>CM038680.1:115548663-116056349 GCA_021605205.1 Aegilops longissima
GCCAGGCCTCGTTTCCATCGCCTGTTCCGTCCAAGCCGGTTGGCTCCCACGCGTTCCGTTGCCTCCCGATGAACATGACGCATTCCGTTGCTTCCCCATGAACACGACGCATTCCGTTGCCTCCTCATGAACACGACGACGACTCTGTTTCTCCGTTCCGACCCAGCCATGTACACGAGCCCTGGCCGTACGTATGCGCGAGTAGGCGTTCGAGACCCCGCCCGTATGTACATATGTGGCCTTATTTTCTTTCTTGCACCCTGGCCGTTGTACGTACGTGTACATGCTACGTGCGCGCCTCTACTACGACACGTACGCACCTCTACTACGACACGTGCGCGCCTCTACATCGACCAGTATATATGTATGTACACGTTCGCGACCAGAATGACAACACTACGTACGCTTCGACCAGGTGGGTCCGGACTGTCAGGCAGTTCCTTGCGTGCGAAAATGTAGCTGGTGGGTCCCAGCAGTGAGTGGGGCGAATCATTTTTTTTGCCCGCACGCACTTAAACTTTGCGTGCGAAGATGTAGCTGGTGGGTCCCAGCAGTCAGGGGGGACAAATCGTTTTTTTTCCTAGACGCACTTCCTTGCGTGCGAAGATGTAGCTGGTGGGTCCCAGCAGTCAGGGGGCGAATCATTTTTTTTTGCCCGGACGCACTTCCTTGCGTGTGAAGATGTACCTGGTGGGTCCCAGCAGTCAGGGGGGAACTTTTTTTCGCGAAATACGGCGGCCCGTCCGGTGGGTCCCTGTGTCAGGTGGAGGAATCATTATTTTCCGTGTAATAAGGAGGCACTTCCTTGCTGCGGTCGTGGACCCGGTGTCGCCCTCTCCGCGTCTGATCCACGTCCGATGGAAGTCATCCATGCCGCCGAGAGCACCACGGTGGTGGACGGCGGCGAGGCCTAGGAAGGGGCGACTTCGGAGCTGGGGAAGACGCAGCGATGGATGCCCACGCGAAGAGGAGTCTGAGGTTCACTAGTTCGGCTGCGGTGTGAGGCTCTGTCGCATGAGAATAACACGGGGTGTGGGTGAGTAGAGGATGGGCTGGCCAGCGGTGGGAGTAGTAATGGGCGGTGAGGCCTCCGCGGCATCTGGCCCGCCACGGAGGCATGAGCACGCGACACGACCGGGCGCTGGTTTGGGTAATTTGGAGCAAGAAGACCGATGGTTGAAGAAGCACTACAACCGTTGGATGAACATCGTGCGGTAATAGGAGCTAGAATCGTTCATATTGACTAAGTTGACAAAGCCCTCCGTCCCTGTCAACTTGGTAGGCCCACAAGTCAGCCCCCAGTATGCTGGGTTCCAGCTGGCAGGGAGAGTATTCTTTTTTGTGCGTAATAAGGAGGCACTTCCTTCCGTGCGAAGATAGCTGATGGGTCCGACAAGTCAGCGGGGGCACGTTTTCGCGAAATCTGAAGGCCCTTCCGGTGGGTCCCGGATGTCGGTGGAGGAATCATTATTTTGCGGCGTAATAAGGAGGCATTTCCTTGTGTGCGGCCGTGGACCCAGCTGTCGGCCTCTCCACGCCTGATCTACTTACGATGGTGTCGTTCGTTGACCACGTTGACCACGCCGCGCCCGGCGCATCCAAGGTGGTGGGCGGCGGGAGGCCCCGGACAACAACGAGCGGAGATGGGAAGACGCGGGAGTAGAGTCGCAGACGGAGAGGTGTCTGAGGTTAGTGGTTCTAGTGTGGTGTGGTTTGGCGGCGGTGGAGAAGAACAGGAGGTGTGGAGGGTGGAGGGATGGCCTGGCCAGCGGTGGAGTGGCGCTTCATAGCGGCGTGCTAAGCATGAGCTGCTAGAAGCAGGAGGCGGGAGGTGGTCCCGGCGGCCTTTGGAGAAGAAGGCGAGAGGCGAAGATGGATGCGGTCGTTGGATGTAAATCCAACGGCTAACATGTCGAAATCATTTGTTGACTAAATTGACAACGAATTGTGTTGGCCGACCTATTGGCCCACATTTCAGCCTCCAAAAATGTGGCACGTATTCAACCCATTTTTTGAATTTACTGATCTTTTTTTTTGCGGTAGAATTTCTGATCAATTTGATCTTCTTTTTTTGAATTACAACCATTAGCTGGGCTGGGTGAACAATTAATGTAGCGTCCATGCGGCCCATTTATTTTATTTCCTAAACAATTACAGGCCATTTGCACTTTCTCGAAATACAGTATTTTGTTGGGCTAATTCTAATTATAATGTTGGGTTGGGCCAGCAATGTTATCAAAAATAAAAAAGGGCTGAGCATTTTGTTATAAATATATTTAAATAATAAGTGATATTATTACATTTGTCCTTAAATCTTACCAAGCTTTTGTACACAATCACTAGGATTTTCGTGCCAAAACAATCCTGGATTTTATTTGTTAAGAAATTATTTTGTAAGTTAATAAGATGTGGGATATTGTTTTCTAACATATGTAAGTATCTGTTAAATATATGATGACAATAAAAATAATATATAATAACATATAAAATAATATAAATATATAATATATAGTTAGAAGGGAAACATAAGTTGTACCTGGCGTTCCTATTCTTATATAGAAAAATAGAACAGACCTCTGCGTTTTCTTCAAAAAAATACATAAATTGGGCTGCCAAAAATAATACCTCGGATGGGAGGTCCATAGGCCGGTTGATACATGACGGCCCTAAGAAAATACAAATAGGCCCTCCCATCCGAGGTCATGGGCTGCGCATGTTAAAAATGAAAGCCTAGACGGGGCAGTCCAAAACTACGTCCAACACTTGCCAAAACTTCGTCCCTCGTTTTCTATGTGTTTCGCACACTCGACATTGTGTGGGAATTTTGATTGTGCATCATATGAAGATGTGCTATGCATGAATGTTGATCAGCATGATGTTAACTGGCTGGCAGTTCCATTTTCGACCATGAATAAAACATCCAACATGATGATAACCCTGTTTGAAAAGGCCGTGTTAATATAAATGCTCTGCCTCTGAAAGTTGCAGTTTCTTATCTGAAACTGAACTTGCAGTTTCTTATCTAAAACTGAAACTTGCAGTTTCTTCTCGTCTGCACTTTTATACTCATATGAAACTACTTTTTTTAAGTGCTAAAAATAGATCTCTAGAATTCATAAAATTCTTCATATGCTCAATACTGCAAATCTGAAATTCAAAAGGCATTCATATCTGAAAGTACTCTCAAAATAGACAACACAAAACACAATTCACAACCTGCAAATACTGACAACCCTAAGCTCCTCCTGACAATTCACAACCTGCCCGACTATTGGGCTAGGGGGAGGCAGCCCCCTCCTATTCCTCGGCGGCAGACAGCCGCCCCGTGAGACGATGTGAACGGCGAGGGAGACGATGGCGGGGAAGTGTCGTCGGGCCAACTGCTTTTCTCCTCTTGTAGTTGGGTTCGGTCGACGAAAACTCCACCGGCTTGCTCTGGCAGGACACCCTCACAAACGGCACCCTGTAGATGCTCGATCCTTCAATCTCTGATGGATGCTCCATCTGGGATCGATACTCCCACCACCGCTCCCCACGATCGGATTCGGTGAATCTGTTTGCTCCATGGCCCGGAGGAGCAGCTCTATGTACTCGGCGCGACTCCTCGGGAATATCGCCGCCTTTTCGCTTCTGTTGTAGATATTTGGCCATGGATTTCGCCGTCGCCGCTAGTTGGTCCTTGTTGTCAAACCAAGACTGTATCTCCAACATCCTAGCTAGCTTCACAGGGTCGCTGTCTGTGATCCTCACGTATCGGTTATACTCCTCCATCGATCTACTTCTCCACAGCACCTTCACCCGACGGCGGTGGTTTTTGAATGGAAGAGGAGAGGAGCAGCGCTGGTTTTGGATTAGAAGCGGGAGAGGAGCGACGCTGGTTTTAATTTGGAACAGAGAGGAGGCGGTGGTTTTGAAATGGAAGAGGAGAGGGCGGCGCTGGATTTAGATTGGAGCAGGAGAGGAGCGGCGGTGGTTTAAGAGGAGAAGCGGAAGAAGCGGCGCTGGTCTTGGAAGTATTTTTTGTTGTTTTGCGTATTTTGGGTCAAAGTTTGACCACGTCTTGTATTTGACAAGCAAAATGTGAATGCATGTCACCAAAAATTGTATCGTTTGGTTCGTATCTGAATGTACTTTTAAATTATATTATTTTTGCAACGTATACCATATATTTTATGTGCGAAAATCATGGTCAATTATGACCCAGAATAAAAGGGAGACTAGTTAATGTGGGGTCGCTTTCTTAATTGAAGGGTAAATTGATTTTGATTTTGATCCAGTCACAGCGCGCCGGCCCTCTCGCCCAATCCTAAATCGCTGCCACACGCTCCTCTCCCTCTTATCCATTGCAAAACCACCTCCTCTCCTCTCCATCATCTTCATTCCAAAACCACCGTCTCGCCTCCCCCTCTTCTGATCTTCTCCATTGCAAAACCACCTCCTCTCCTCTCCATCATCTCCATTCCAAAACCGCCTCCTCTCCTCTCCATCATCTCCATTCCAAAACCACCGTCTCGCCTCTCCCTCTTCTGATCTTCTCTCCATTGCAAAACCACCTCCTCTTCTCTCCATCATCTCCATTCCAAAACCACCTCCTCTCCTCTCCCTATTCTCTATTGCAAGACCACCATCTCTCCTCCCATCTTCCAAAGCTAGCACCGGACCACTCAGAAGGACATCTATGGAGAGGATGCAGCAGCGAATCAGGCAGATCGCTGGTGGGGACCAGGCAAAGTTAGCCAGGTTGAAGGAGATCCTTAGTTGGTTTGACAATGAGTGGGAGATTTCGAGGACGGTGCGGGCCATGTGGCAATGTATGCGAAAGAGCGAGGCGGCGGCGATGAGGCGGCGTTGTACATGTACTCCTCGGCGGCAGTCACGGCGCAGTTCTCCGAGTTCATCGAGTATCTACTATGGGCGATGGAGCAGACAGATTCGCCCGAGGCGACAGTCAGGCAGAGGTGGTGGGCGTACAGGTCGAAGGTCGAGCACCCAGAGGATAATGAATCGATCGAGTATGGTGTGCCGTTCGTGAGGGTGCAGAGCCAGCCAGAGCCACAGGAGTATTCATTCTCCCACCGCAAGAGGAGGCCGGATGGCGCGACGTCGCTTCCCCGCCGTTCTCCATGGTTCCCTTGACGCTCGCCTCGTTTCAACGGCGGCGGTAGGGTTTAAGGTAAGCTTCGCACTAACCTAATCTTCCACCTGCTCATGCTTACAATCAGTGTGACAGCTAATGAAAACCATGCTTACAATCAGTCTCCGAGTACTACGCCAATCACCCTAAAATACCTCTGGACCTTTGGGTCAAAGTTGTGACACATTGTACAAATAAAGAAAAATAGATTGGTGCTTCTTTCAGAAAAGAGTACTCCCTAGAAAACTGCCAATATAAGCTACTAGTATTTGGTTAGAGGATTTGCTGCCGAGAAAGATCCGCGCCACACATCCCACTGGTGGTGGTGGATGCCAATGCGTGCATGCAGCATGGTTGGTGTCGGTAATTTTTACTTGGCACACCTCGCACTCTGCATATATGCCGGTTCCATACGTACATTTGTGCAGTTCCACCAAAATGTAGCTGAATAACCCTGTTTGCACAGATAATGAAAAAGCGTGATTACATTATAGTGGCACTAGTTGATGAAATACACAAAATAAATAGAAGAAAATATTGCGATAGGATCATAGTATGCCATCTTTGCAAGGGCGAGATGGGCCTGCGACGCCTCATCTTGGACATCGTCCCAAGTCTCCAGATACACCTTACGCCGATGATGAACATCGGTGTACAGCATTAGTACAAGGAGGCGCCTTGAGACATTCAAATCTCTATTTTGTACATATCAACTAAAATTAAGCACCCTAGTTTGCGAAGCAGCTTAAACATTAACAATGGGACTAGTTGATGAAACATACTTTAACAAAGAGAAGCACTTTCTTTATCTACAATGGAAATGAAATGATAGAGATGACACTCGCTCTATTTTAACTGTATTATTACTTCATTTTATCGGTGACACTAGGGTTGAGCGGTGGCAAGCGAGGTGTACCGTGCGTCGCAAGGATGGAGGCAGGGGTGCTTAGGCGGGATGTGAATCTGGCTCTTTCGATCACCAACATGGATGATTCAATTCATGGGACCTTTTGGTGCAGTTCACCTAAAATGAAGCAATGTCCGTGAGCTAGCAGCTTCTTCTTCAATTTTTTAAGAAAAGGGCTCCAGCCCGGTTCCATTTCCATCGAAAACAAAACCCACAGAGCTTCTTCTTCATTAGTTGCAATAAAATTGAGCAACATCAAGGTTGGTTGTGAAGCTCCTGGAATGCTCAACTATAATTTGGATATCATTTGTGCAGTTCAACTAAGATCGAGCATGAAATGTATATCTCTGTTTGCACAAAAAAGGTGGAAAGGAGGGTGACTAACAAGTGATGAAACATGCATCAAATGAAAAGAAGCATGTTCCTTATCTAAATGGCAATCCAACAAGGATAGTAGCAATTTCTAAAGCAGTGGCATTGCTAGATATTAGTGTGGGCATTAGGATTAACTATGACAACCGTTAAATACGACATTACTTTGGGCACGGGAGAGTAGACGAACCAGGAAAGTTGCATTTCTAACGAAAAGAACCAACTTATCTTAATGGGAAATTTTAGCAGGACATGTAAAGAAGTGCCATTGATTCATATTACTGGAGGCATTACATTGAAAACAACATTGGTTTAACGTGTCCTTACTTTTAACGGCGATTGCTACATTTTACCGGTGGCATTACATAAGAGTGGCTCGGGGCAACAAACATCGAGCAGGATATCCGGGTTGGTCCCATTTTTGTTCGGTATAGCCACCTTATCTTGTGTGAGGCTAGCAAATCTAGTCTTGGACTTACTCTGTTGACTTGTCCCCGATCCCCACTTTCTTTCCTTTTTCAACCAATAGATCGGGTTTATATTGAGTTTATCTGCGTTTCCCATTATTTCCTATTAGACCTAGAGACCGGTTGGATAGCAGGTCTCTGCTACTTTTAGCCCCCATTATTTCCTCTTTCGACCAAGTCCTAGATTCAGGTAACAAATCCTCCCCACCCCCACCCCTTTCTTCCTTGTTTGAACCAAGTAGTACTAGATTCGAGTGCATGAACTAGTTTTACCTCTTAAGCGTAAAAAAATTAGGTGGTTTTGAACAGCCGATCGATCCTATCTACGAGGGACACGAGAAATAGTAAAATTTACAAATCAGCGACGTCGGGAGCTCGGGAAGTAGAAGCAAGGCGGTTTGAAGGAAGTTATACGATGGTCGCGGGATGTCGCTAGGTGGGCGGCGGAGGCGGATCTGCCCACACTACGGCAGCGAGGAAGAAGGGTGGAGGCCCTCCTCGCCAGCCGGTGCTTGGGAGAGAACGGCAAAGCAGGCTGATCGGGGCGCACCCAGCGGTGGGTAAGAGCCGTCGCCGAGGGCGACCGTGTGAGCGTTGCACCTTCTCACCTTCCCGGCGGAGAGGATCCGGCTGGATCTGTGACCAGCGGTGAGCGAGAGAGAGAGTGTGTGGCCACCGCTGTCGTGTTTAGATCTGGAGAGGCCGAGGCAAGTGTGAAGAGAGCAACACTAGCAAGCAAGCGGAGGCTCCTGCCTATATAGTGGAGTAGTACTTAGTTTTCTTTTGTCTACGGAGTCGGCTTGACCTCGTCAATGACTGTCGAGAAGTCTTCATGCACGTGGCCGGGGCGCAGTTGTCGTCATTTTGATCTCAAGCGCGGATTATAACATATAACACGAAAAAATGCCACATGACAAGAAATCATAACCTCCTTGCCCAAAGGAGACAACATGAATCGATGGACAAACTAGACGAGGAACAAAGCTCAAATTAAAGATAAACTCGTAGAAAAGGGGTCCGTCGATAGATGTCCTAATTAACATAGCCGGCTTGACCTAGATGGCAGCCCAGTAGTCACTGTTCGTGCATGTGCCCCCAATGACTAGCCCAACTCAGTTGTCATTGTTTAACCCTCGCAGTGATCCGAAGCACATGACACCTAATTTTGCGAGATGACAAGAAACCTTTTTTTAGATTTCTCACCACAACTAGAGCCATGTACAACACAGCCTGCACGATATGTAGACGATAGCCAATCCAGGCGTGTCTGCTGGAGTCTGGTCACATGCATGGACGAACTGATCTTCCGTGTCTTGCAGGGATCGTCCAGGCACCAACGTAGTACAACACTTATCTAGTACTATCGCTCGTCTCCCTCTTCTATTAAGTCACCCGACTTGCGGGGCCGGGGAGTTTGCCTATGGTCGGTTCTCAATTGCGGCCCACATGTGTGTGCGAACGCAATATGCCAGCGTTCCATTCGGAGAGCAGCGTGCGACCGACCGACCGTATGGGGTGCGGCGAACGCGACGGCAGGCGTGTTGTATACTCCGTACATGTGTACCGCCGTTTTCTAGGCGCTTTGCTCCATGGCGCTGGCGCAATCCATGGATACAAAATTAGTATAATGTATACTATTTAAAAGTCGAGGGCGGGCTTTTCCTGCCCGGTGGCGGCGGGACAGTTCAGCGTAGTCGAATCGACGAGACGCGAGAAGACGAGGGAGTAGGCTGCTGCAAGCGAGGGCTGTGTGCTTTGACAATGAAGTTCTGCTGGATAGGTGGGGCCCGTGATTTGACTTGCCATTATCATTTTAAGCTGCTGGCGCTTCGACCGGCGTGAGTCTCTCGATTCTGACCACCTCCATCTGGTGCCTCTCCCAATGCTCCACCATGTAGTAGCGGCTGGCTCTTGCATGACAGCCCACTTCTCCACTTTTTCCTTGCCTCTCTTTCCTCCACATATGCAAAAATGCCATGTAAAGCACACTATTCTACTTACTTGCTCCTACAGGTGCTTAAGCTTGCCACATAGGCATAAAGTCTGATGTGGCAAGTTAATCAAGAAGAGAGAGACTAGTTTGGTGACCCAAGGAAGAAACGGTGCTAAGCGAGTGTACCTAGGTGAAAAGACAATTTTGAGTCTATAGCTAATTAAATGAAGCAAACTTAGCAACACCATTTCAAGAGGTCACTCCTTGGCAAATGCAATAAATACTAGTACTCCCTGTGTCCCATTATATAAGAACGTTTTTGACACTACACTAGTGTCAAAAGCGTTCTTATATTATGGGACGATGAAATCTGAAGAAAAAGATAGAGAGGAGTAAAAATATACACTTATAGCCAACCTTATAGCCAACCTTGTTGTAGTATGAGTGACTAAGTGATGACTATGTATGACATGCCAACATCGGATAGCCTAACGCACCGTGTTAAATCTCCAAAAGCGCGACCGCATGAAAGCGATGACGGTCGTGGTAAGCGCGACCATGATACAGGCTCTTGGCAGCCCTTGGATCTAAGATCAAGCGGCCGCATGCTAAGTTGCTGAAAATTTGCAGAATAACCCTCCAGGATAGGATATTCACCCATAGGTCTAGAATCACGCCATGCAACCGTTCGATCTCAGATCCAAGGGCTCTCGGAAGCCCGTATCATGGGAGAATGGAAAGCCACTACCCTGCCGTTCGCACGCTGGCAGTTCACTCCTACTCGTCCTCGCATGTCCTTTAATACTACGGCGGTTCGCTCCTAGTCGTCCCGTCCATTCACATTACCAAAGTTCCACTAATCCTAACCCTCCTCCCAAATCCATGGTGTCCCAAATCTCCCCGATCGGCGGTGAGTACAAGGTTAGAACCATCACCGGCGATGAGTTCGACGTCATCTACACCCATACTTCCGCGACGGTGAAAGGATGCCTTTCTTGCTTCAGACGCATGTTCAAAGACTCAGATGATGAGTGGGTCGCTGGGCTAGATGTTGAGTACACCACAGTCGTGGGACGAGAGAAGGATCTAAAGGACGAAGAGAGGAAGAAGCCCGCTGTGATCCAGGTTTGTGTGCATGACTTATGCTTGGTCTACCACATATGCCATGCCGACATTGAGTGCCAGGATTTTAAGGACTTCCTCGAGAGCAACCTAGTCAAATTCGTTACTGTAGACTTTGGTAGCGACAAAGAAGTCCTGCGTCGGATTGGCCTCGTTGTAGGCAACACCTTCGACCTCCAAAAGAATTTGGTGTCCTCTCGTCGACCTTCAATCTGACCTGGCAGGAGCCATGGTTCATCCTTCATCTGATAAACTGGAGAAACCTCCATACCGTTTCATCGTCATGCATGGCAGCGGAATGTACTAGATATAGACCACATCGATTACTGCTGCAATGGATGGCTACCTTTGTTTCAATATCTACAAGGGTTGGATGAAGAGCAACAGCCAAGTTGGCGGTTCAATCAAAGAAGTATCGGCCAAGAGGAAGAGGGACAAGGGCGAAGTCGAGGGCGTGGGCGAGGACACCGAGTAAGGTGGCGAGTGTCGTTGCTCATGGTGGTTCTAAATTTCTAATGCAAAGGTGTCTACGGATTAGTTGCATAGTTTAATTCAGGTGTGCTTAGTTTAATTTGAGGGGTGTGTTGTCTTTGAGCCCCAGCAGAACTATGTTATGTTTCTTCTTGTTACTTTAACTCTTTAGTACGTACATACTAGTATTTCTTACATTTCATCTTTTGGTATAGTACTACCACTCGTTTCTTCACATTATATACGTACAATATATATGGCCAACATCATATAGCTAGCAGATTAGTTGTCAAAGAATTTCAGGGTGCTTAGTTTTGTCAAAGAATTCCAGGGTGCTTAGTTTTATTTGAGGGGTGGGTTGTGCTGGACACCATTATTGTGACTAGCCTTTTTAATAGTACTATATGCATAATTTGGCGACAAGCGCTCTCTATATGTACTACCTCTGTCCTGGTTTATAGGTCCCCTTTGTAGTTTGTGTCAAATTTTGACTAAAGATTTAACTAACAAAATGTTAATGCATGTCAAGAAAAATTATCTCATTGGATTCGTACTTGAACATAGTTTTCAAAAATATAATGTTTGGTGACATGCGTAGACATTTTGTTAGTTTAATCTATGGTCAAAATTTGGCACGAAATATAATGGGGACCAATAAACCCGGACAGAGGTAGTACCACCTTTTTTTAATTTCAAGTTTTGCACCATGGCGCAATCCATCGATACTCTTGTTGTACAAAAGTATACATTTTTAAAAGGCTAGAGGCGGGGCAGTCTAGCTTGGTCGGTTTCACGAGGCGAGGGCCTTTGTGATTTGACGGCTCATTCTGCTGGAAGGCGGAGCCTTGTGATTTGACTGTCGTATAAATGCACCGGCGACCTGATCGAGGAGGAGCAAAGAACCGTCGGTGTACTCAAGTTTTCCTTTGGAGTAGTCTTTGCGACGGAGGAGCCTGAAACATGGCAGCCCAGTGCCATATGGCGATAAAAATGATCTAATTTGCTAGTCATCTCATTGTTAGCGTTGTTCTATTCATTCCCTCAAAAACAAAAACCATTGTTCTATTCATGCCTCATGAGAATTGCACGCGTGGTGAAACACCGAAGCAAAAGATGAAACACAGCAGCAAAAGAAGAAGGAAGATTATCACCCCAAATGATCTAATTAGCCGCGAAGTCGTAATCGCTTCTTCATCGCCTCCACGACCTCCATCTCCTTGCGCGTCTCCTCCGCCATCTTCTTCAATCTGTCCATGACGCGGGATTTCTCGACGCGAGCCTTCATCATCTGTTCCACGGCCGCATTACGTACCTTGACAGCAGCCGGGTGCTCGATGCGAAGCTTCGCCAACTCCTCCTTCTTTTCCATGACGAGGGCCTGCAACATCTTCATCGAGGAACTACTATTCTCATGCAGCTTCTTCCAGCCTGTGTTCTTCTCCTTCAACAGGTCGATCTCGTGGCAGAGCTTCGCCTTGTCCTCCTGAAGTCGCAGGATTTCGCCGGTCGCCTTCTTCTTCGAGGCAATACTCTTCTTCAGCAGCATCACCAAGCCAGCGGTCAACTCCCCCTGCTGATTGAGCTCAGCGGGCATGTCGTCGAGGCTCTCCTTCAGCAACTCCGTCAAGCCTTGGATGAACTCCTTCTGCTTATTGAGGTGCTTATTGAGCTGATCGGGCATGCCGTCGAGGGATAACGACTACAGCTCCACCGGCTCGGCATGTTCGCCTCCGCGGCTAGGGCGCTCCTGGGAGCCATCGCCTTCCCGTGAGAGATCTTTCGAGGTCTCTGCGTGGCGGCGAGCCCTCTCTTTTTTTTCCGCAGCCTTGGTTGCCGCTCCCTTGTTACGAGTAGTTCTCAACCTAGAGCTCTGCTCACCGGCCATGGCAACGACGGACGAAGAAGAAGCACTTATGAGGAGGAAAGGTAGAGTAATTTTCGGTTAGGTAGTTCCCCTTTTTATAACCTAAGTACAAGCACTAGTAGTACTAATACCTGCATAGTGGGAACACGTTCATGTTTGGTACGTACTAGTAGGTGTGAGCAGGCTTTCGAATGTGATGGGAACAAGGTAAAGATTAATTGATGGTTTTGGTTTCGAGGCCCGAAACGGCTCCCGGTGAGTTTAGCGGAACATAAATTTCAAGTACTACACTGCTCAAATCGTAAATATTATGTTCTTGTCAAAATTGGCACAAAATCTGAAGGAGACCAATGGAATTACTACTAGCAACCCACGATTTAACTACTGCATGCGCATGATGGAGTAATAATGTCTTTCTTCCGCCCTCACGTCCACTCAATTTGCATGCGCTGTATTAATTGACCATCAATGAAGTGAACGACTTTACACGCGTCAAATTATCACGTGGGGTGGATCTTGGTACAAAATTGCGTCCGCCCGTGTACCCGCGTGTGCGTGCGAGGGAATGAGTGTGTGCATAGCATGCATGCACATCTTCGCTTCGTGCATATACCGCCAGTATGGCTCAGGGAGGACGAGTACATTCTTCTGGAACCAGCAGCACGTCACTGTGATCAATCCACGCAAGGAGGTCGCGACAACGCATCCACATGTGCCACGTGGCTTCATGAACTGTAAGAGAGACACTGTGTAGTGTGCCATTGGTATTCTAATTTACATGTTTTGCACATACTCGAAGTACTAGTAAGGTACACGTGCATTGCACGCATTAGATTTTGCAACCAAATTATGAGTAAATACCACACTATAGCATGTAAGCTTTGAGTCATATATGCATGATGTAGCCCTTCGTTTAATTCTTATAGTTCATCTCATTCAAAATCAATTAATTTTTATAAAAAAGCTAAGAACGCGTGAATAGGAAAAACATGGGATTATAGTGGAATATCGTCTTGAATCCTACAGGATTGTGCGAGTGTTTGATTATGCATAGAAAAACGTAGAATTCTTTCAAAGAGGTTTGAGTGGATGGGATGTTTCCTATGAAATCTAGTGCAAATGAATCATATGGAAAAATTCCTATGGTTTACAATCCTACGAATCAAACAACCAAGATAGGAAAAATTCCTAATGATTAGAATCCTCCAAAATTCCTTTGAGAATCCTTTGAATGAAAGAAGCCCTTAATCTATTTTATGATTCATGCAATTGTGCGTTGTAAAGCATAAAGTAAAAAACAAATAATGGCAATTCAACTAGAAAAAAAGTTTGGGCAGTTATGATACGGAAGATTCTAGAACAAAAGAGAACCACTGTTGTTTTGAGGTTTGTGCATTATGCTAAAGTTCAACCATGGAGTCTGCTAGATTGTACATGTGGCCAAATCTGGTGGGGGGCTAGAAGATGGTTCGAGGGGCCGAGTGGAGGGAGACTATGAAGGAATGCACAAGTGAGAGATCGATATTTGGAGAGAGGGGGCGAACACGTGCTTGTTGTTGCCGATGATGCGGAGCCATGAAAAATAAATGAGCTAGGGGGCCAAGCATTGCTAATCCTTTACGAGGAGGGTCAATTAATGAAATTAAACCTTTTTAGCAGCAATTGTCTAATGATCACATTCATATTAGCCTCGATATATAGTGATGTTAGGGAGGGGGGCCTTATCGCCCCTGTCTTCGCCATTGTGCACGCGTCTGAGAGATGAAGCGGAAGGCGTGGATGATGAGAGGGGGACGTTGGATATATAATTAATGTGGGTGTATTAGCTATACATGTTAATCTTATATAGAGAGGTGTAGATTGATCAATGTGGACGTGGGAAAGAGGGTGAGACCTCACTTGATATATCGGTTGATCGGTTTGTGTGGAAAACTATGAAAGACCTAGCTATATACACACATACATAGAGGAACATCGGTCGTTGCGCATGCACGCGTGAGAGATAAAGAATGCCCGATATGATGGAGAGGGGGATGTGTGTGGGTGTGTGCCTTCATGGGAGACCGACCTGAAGAAAAAGATTGCATGCGTGCGATGGATAATGCCGACTGGTAGTGTGTGTGCATGCATGCACGAGAGAAAGTTAGTGGTACAGTTATAAAGATAAGACTACTGTGTGGGTGTAAAAGAATAGGTGAGGTCATAATCAATGTAAAGTTGAATTCAAATATTTGAATAAGAGATCCTGATGTTTGAAACCCATGCATGCATGAATATAACGGAGATCTGCGTGGTGTGGTTTGGAAACAAGCATGTTGTAATGTATACACATTGAACAAGGTCAGACCGATTTGAATTTGAGATACTGATGGCAGACATCATTTGCCCGCGTCGCATCCGTGCATGGACACACTATTCTAATTGGAGATGATGGGTGTCTTTCGCATCACATATCTATATCTATACCCCTATATATATATTATATATTTTTTTATTGTGTGCGAGTAAATTTAACTTTGAAAGATGGTCATTGGATGAGGCGAATCCGATGGTCCAAAGATGGCAAATTTGAGCACTATTGGCCGTTGGATATCATCTAGATTCCACCAGATTTTGCCACATGTATAATCTAGAAGACTCCATGGTTGAACTTAAGCATAATGCACAAACATCAAAACACAAGCACTTCTTATTTGTTCTAGAAACTTCCGTATCAGAATTGCCCAAATGTTTTTCTACATGATTTGCCATTATTTGTTTTTACTTTATGTCTTACAACGCACAATTCCATGAATCTTAAAATAAATTAGCTTTCTTATAAAAACTAGATGATTTTGAATGAAATGAACTATAAGAATTAAACGAACATCTGCATCATGCATATATGACTCAAAGCTTGCATGCTATAATGTGGTATTCATTCATAATTTGGTTGCCAAATCTCATGCGTGCAATGCACGTGTACCTTACTCTAGTCTAAATGGTGTTTGTGTGTGTGTTGTGTGTGTTGAGGTGCAAATTTTCTTTTTTTTGGGTGCACGTTAAGCTTGTTGTTCTGAAATTTCAAGCCGCGCCTTGTTATGCCGAAAATTGAAGCTAGCGTCTATGTCTATCGTGCTGCGAAACTCCCGCCTCTTCAACCCGCGCCTTGTTAGCCCGAAATATTTAAGATATATCTTTGTCTCGTTGTGCTCCGACAACTCCCTCCATCTCAACCCGCGCCTTGCTATTCCGAAATTACAACGCGCGCGAAAACTCCCACCTCCTGTGAAATCCCAACACGTGAAATGCCCGTGGTACCCCTAAACCGAAAGAACCGCCTCAAATCGATGGGGGGTACTTTCATAACTTACCCCACATTTCGGACAAGCGCGTCTCTAAGCCATGGTTCCCCACTGCCATCCCATCCGCCCACCCATTCGTACACTGAGGCCGCGAAAACTCGCGACCAAACCCCACACCCTGCTCCGTCCGCTTATACGTCTCCAACGTATCTATAATTTTTGATTGCTCCATGCTACTTTATCTACTGTTTTGGACTATATTGGGCTTTATTTTCTACTTTTATATTATTTTTGGGACTAACCTATTAACAGGAGGCCCAGCCATTTGTTGTTTTATGCCTATTTGGTGTTTGAGGAAAAGGAATATCGATTGAGTCAAACGGAACGAAATCAACTGGAGAAGTTATTTTTGGAAGGAAAGCCACCCGATGGACTTGGAGTGCACGTCAGGAAAGAAGGGAGGTGCTCACGAGGGTGGGGGGCACGCCCACACCCCTAGGGCGCGCGCCCCCTGCCTCGTGGCCCCCCCTTCGGCCCACCGACGTACTCCTTTCACCCATATATACCTACGTATCGTAAAACTTCCAGAACAGAGAATAGATCTGAAGTTCCACCGCCGCAAGCCTCTGTAGCCACCAAAAACCTCTCGGGAGCCCGTTCCGGCACCCTGCCGGAGGGGAGAACACTCACCGGTGGCCATCTTCATCATCCCGGCGCTCTCCATGACGAGGAGGGAGTAGTTCACCCTCGGGGCTGAGGGTATGTACCAGTAGCTATGTGTTTGATCTCTCTCTCGTGTTCTTGATTTGGCACGATCTTGATGTATCGCGAGCTTTGCTATTATAGTTGGATATTATGTTTCTTCTCCCCCTCTACTCTCTTGTAATGAATTGAGTTTTCCCCTTGAAGTAATCTTATCGGATTGAGTCTTTAAAGATTTGAGAACACTT
This sequence comes from Aegilops longissima, assembly GCA_021605205.1. Lineage (NCBI taxonomy): Eukaryota > Viridiplantae > Streptophyta > Magnoliopsida > Poales > Poaceae > Aegilops > Aegilops longissima. The sequence goes on from CM038680.1 coordinate 115,565,168, forward strand.
GATGTATGTCTTGCCGTGCATATCTGTGGTGACAATGGGATATCACGTGATTCACTTGATGTATGTTTTGCTGATCAACTTGCGGGTTCCGCCCATGAACCTATGCATAGGGGTTGGCACACGTTTTCGTCGTGATTCTCCGGTAGAAACTTTGGGGCACTCTTTGAGGTTCTATGTGTTGGTTTGAATAGATGAATTGATATTGTGTGATGCATATCGTATAATCATGCCCACGGATACTTGAGGTGACATTGGAGTATCTAGGTGACATTAGGGTTTTGGTTGATTTGTATCTTAAGGTGTTATTCTAGTACGAACTCTAGGGCTGTTGTGACACTTATAGGAATAGCCCAACAGATTGATTGGAAAGAATAACTTTGAGGTGGTTTCGTACCCTACCATAATCTCTTCATTTGTTCTCCGCTATTAGTGACTTTGGAGTGACTCTTTGTTGCATGTTGAGGGATAGTTATGTGATCCAATTATGTTATTATTGTTGAGATAATTTGCACTAGTGAAAGTATGAACCCTAGGCCTTGTTTCCTAGCATTGCAATACCATTTACGCTCACTTTTATCACTTGCTACCTTGCTGTTTTTATTATTTCATATTACAAAAACCTATATCTACCATCTATATTGCACTTGTATCACCATCTCTTCGCCGAACTAGTGCACCTATACAATTTACCATTGTATTGGGTGTGTTGGGGACACAAGAGACTCTTTGTTATTTGGTTGCAGGGTTGTTTGAGAGATACCATCTTCATCCTACGCCTCCCACGGATTGATAAACCTTAGGTCATCCACTTGAGGAAATTTGCTATTGTCCTACAAACCTGTGCACTTGCAGGCCCAACAACGTCTACAAGAAGAAGGTTGTGTAGTAGACATCAAGCTCTTTTCTGGCGCCGTTGTCGGGGAGGCTAGGTAAGTGAAGGTGTATCTTTAGATCTTGCAATCGAATCTTTTTGTTTCTTGTTTTAGCACTAGTCTAGTTTATAAAAGAAAATTACAAAAAAATGGAATTAAGTTTGTCTCATACGCTTCACCTTTTTAATATCTTTCGTGAGTATGATGGGGAGGAAAATTGTGCCGAAGTGTTAGAAGAAGAATGCATTAGAATGTTTGGCACTAAATATTTATATGATGATCATGATTGCAATGTTGTTAGTATGGATTCCTTGAATATCCATGATGCTAATGATATGCAAAGCCACAAGCTTGGGGAAGCTATGTTTGATGAAGATGGTATTTTTTGTCCCCCAAGCTTTGATGAGCAAATTTACTATGATGAAAGCATGCCTCCTATCTATGATGATTATTGTGATGACACGTATCATTTAAACAATAATGATAACCATGAAACTTGTCATCTCGATCTTAATTTTCATCACATGATAGTTGTTTTGTTGAGTTTTCTCCCACTATTCCGAATGAGAAGAATTTTGCTTATGTGGAGAGTAATAAAATTTCTATGCTAGTAGATCATGAAAAGAATGCTTTAGGTGCTGGTTATATTGTTTAATTCATTCATGATGCTACCGGAAATTATTATGAGGGAGGAATATATACTTGTAGGAATTGCAATAATATCAAGTTTCCTCTCTATGTGCTTAAAATTTTAAAGTTATGCTTGTTTTACCTTCCTATGCAAGTTGATTCTTGTTCCCATAAGTTGTTTGCTCACAAAATCCCTATGCATAGGAAGTGTGTTAGACTTAAATGTGCTAGTCATATTCTTCATGATGCTCTCTTTATGTTTCATTCTTATCTCTTATGTGAGCATCATTGAAATCATCATGCCTAGCTAGGGGCTTTAAACGATAGCGCTTGTTGGGAGGCAACCCAATTTTATTTTAGTTTCTTGCTTTTTGGTTATGTTTAGGAATAAATAATCCATCTAGATTCTGGTTAGATGTGTTTTCATGTTTCAATTAGTGTTTGTGCCAAGTAGAACCTTTGGGAAGACTCGGGTGAAGTCTTTATGATCATGCTGTAAAAAACAGAAACTTTAGCGCTCACGAGATTAGCTGGAAATTTTTACTGGAGAGTGCTATTTAGTTGATTATTTTTGCAGATGATTACTAGATAAATTAATCAGGTCCACCAATTTATTTTAGAATTTTTGGAGTTCCAGAAGTTTGCGTTAGTTACAGATTACTACAGACTGTTCTGTTTTTGTCAGATTCTGTTTTTCGTGTGTTGTTTGCTTATTTTGATGAATCTATGGCTAGTAAAATAGTTTATAATCCATAGAGAAGTTGGAATACAGTAGGTTTAACACCAATATAAATAAAGAATGAGTTCATTACAGTACCTTGAAGTGGTGTTTTATTTTCTTTCGCTAACGGAGCTCACGAGTTTTCTGTTAAGTTTTGTGTTGTGAAGTTTTCAAGTTTTGGGTAAAGATTCGATGGATTATGGAACAAGGAGTGTTGGGGAACGTTGCAGAAAATAAAAAAATTCTACGGTTTCACCAAGATCTATCTATGAGTTCATCTAGCAACAAGAGAGAGGAGTGCATCTACATACCCTTGTAGATCGCGAGCGGAAGCGTTCAAGAGAACGGGGTTGAGGGAGTCGTACTCGTCGTGATCCAAATCACCGATGATCCTAGTGCTGAACGGAAAGCACCTTCGCGTTCAACACACGTACGGTTGAGGAAGACGTCTCCTCCTTCTTGATCCAGCAAGGGGGAAGGAGAGGTTGAGGAGATCCAGCAGCACGACAGCGTGGTGGTGGATGCAGTAGTGATCTCGGCAGAGCTTCGCCGAGCTTCTACGAGAGGGAGAGGTGTAGCAAGGGGGAAGGGAGGCGCCTATGGCATGGGTGCGGCTACCCTCCCTCCCCCCCCCCCTTTTTATAGGCCCCTAGGGGGGCACCGGCCCTAGGAGATGAGATCTCCTTGGGGGGCGGCGGCCAAGGGGGAGGCTTGCCCCCAAAGGCAAGTGGAGGCGCCCCCCACCCTAGGATTTCCAACCCTAGGCGCAGGGGGGCCCAAGGGGGGCACACCAGCCCACCAGGGGCTGGTTCCCCTCCCCACTTCAGCCCACGGGGCCCTCCGGGATAGGTGGCCCCACCCGGTGGACCCCCGGGACCCTTCCGGTGGTCCTGGTACAATATCGGTGACCCTCGAAACTTTCCCGATGGCCGAAACTCCTATATATAATTCTTCACCTCCGGACCATTTCGGAACTCCTCGTGATGTCCGGGATCTCATCCGGGACTCCAAACAACTTTCGGGTTACTGCATACTCATATCTCTACAACCCTAGCGTCACATAACCTTAAGTGTGTAGACCCTACGGGTTCGGGAGACATGCAGACATGACCGAGACGCCTCTCCGGTCAATAACCAACAGCGGGATATAGATACTCATGTTGGCTCCCACATGCTCCTCGATGATCTCATCGGATGAACCACGATGTCGAGGATTCAAGCAACCCCGTATACAATTCCCTTTGTCAATCGGTACGTTACTTGCCCGAGACTCGATCGTCGGTATCCCAATACCTCGTTTAATATCGTTACCGGCAAGTCACTCTACTCGTACCGTAATGCATGATCCCGTGACCAGACACTTGGTCACATCGAGCTCATTATGATGATGCATTACCGAGTGGGCCCAGAGATACCTCTCCGTCATACGGAGTGACAAATCCCAGTCTCGATTCGTGCCAGCCCAACAGACACTTTCGGAGATACCCGTAGTGTACCTTCTGATCACCCGATTACGTTGTGACGTTTGGCACACCCAAAGCACTCCTACGGTATCTGGGAGTTGCACAATCTCATGGTCTAAGGAAATGATACTTGACACTTGGAAAATCTCTAGCTAAACGAACTACACGATCTTTGAGCTATGCTTAGGATTGGGCCTTGTCCATCACATCATTCTCCTAATGATGTGATCCCGTTATCAATGACATCCAATGTCCATAGTCAGGAAACCATGACTATCTGTTGATCAACGAGCTAGTCAACTAGAGGCTTACTAGGGACATGTTGTGGTCTATGTATTCACACGTGTATTACGATTTTCAGATAACACAGTTATAGCATGAATAACAGACTATTATCATGAACAAAGAAATATAATTATAACCATTTTATTATTGCCTCTAGGGCATATTTCCAATAGTCTCCCACTTGCACTAGAGTCAATATTCTAGTTACATTGTGATGAATCGAACACCCATAGCGTTCTGGTGTTGATCATGTTTTGCTCTAGGGAGAGGTTTAGTCAATGTAGCGACCCGACCCGAATGGATCAAGTCTCTGTGCTCAGGTGTCATCCCTGGATCAGTAATGCTGACACCACACAGTACTTCGAAGGATTTATAACAGAGTAGCAATCACACACTTATTACATCGTTGCCCAAAAGAGGACTTATTACAATAAATATGGCTTAAGGCCATCTAATAACGATAACAGCGGAAGACTTGGAAGATAAGTGAGTCCATCAACTCCAGTGGCATCACTAAGTATAGAACCACGACCTAAAGCACCTTACTGTCGTTCGAAAAATCTGCAACATGAAAGTTGCAGCCAACACGGTCACACATGGAATATCTGGCAATGTAACACATAGAGAATAATGAATGATAAGCTGTACTACATGCATATGTGGCTGGTGGAAAAGCTCTCTGTTTCTGAGTTTTGCATAAAGCCAGTTTTCCCTACTGCAAAGGAATAAATTTGTTTAACTATCATGGTGGTTGTTAAACATTGAGAATGGTTGACACATCCTCAATCCCAATTAAAAAGTACTCATTAAAACCCAATAACATTAATTAGAAGTAACATGATGAGATTCACATGATATTCAAGTACTAGATACTCAAGGCGTCCATAACCGGGGACACGGCTAATCAAGATTAGTTTATACACTCTGCAGAGGTTTGCGACTATTCCCCACAAGACTCGATCGCCTCCGTTTGGTTCTCGCACTACATGGTGTTTGAGAGCGGATGACCGAGACACGATCTTTCGAAGCACTAGCACCTTACATGTGGGTACACCGTACCAACCTACATCCCCTACATCAGCTAGCCTACCCGTAAGAGTTCGCACAACTTACTCAGCTATGCGAGCCCATAATGGCTTGTGGCTGCACACGGAAGTTTCTAGTTTGAATAATCTTATGATCCCTTAGAGCACAGGTGGCGGTCCGAAGAAATCTGAGGCAAGTCTGATAGAAACCAGGTGCCTCAATCCACCCAGATGTGTGTTTAAGTTGCCACCTTAGATAAACCATTAATTAACAATCTCACATCTGTCATGGATATTCACTCACCCAATCCACGTCTAGTGGCATAGCATGGCATAATAAGCAAACGTAGAAGTAACTCCCAAGGTTTCATAAGTAAAACAGGTAATAGGTACTACCTCAATCTACTTCCCATCCCACAATTTAATTAGATCCTAATCGTGCAAGTGTTTGAGGATTGATCTAATGCATAAAAACTGGGTATGAGAAAGTATGATCAAATGTTACTTGCCTTGCTGACGATCCGCGAAACCTAGAGACTCGAAGTAACAAGCGGCGCACTCCGGGTGATCTAACGCAGACAAACAACAAGCATACAATAAGTACTCATCTAATGCACAGGGAAAATCTCGAATAAAAGATCTAACCAGAAAGTTCAACTTAAGAACCCTGGTTGCAAAAAGAATCGAATCAAATAAAGCAACGAAAGTCGAATGTCAAAAGAAAACGACTCAGTTTTAGCAATTTGAAACTAGGTCAAATTTTACAGTAGCAAAACTTTGTTTAAGTGGATTACTCGGGCGGCGGTTTGAAACGAAACTCAGCGCTTGAATCACCTGATTCCGATAAGCGGCGAGAAAATAAACTGATTCGAAGATTGGATCGGAAATCGAAATCGGAAAATAACGGATTAAATCCGATTAAAAGAAAGACGACGAACGGTTAAACGAACGGACGTTCGTTAACAGAAACTAACCGGCGAACGCGTTCATTAGAACGAACGGATCGGTGAACGTTCACTAACTAACTAAACCGAGAAAAAGAAATAAACCAATCTAGGGTTTTTAAAACAAAAAAAACCGAACAACGAAAGAAAAACCGGACGGGTTTTAAAAACAAAACCGGACCGTGGGGTGACGCGGTGACTACCTCCGGCGAGGTCGCCGGCAGGGCTCCGGGGCTCCGCGGGTCGGGTGGGCTCGGCGGCGGCGGCGCGGGTCGGCGATGGCGGCGTCGGCGACGGGCGGCGCGGGTGACGGCGGGCGCGCGCATGGGCGGGTTCGGGGCGGGCGGCGGCGCTGGGTTGGGGAGGAGAGGGGGCGGCGGCTTATAAGGAGGGAGGGTGGGGTTGCTTGGGAGGGAACACGGCGGCGGCGGGGCCGAGCCGGACTCGGGTGGCGGGCGGCGGGACTCCTCCCAAGGGGGAGCCTTGAGAGGAGAGTCTTTGGACCCGGCGGTTGGGCAGTGGGCCCTTGGCCCAGAGCGGCGGCGTTATTTTTTTTTAACAAAAGAAAGCAATTAAAATAAATCTAAACGAACTCCAAATTAAACAAAATTAATTTTCCCGACTCTTAAAATGAGTCGAACAAAATGAACTTTAATCTGGGCCAAAATGCATATTTTTAAAATACTCATTTTTTTCCTAAAGCAAATAAACTTGAAAAACCAAAATTTGATTTATTTATTAAATCTTCATTTTTCCTAAATGTTGGGAAAGTCATATTATTCCCTCTCTTATTTTTTATTGGAAAAATATTTGAAGATAAAATAAATAAATCCAAATGATCCTATTTTCAACATTTGAGAAAACCCAATTATGAAAATCATGAAATCTCCAACTCTCTCCGAGGGTCCTTGAGTTGCGTGAAATTTTCTAGGATCGGGAAAATGCAAGAAAATATGATATGCATGATGACTTAATGTATAACATTCCAAATTGAAAATTTGGGATGTTACAAACCTACCCCTTAAGATGAATCTAGCCCTTGAGATTCGGGTTGGCTAGAAAATAGGTGGCGTGGTCCTTGAGCAAATCTTCCTCTCTTTCCCGGTGGATTCATCTTGATGTGGTGGCTCCAATGAACCTTGCAAAACTTGATAACCTTGCTGCGAGTAACTCTGCTGGCATAATCGAGAATCTTGACTGGTTTTTCCTCATATGTTAAGTCATCCTTCAACTGAATTACTTCTAGTGGCACTGTGTCTCTTAGCGGTATCTCTGCTATCTCGGAATGACATTTCTTCAGCTGAGAACATGGAATACATCATGAACTCCTGACAGTCCCTCTGGCAATTCCAGCTTATAAGCAACTTCTCCCATGCGTTGCAAAATCTTATACGGTCCAACGAAACGTGGTGCTAATTTTCCTTTAACTCCAAAACGCTTAACTCCTCGAAGTGGGGATACTCTAAGATATACTCTGTCTCCAACTTCATATTCAATCGCCTTGCGCTTTGAATCCGCATAGCTCTTACGTGCGACTGGGCTACCTTGAGCCTATCGCGAATCAACAACCTTCGCTCAGACTCCTTAATCAAATCTGGTCCAAACAAGCGGCGATCTCGGTTTAGTCCCATGACAACGGTGTCCTGCATCTCCTTCCATCTGAGCTTGAAGGTGCCATCTTCAAGCTGGTTTGGTAACTGTTGTTATAAGAAAATTCTGCATCGACAAATTATCATCCCAACTAGATCCATAATCTAGTGCACAAGCTCTCAAACATATCCTCCAAAATCTGATTGACTCTCTCAATCTGTCCATCGGTCTGTGGGTGGAAAGCTGTACTGAATTCCAGTCTGGTTCCCAATGTTTCATGCAACTGGTTCCAAAACTTTGAGGTAAATTGGGTCCCTCTATCCGATACGATACTCCTCGGAACTCCATGTAAACACACAATTCTAGTCATGTATATCTTTGCCAACTTAGCACTGCTATAGGTGGTCTTGATGGAATGAAATGAGCTACCTTAAATCAAGCGGTCGACTATAACCCAAATCGAGTCATATCCTGAACGAGTCTTTGGCAAACTTGTGATGAAATCCATGCCTAGTTTATCCCACTTCCATTCGGGTATCGGCAAGGGTTGTAACAATCCTGCTGGCTTCTGATGTTCTGCCTTTACTCTCTGACATACATCGCAAACTGCTACATATTCCGCAATATCCTTCTTCATTCCGGTCCACCAGAAAGTATTCTTCAAATCCAAATACATCTTGGTATTTCCTGGGTGAATCGAATAGGGTGAATCATGGGCTTCTTGCAAAATCAACTTCCTGATCTCCGGGTTATTTGGCACATAAACACGGTCCTCAAACCATAGGGTATCGTGCTCATCCTCACGAAATCCTTTAGCTTTTCCTTTGCTCATTTTCTCCTTTATAGAGGCAACTTCCTTATCCGCCTTTTGGGCTTCTCGATTTTGTCCATCGGTGTAGACTGAATCTCCAATGCTGCTACATAGCCTCTCGGAACTATTTCCAAACATAGCTCTCGAAGGTCCTCGGCTAACTCATTTGGTATTCCTCCCATCATTAGGGTATTGACGTGGCTCTTACGGCTCAATGCGTCTGCTACAACGTTAGCCTTTCCGGGTGATAATGCAATCTCATATCATAATCCTTGATAAGCTCTAACCATCTCCTCGTCTGAGATTTAATTCATACGTGTGAAGATGTACTTCAAACTCTTGTGATCCGTGTACACTTCACAATGATTTCCTATGAGAAAATGTCTCCATGTTTTCAATGCATGCACTGTGGCTGCTAACTCCAAATCATGTGTGGCATAATTTAACTCATGAGGCTTAAGCTGTCGTGAAGCATACTGAAACAACTCTTCCTTCCTGCATAAGCACTGCTCCAAGTCCTCGGCGTGAGCGTGTAATACACCTCATAATCCTTGGTCGATCCGCAATATTAACACTTTGGTGAGGTAACCAACCTTTTCTTCAACTCCTGAAAATTTGCCTCGCAGTCCTCGGTCCATATGAATTTGGTATCCTTCTTCAACAATTACATCATAGGCTTTGCAATCCTTGAGAAATTCTCAATGAATCTTGGTAGTATCCTGCGAGTCCAAGGAAACTCGAATCTCTCCAACTGTCGTTGGTGCTTCCCATTTGGTTATGGTCTCAACCTTTGTGGGGTCAACTGCTATTCCTTCTCCGGATATAACATGTCCAAGAAATCCAACTTCCTTTAGCCAAAACTCACACTTTTTGAACTTGGCATATAAGCGGTGTTCCTTAGTTTATCCAAAACCAATCGTAAATGTTCCTTATGTTCCTCTTCATTCTTCGAGAAAATCAAAATATCATCAATGAATACCACGACGAACTTATCCAAAAACTCCATAAACACTTTGTTCATTAGGTTCATGAAATAGGCTGGTGCGTTAGTTAGTCCAAATGACATAACTGTATACTCATACAGTCCATATCTCGTGGTAAACGTTGTCTTAGGTATGTCCTGCTCCCGAATCTTCAACTGATGGTACCCTGATCGCAAGTCAATCTTGGAAACACTTTAGCTGTCTTAGGTATGAGAAAGTATGATCAAATGTTACTTGCCTTGCTGACGATCCGCGAAACCTAGAGACTCGAAATAACAAGCGGCGCACTCCGGATGATCTAACGCAGACAAACAACAAGCATACAATAAGTACTCATCTAATGCACAGGGAAAATCTCGAATAAAAGATCTAACCAGAAAGTTCAACTTAAGAACCCTGGTTGCAAAAAGAATCGAATCAAATAAAACAACGAAAGTCGAATGTCAAAAGAAAACGACTCGGTTTTAGCAATTTGAAACTAGGTCAAATTTTACAGTAGCAAAACTTTGTTTAAGTGGATTAGTCGGAACGGCGGTTTGAAACGAAACTCCAGCGCTTGAATCACCTGATTCCGATAAGCGGCGAGAAAATAAACTGATTGAAGATTGGATCGAAATCGAAATCGGAAAATAACGGATTAAATCCGATTAAAAGAAAGACGACGAGCGGTTAAGCGAGCGGACGTTCGTTAACAGAAACTAACGCTGACGCGTTCATTAGAACGAGCGGATCGGTGAACATTCACTAACTAACTAAACCGAGAAAAGAAATAAACCAATCTAGGGTTTTTAAAAAACCGAACAACGAAAGAAAACCGAGCGGGTTTAAAAACAAAACCGGACGGGGGTGACGTGGTGGCTACCTCCGCGAGGTCGCAGTGGGGCTCCGGGGCTCGGCGAAGTCGGGTGGGCTCGGCGGGCGGCGGCGGGTCGGCGATGGGCGGCGCGACGGTGACGGCGGCGTCGGCGGCAGGCGGCTCGGGTTGGGGCGGCGTGGCGCTGGTTGGGGAGGAGAGAGGGGGCGGCTTATAAGGAGGGAGGGTGGGGTTGCTTGGGAGGGGCAACGGCGGCGGCGGGCCGAGCAGGACGGGTGGCGGCGGCGGCGGGACTCCTCTCGGGCGGGGGCTGCGATGGGGAGGGGCTGGGCGGCCGGCGGTTATTTGGCTGGGCCCTTGGCCCGTATGGGCGCGTGGCGTTTTTTTTTTTCAAACAAAAGAAAGCAATTAAAATAAATCTAAACGAACTCCAAATTAAACAAAATTAATTTTCCCGACTCTTAAAAATGAGTCGAACAAAATGAACTTTAATCGGGCCAAAATGCATATTTTAAAATACTCATTTTTTCCTAAAGCAAATAAACTTCGAAAAACCAAAATTTGATTTATTTATAAAATCTTCATTTTTCCTAAATGTTGGGAAAGTCATATTATTCCCTCTCTTATTTTTTTATTGGAAAAAATATTTGAAGATAAAATAAATAAATCCAAATGATCCTATTTTCAACATTTGAGAAAACCCAATTATAAAAATCATGAAATCTCCAACTCTCTCCGAGGGTCCTTGAGTTGCGTGAAATTTTCTAGGATCGGGAAAATGCAAGAAAATATGATATGCATGATGACTTAATGTATAACATTCCAAATTGAAAATTTGGGATGTTACAGTCAACGGATCTGCTACATTCAGATCTGTATGTACTTTACAAATATCTATGTCTCCATCTTGAACATTTTCATGTATGGAGTTGAAGCGACGCTTGATGTGCCTGGTCTTCTTGTGAAACCTGGGCTCCTTGGCAAGTGCAATAGCTCCAGTGTTGTCACAGAAGAGTGCGATTGGCCCCGACGCATTGGGTATGACTCTTAGGTCGGTGATGAACTCCTTCACCCATATTGCTTCATGCGCTGCCTCCGAGGCTGCCATGTACTCTGCTTCACATGTAGATCCCGCCACGACGCTTTGCTTTTGCGCACCAGCTTCTTGCCCACCATTCAAAATATACACGTATCCGGTGCGTGACTTAGATCGTGTCGAAGCTAGCATCGGCGTAACCCTTCTGACGAGCTCTTCGTCACCTCCATAAACGAAACATATCCTTAGTCCTTTTCGGTACTTTAGGATGTTCGACCGATGTCCGGTGTTCCTTGCGGGATTACTTTGGTACCTTCCTACCAAACTTACGGCAAGGTTTACATCAGGTCTGGTACACGGCATGGCATACATAATAGACCCTATGGCTGAGGCATGGGGATGACACTCATCTCTTCTTTATCTTCGCGCGTGGTGGGGCATTGAGCCGAGCTCAATCTCACACCTTGCAATCTGAGCAAGAACCCTTTCTTGGACTGATCCATATTGAACTTCTTCAATATCTTATCAAGGTATGTTCTTTGTGAAAGACCTATGAGGCGTCTCGATCTATCCTATAGATCTTGATGCCTAATATGTAAGCAGCTTCTCCAAGGTCCTTCATTGAAAAACACTTATTCACGTAGGCCTTAATGCTGTCCAAAAGTTCTATATCATTTCCCATCAAAAGTATGTCATCTACATATAATATGAGAAATGCTATAGAGCTCCCACTCACTTTCTTGTAAATGCAGGCTTCTCCATAAGTCTGCATAAACCCAAACGCTTTGATCATCTCATCAAAGCGAATGTTCCAACTCTGAGTTGCACCAGCCCATAAATGGATCGCTGGAGCTTGCATACCTTGTTAGCATTCTCAGGTTCGACAAAACCTTCCAGCTGCATCATATACAGTTCTTCCTTAAGATGGCCGTTAAGGAATGCCGTTTTGACGTCCATTTGCCATATCTCATAATCATAGTATGCGACAATTGCTAACATGATTCGGACGGACTTCAGCTTCGCTACAGGAGAGAAAGTCTCATCATAGTCAATCCCTTGAACTTGTCGATAACCCTTAGCGACAAGTCGAGCTTTATATATGGTAACATTACCATCCGCGTCCGTCTTCTTCTTAAAGATCCATTTGTTTTCTATTGCTCGCCAATCATCGGGCAAGTCTGTCAAAGTCCATACTTTGTTTTCATACATGGATCCTATCTCGGATTGCATGGCTTCAAGCCATTTGTTGGAATCTTGGCCCGCCATCGCTTCTTCATAGTTCGAAGGTTCACCGTTGTCTAACAACATGATTTCCAAGACAGGGTTGCCGTACCACTCTGGTGCGAAACGTGTCCTTGTGGACCTTCGAAGTTCAGTAGGAGCTTGATCCGAAGTATCTTGATCATCATCATTAACCTCCTCTCTTGTCGGTGCAGGAACCACAGGAACGTGTCCTGAGTTGCGCTACTTACCGTTTCAAGAGGTAATACTTCATCAAGCTCTACTTTCCTCCCACTTAATTCTTTCGAGAGAAACTCTTTCTCCAGAAAGGACCCGTTCTTGGCAACAAAGATCTTGCCTTCGGATCTTAAGTACAAGGTATACCCAATGGTTTCCTTAGGGTATCCTATGAAGACGCATTTTTCCGACTTGGGTTCGAGCTTTTCAGGCTGGAGTTTCTTGACATAAGCATCGCATCCCCAAACTTTTAGAAATGACAGCTTAGGTTTCTTGCCAAACCATAATTCATACGGTGTCGTCTCAACGGATTTAGATGGTGCCCTATTTAAAGTGAATGTAGCTGTCTCTAGAGCGTATCCCCAAAATGATAGCGGTAAATCGGTAAGAGACATCATAGATCGCACCATATCCAATAAAGTGCGATTCTGACGTTCGGACACACCGTTCTGTTGAGGTGTTCCAGCGGCGTGAGTTGTGAAACGATTCCACATTTCCTTAAGTGCGTACCAAATTCGTGACTTAGATATTCTCCCCACGATCGATCGTAAGAATTTTATCTTTCGGTCACGTTGATTCTCTACCTCATTCTGAAATTCCTTGAACTTTTCAAAGGTCTCAGACTTGTGTTTCATCAAGTAGACATACCCATATCTACTCAAGTCATCAGTGAGAGTGAGAACATAACGATATCCTCCGCGAGCCTCAACGCTCATTGGACCGCACACATCAGTATGTAAGATTTCCAATAAGTTGGTTGCTCGCTCCATTGTTCCGAAGAACGGAGTCTTGGTCATTTTTCCCATGAGGCATGGTTCGCATGTGTCAAATGATTCATAATCGAGGGACTCTAAAAGTCCTTCAGCATGGAGCTTCTTCATGCGCTTAACACCAATGTGACCAAGGCGGCAGTGCCACAAGTATGTGGGACTATCGTTATCAACTTTACATCTTTTGGTATTCACACTATGAATATGTGTAACATCACGTTCGAGATTCATTAAGAATAAACCATTGACCATCGGGGCATGACCATAAAACATATCTCTCATATAAATAGAACAACCATTATTCTCGGATTTAAATGAGTAGCCATCTCATATTAAACGAGATCCAGATACAATGTTCATGCTCAAAGCTGGTACTAAATAACAATTATTGAGGTTTAAAACCAATCCCGTAGGTAAATGTAGAGGTAGCGTGCCGACGGCGATCACATCGACCTTGGAACCATTCCCGACGCGCATCGTCACCTCGTCCTTCGCCAATCTCCGCTTGTTCCGCAGCTCCTGCTTTGAGTTACCAATATGAGCAACCGCACGGTATCAAATACCGGGAGCTACTACGAGCATCGGTAAGGTACACATCAATTACATGTATATCAAATATACCTTTGGTTTTGCGGCCTTCTTGTCCGCTACGTACTTGGGGCAGTTCCGCTTCGGTGACCACTTCCCTTGCAATAAAAGCACTCGATCTCGGGCTTGGGTCCATTGTTTGACTTCTTCCCGATGGCGGCTTACGGTAGCAGCAACTCCTTGTCGTCCTTCTTGAAGTTCTTCTTACCCTTGCCTTTCTTGAACTTAGTGGTTTTATTCACCATCAACACTTGATGTTCCTTTTGATCTCTACCTCCGCTGATTTTAGCATTGAATATACCTCGGGAATGGTCTTTTCCATCCCCGCATATTGAAGTTCATCACAAAGCTCTTGTAGCTCGGTGGAAGCGGCGAAGGATTCTCATCAATGACCGCGTCATCCGGAGATTAACTCCCGGTGAGTCAGCGGTTGTGCAACCCGGACATCTTGAGTATGTGCTCACCGACAGAACTATTTTCCTCCATCTTACAGGTGAAGAACTTGTCGGAGACTTCATATCTCGACCGGGCATGAGCTTGGAAAACCATTTTCAGCTCTTGAACATCTCATATGCTCCGTGTTGCTCAAAACGCTTTTGGAGCCCGGTTCTAAGTGTAAAGCATGCCGCACTGAACGAGGGAGTAATCATCAAGACGAGACTGCCAAGCGTTCATAACGTCTTGGTTCTCTGGGATTGGTGCTTCACCTAGCGGTGCTTCTAGGACATAATCTTTCTTGGCAGCTATGAGGATGATCCTCAGGTTCCGGACCCAGTCCGTATAGTTGCTGCCATCATCTTTCAGCTTGGTTTTCTCTAGGAACGCGTTGAAGTTGAGGGTAACATGGGCCATTTGATATACAAGACATATTGTAAAGATTTTAGACTAAGTTCATGATAATTAAGTTCATCTAATCAAATTATTTAATGAACTCCCACTTAGATTAGACATCCCTCTAGTCATCTAAGTGAAACATGATCCGAGTCAACTAGGCCGTGTCCGATCATCACGTGAGACGGACTAGTCGACGTCGGTGAACATCTCCATGTTGATCGTATCTTCTATACGACTCATGCTCGACCTTTCGGTCCTCCGTGTTCCGAGGCCATGTCTGTAAATGCTAGGCTCATCAAGTCAACCTAAGTGTATTGCGTGTGTAAATCTGGCTTACACCCGTTGTATTCGAACGTTAGGATCTATCACACCCGATCATCACGTGGTGCTTCGAAACAACGAACCTTCGCAACGGTGCACAGTTAGGGGGAACACTTTCTTGAAATTATTGTGAGGGATCATCTTATTTACTACCGTCGTTCTAAGTAAACAATATGCAAAAACATGATAAACATCACATGCAATCAAATAGTAGTGACAAGATATGGCCAATATCATATAGCTCCTTTGATCTCCATCTTCGGGGCTCCATGATCATCTTTGTCACCGGCATGACACCATGATCTCCATCATCATGATCTCCATAATCGTGTCTCCATGAAGTTGCTCGCCAACTATTACTTCTACTACTATAGCTAACGGTTTAGCAATAAAGTAAAGTAATTACATGGCGTTGAATCAATGACACGCAGGTCATACAATAATTAAGACAACTCCTATGGCTCCTGCCGGTTGTCATACTCATCGACATGCAAGTCGTGATTCCTATTACAAGAACATGATCTCATACATCACATATATCATTCATCATTCATCACAACTTTTGGCCATATCACATCACCATCACATGCTGCAAAAACAAGTTAGACATCCTCTAATTGTTGTTGCATGTTTTACGTGGCTGCAATAGGGTTCTAGCAAGAATGTTTTCTTACCTACGTAAAAGCCACAACGTGATTTGTCAACTTCTATTTACCCTTCATAAGGACCCTTTTCATCAAATCCGCTCCAACTAAAGTGGGAGAGACAGACACCCGCTAGCCACCTTATGCAACTAGTGCATGTCAGTCGGTGGAACCTGTCTCACGTAAGCATACGTGTAAGGTCGGTCCGGGCCGCTTCATCCCACAATACCGCTGAAGCAAAATAAGACTAGTAGTGGAAAGAAAGTTGACAACATCTACGCCCACAACAAATTGTGTTCTACTCGTGCAAAGAGAACTACGCATAGACCTAGCTCATGATGCCACTGTTGGGGAACGTTGCAGAAAATAAAAAAAAATTCTACGGTTTCACCAAGATCTATCAATGAGTTCATCTAGCAACGAGAGAGAGGAGTGCATCCACATACCCTTGTAGATCGCGAGCGGAAGCGTTCAAGAGAACGGGGTTGAGGGAGTCGTACTCGTCGTGATCCAAATCACCGATGATCCTAGTGCTGAACGGAGAGCACCTCCGCGTTCAACAAACGTACGGTTGAGGAAGACGTCTCCTCCTTCTTGATCCAGCAAGGGGGAAGGAGAGGTTGACAGAGATCCAGCAGCACGACGGCGTGGTGGTGGATGCAGTAGTGATCTCGGCAGATCTTCGCCGAGCTTCTACGAGAGGGAGAGGTGTAGCAAGGGGGAAGGGAGGCGCCTATGGCATGGGTGTGGCTGCCCTCCCTCCCCCCCCCCTTTATATAGGCCCCTAGGGGGCGCCGGCCCTGGGAGATGAGATCTCCTGGGGCGGCGGACAAGGGGAGGCTTGCCCCAAAGGCAGTGGGCGCCCCACCCTAGGGTTTCCAACCCTAGGCGCGGGGGGCCAAGGCGCACCAGCCCACCAGGGGCTGATTCCCCTCCCCACTTCAGCCCACGGGGCCCTCCGGGATAGGTGGCCCCACCCGATGGACACCCGGGACCCTTCTGGTGGTCCCGGTACAATACCGGTGACCCCCGAAACTTTCCCGATGGCCGAAACTGCACTTACTATATATAATTCTTCACCTCTGGACCATTCCGGAACTCCTCGTGACGTCCGGGATCTCATCCGGGACTCCGAACAACTTTCGGGTTACTGCGTACTCATATCTCTACAACCCTAGCGTCACCTAACCTTAAGTGTGTAGACCCTACGGGTTCGGGAGACATGCAGACATGACCGAGACGCCTCTCCGGTCAATAACCAACAGTGGGATCTGGATACCCATGTTGGCTCCCACATGCTCCTCGATGATCTCATCGGATGAACCACGATGTCGAGGATTCAAGCAACCCCGTATACAATTCCCTTTGTCAATCGGTACTTTACTTGCCCGAGACTCGATCGTCGGTATCCCAATACCTCGTTTAATCTCGTTATCGCAAGTCACTTTACTCGCATCGTAATGCATGATCCGTGACGGACACTTGGTCACATTGAGCTCATTATGATGATGCATTACCGAGTGGGCCCAGAGATACCTCTCCGTCATACGGAGTGACAAATCGATCTCGATTCATGCCAACCCAACAGACACTTTCGGAGATACCCGTAGTGTACCTTCTGATCACCCGATTACGTTGTGACGTTTGGCACACCCAAAGCTCTCCTACGGTATACGGGAGTTGCACAATCTCATGGTCTAAGGAAATGATACTTGACACTTGGAAAAGCTCTAGCTAAACGAACTACACGATCTTTGAGCTATGCTTAGGATTGGGTCTTGTCCATCACATCATTCTCCTAATGATGTGATCATGTTATCAATGACATCCAATGTCCATAGTCAGGAAACCATGACTATCTGTTGATCAACGAGCTAGTCAACTAGAGGCTTACTAGGGACATGTTGTGGTCTATGTATTCACACGTGTATTACGATTTCCGGATAACACAGTTATAGCATGAATAACAGACTATTATCATGAACAAAGAAATATAATAATAACCATTTTATTATTGCCTCTAGGGCATATTTCCAACAAGGAGTGGCAAGAGCCTAAGCTTGGGGATGCCCAAGGCAGCCCAAGGTAATATTCAAGAATAATTAAGAGCCTAAGCTTGGGGATGCCCCGGGTGGCATCCCCTCTTTCGTCTTTGTTCACCGGTAACTTTACTTGGAGCTATATTTTTATTCACCACATGATATGTGTTTTGCTTGGAGCGTCATTCTATTTTCTTTACCTTTGCTTGATGTTTGAATAAAGTATCAAGATCTGAAATTCTTAAATGTTAGAGAGTCTTCACATAGTTGCACAATTATTCGACTACTCATTGATCTTCACTTATATCTTTCGGAGTAGTTTGTCATTTGCTCTAGTGCTTCACTTATATCTTTTAGAGCACAATGGTGGTTTGATTTTGTAGAAATTAATGAACTCTCATGCTTCACTTATATTATTTTGAGAGTCGTTAATAGCATGGTAATTTGCTTAATATTAATATACTTGGTATTCGAGATATGTGAAACTTTCTTTTGAGTGTGTTGAATACTAAGAAAAGTTTGATACTTGATAATTGTTTTGAGATATGGAGGTAGTGATATTAAAGTCATGCTAGTTGGGTGATTATGAATTTAAAGAATGCTTGTGTTGAAGTTAGCAAGTCCAGCAGCATGCACGTATGGTTAAAGTTGTGTAACAAATTTGAAACATGAAGTGTACCTGGCTTGTGCATCCTTATGAGTGGCGGTCGGGGACGAGCGATGGTCTTTTCCTACCAATCTATCCCCCTAGGAGCATGCGCGTAGTGCTTGATTTTTTATGACTTCTAAATTTTTGCAATAAGTGTTGAGGATATAGCTACGGAGTGTGAACCGCCCCGGAGGGGCCGGTTTACCCTCGTGTGGAATCCAGCCCATATGGAGGCTGGAGCCCGAAGGAATTAAGATCCATACATGTAAACCGCCCTAATACTGTAACTTGTGTTGTAAGACAAGAAAGGAGAGACCAAACCGGACTCCTGTATGAGCCGGATTGGGATTCTGTAAGCCGCCCGGGCGTTAACCCGTGTATATAAGGGGCGACCGGCGGCGAGTTAAAGACAGATTCGAGGCCAAGGCAAAGCTATTGCTCCTTAGTCGCCGAATCATATCAATCATACCACAACCGGGCGTAGGTCTTTACCTTCATCGAAGGGCGAACCGATATAATTCCGTGTCTTGTGTCCGCATTAACCCCTCTAGGTAACCCGCACGATGGCCTGCGACTAAGTCCTTTCATGAGGACATCTGCGTGACAATTCCACGACGGTTGGCGCCCACCGTGGGGCTATCGCGCGATGGTTTGACGATCTTAGAGGGCAAGTTCGAGGACTCGAAGGCTATCTGATGGGCGGATGACTAAAAGTCGTCGCGGCAAACTCTACATCGACGATGCGGATCGGGCCCCGAGGCGGCTCGATTGAGTCTGGTACCGGTCCCCTTTGGCGGCATACACGTGTTCATCGGCAAGATCGGCGAGTCGGGGCTGGGCGGACACTGCACCGCCCTCGTCGAGACGGCTCAGCGGGCAAAGAAGAGTCCTGCCCTAGCCAAACCGGCGGCCAAGCATGTTTTCGTGGGAGTTGTCCACGGAGGTTACGAGACCGGATCGGCATCTGGTGACGAAACCGTCGTCTACTCTGGCGACGAGTCGTCGACCGGAGAAACTGAGTCTTTATACCAGCTGCAAGATGACCAGATCGGGGGCTGTTCCGACGGTGAGAGCATTCGGACCTTCGATTTACCCAACGGGTCGGGATCTTCATGACCGGTACACAGCGACACTTCACTCCTCGACCATGGCGCCCTGGTCGCCGGTTCAACAATGGCGGCGGCAGCCGAGAGGAGGCCTGTCGCCCGCCGCTCAAGTCTTGTCGAGCTCTTTGACGCGTTATGTGTGCTCTGGCGGAGGCTAATCCGCCCGGATCGGGGCGTTCACAATGCGGAGATTGCAAAGGTGAGGAACAGATCACTAACGCTAAAGCAGACTTAGCAGCCGCGACGAAAGGATGGCAGCGGAGCAGGCGCCTTTGGATGCACAGCTTCTGAGCTCAGTGGACCAGAGCGCCGCGTGAAGTCATGAAAAGGAAATCTGAGTCCCGTTTACCTTCCGCTTTTGAGGAAGGAGCTTTCAATACCCGAGGCGAGGACCGAGAATCCGCCGCCGTTGGTAAACCGGCGGAAGCACAGGGACGGCGCGCGGTTCAGCCCGGATGATAGATCTACCTCGCCATCATACCGGCGCACCCTGACCGTCGCGAGACGCCCCGGGTCATTACTCCAGCCCGATGGATAACCTCGTAGCAGCTGCAGCACGGTTAGAGGCAATCCCAATTGAAGGCGATTCACCACAGGCAGTGGAGACACGCCGGGTCAAGGAGCTCCTCAGGACGGCCTTGGCTCAGCAAGAAGCGTACTCGTACAGTCGAGAGAGGATCCATTCCACCCCCCGCCCGAGTCGGAGCTGCGGCCGACGCATCGATGAACCGGCCGTATCGAGCAATGCGCAGCGTGGACCGCCCCGCGGCAACAATCCGGCAGCGGTTTGAGGATGCTCAAGTGGTAGTGGACGCGCCAGGAACGCAGGAGGCGGATTAGCAGCACAAGCGGAGGATCACCGCCCGCGCGGTTCGACCAACCATCTTCGAGCCGGGGTCACGTCGGCTCTTTGGGGTGCCTTGCCTCGCCCGTCGCCTTTCTAAACGCGTCGTCTACCCAAGGATTTCAAGGGCCACGCAAGGTGCCCAACTATCTGCCGACTTGGCTCCAGAGGCATGGATAGAAAGCTACGAGATGGCCATGGAGATCTGGATGTAGATGAAGCAGCATGTGCAAAGTACTTCACAATGATTTGGAAGGTCTTGCCGGACCTGGTTGAAAAACTTGCCGCCCGACTCTATCAGCTCGTGGGCGCAGATTGAGAACCAGTTCATCAAAATTTTAAGGACACCTGTAAACAGCCCATGTCGGTGGTGGATCTGGCGACTTGCGTCGTGGGGACGGAGAGTCTACAACCCATTGGGTGCGCGGGTCTCGGAAGTTTTACATTCTTGAGACGGATCAACCACAGCTCCATGATCATGGCGTTGGAAGCCAATTGCGGTTTGAACCGCTGGCTGAAGCTGGGTCGCATGAAGCGTTTTGTCATGATATGGGCACTCTAATGGGTGTTTTGGTAAAGTCGCTGATTACGATAGTACCAAGGATCCTGAATCGGAGAATGATGAAGCAGGGAAGGGAAAAGCAGAACAGCAATTCCGAGGAGCCAGACATCGATCGGCGAGCAACGGAGGGCACAAGCGTAGTTTAACGGCAACATGGGCTTTGTGGCCAACACCAAAGACACAGGACAAGGGTCAGTGGCGCCGGGTAGGCAGTCAAACCGGGCGGTCACAATCCGGATCGTTTGAACTTTGTATTAAATCAACCATGTCCAAAGCACGGGACGAAGGAGGCACCGCGAACCACCTTTGGAAGGACTGTTATATTATGCAGGAGTTTAAGAATTCCAACTCTTTCGGTATGATCAAGGGTCGGCGGTTCGAGGTCCGCTCAAGATTCTGGCGGAGAAATCGCCCAGAGGTTGGCGGTAATCCCGGCGGGCAAGGCAATCGAGAATAGTGAAGGTAATCGAGCAGTCGAGAACCAAGGGGCTACAATCAACAACAACAGCGATCGGGCTATCGAGCAATCCAAAGCAATTGAATGGCGGGCAGTACCACGTCTTTACCACCAGCTTAGACCGGCGAGACCGGAAACTTGAGGCGGGCGGTCGGTGTTGTTGAACCGGCTGCGCCGCATTACTGCTATTGGTCCGAGCAGCCAATTGTGTGGAGCGAGAGGACCATCCTCCGCGTTTACAATCCGGGTCGATTAGCCTTGGTGGTGGCACCTCGGTGGCGGGTACAAGTTTACCAAGGTTCTTATGGATGGAGGAAGCAGCATTAACATCTTATACTCTGAAACTTTCCGGACGAATGGGGCTCACAGATAGGCATCTCGGGCCGTCGAAGTCTGATGTTTCACGGGTGGTGCACAGTAAGTCGGCATATCCGGTCGGTAAGATAGCCACGAGGTAACCTTTGGAGCGAGCATGATTCGAATGAAATGCCGACATTTGAGGTGGTGAAAATTCAGAGTCCTTACCACGCCCTCTTTGGGCGGCCGGCTTATGCCAAGTTCATGGCACGGCCCTGTTATGTTTACTTGCAGCTGAAAATGCCGGGTCACAAAGGAACAATAACGGTGCATGGGAGCCGCCGGATCGCTCTGGAATGCGAGGAAGGTGATGCGGCTTATGCCGAGTCGGTTTGTGCCACGGAGGAGTTAAAGTATTATAAGGATAATGTTGATCCGGCGGATATGACCCCTTTGAAGAAGCCAACTACAGAGCATGATCCGGACTTGAAGTTCAAATCGGCCGCGGAAACGAAGCTTGTTGATTTTGTGCCTGGCGAATCATCCAAGCAGTTCACCATCAGTGCCAACTTGGATCCTAAATAGGAAGCGCTCATCGAGTTCATCCGTGAGAACCGGGACATCTTTGCATGGAAACCTTCCGACATGCGGGTGTACCGAGGGAACTCGCTGAGCACACTCTTAATGTTGATCCGAAATACAAACCGATAAAACAGTTTCTTCGCGGTTTAATGAGGAGGCGCAAGGCCATTGGAGAAGAAGTCGCTAGACTTTTGGCGGCGAGGTTTATCGTTGAAGTCTTTCACCGAGTGGCTTGCTAATCGGTGCTGGTCCTTAAGAAAAATGGCACTTGGCGATGTGCGTGGATTACAGATCTCAACAAAGCTTGTCCGGCGGATCCTTCGCCCTCCCGCATTGACCGGATCATTGATGCAGCGGCGGGTTGTGGCGTTGAGCTTTACGGATGCATATTCTGGTTATCATCAGATTAAGATGGCGGTTAAAGACCAGGAGAAGACTGCGTTTATCACCCCTTTTGGAGCTTTACGCTATGTGTCCATGCCTTTTGGGCTCAAGAGTGCCCAAGCAACTTATCGGCGTTAACGTCTGAATTGTTTGCATAAACAGATCGGCCGTAATGTGCGCGCCTATGTGGATGATATCGTGGTGAAATCAAAGCGAAGGAGACATTGATTGAGGATTTAAGGAAACCTTTGACAACTTGCGGGTGTATAAGATGATGCTCAACCCGGCCAAGTCGTCTTGGTGTTCCGCGAGCAAGTTGTTGGGTTTCTCGTGTCAAACCGGGGATTGAAGCTAATCCGGAGAGGATTCGGCTATTACTTCCTTAGCTAAGCCAAAGTGCATCAATGATGTTCAATGTTTGGCAGGCGGATTGCTGCGCTAAGTCGGTTTATCGATCGCCTCGAGAGAAGGCTATCCCTTTATATCGAATCTTTGAAGAAGGCGGATCAATTAAATGCGGGCTCATTCTTGATGAGGCCTTGGAGGATCTAAAGCGGCGGTTAGCCAACCCGCTTTGTTCTTGCTGCCCCTATGGACGAGGAGCCGCTCTGTTATATGTTCTTTGCTAACGCCAGAGCGGTGAGTGTAGCCATTGTGGTGGGCGCAAGGAGGCGGGGAAGGAGTATCCGGTTCAATGACGATTTACTACATCGCGAGGTTCTCATCGAGTCTAAACAAAGGTATCCACATTGGCGAAGCTGGTATATGGGGTCTTTATGGCAAGCCGAAGTGAAACAATATTTCCAAGGCACCCCATCACGGTGGTCAGCTCGGCTCCCTTAAGCGACATCATACTAAACCGGAAGCAAGCGGCGGATTGCTAAGTGGGCTATAGAGCTTGGGCATACGGATTAAAATACGTACCCAGACGGCCGTAAAATCGAGCACTTGTGGATTTCATTAATGATTGGGCGGAGTTGCAAGCACGGAAGAAAGCGGATCACACCTATTGGACCATCCATTTTGCCGGGTCGAGGCAATTGGAGGGCTCGGGGCTGGAGTCGTGTTAACTTCCCCACGAGGTGACAAGTTTTGTTATGTTCTCCGCCTAATGTTCCTTGTACTAACAATGCAGCTGAGTATGAAGCCTTGCTCCACGGTCTCCGGATGGCCAAGAAATGAATCTCAGCCGGGTTAAATCTTTGGTGACTCGGACTTGGTGGCCCGGCAAGTATCCGGTGCCAGGACTCAAAGATCCGCGATGGCTGCGTGTCGTCGGGAAGTGGATGTTGTGGCAGGACATTTTAAAGGGTATCGGGTAGACCATGTGGATCGTCGGAAGAACGAAGCGGTGATGCTTTAAGCGGCTGGGTTCCCAGCGTAAACCGGTCCATAGCGTTTTCCTTGATGTCTGCACAAACCGTCGGTCAAGCTCCTGATGAGATTGAGTTGGCTATTCTGATCCGGAGGCTCAAGCTGGTGGCGGCCTTGCATATCATTCGGATTGGGCGCTCCCTTATTTGGCATACATGAACCGGGCGAATTACGAGAGGATGAGATGTTGGCCCGGCAGATAGTTCGGCGGTCTAAGTCTATGACTATTGTTAATGGCGAGTGCACCGTCGCGGTGTGTCGAGGCGTTTCAGCGTTGTGTGTCCCTGAAGAGGGCTGTGAGATATTGCGAGAGATTCATGAAGGGATTGTGGTCACCACGCGGTTCAAAATCACAGTGGCCAAGGCATTCCGCCATGGTTTCTATTGGTTGTTGCCCATCTTGATGCGGAGGAACTAGTCGAGACGATGTGATGGTTGCCAAAAGTTTTCGAGCGTGCTCATGTGCGGCCCAAGAATTGAGGATGATTCCAATTACTTGGCCGTTTGCGACTTGGGGCTGGACATGGTTGGGCCCTTCAAAGGTCCAGGACAAAAGACCCCCTGTTGGTAGCTGTAGATAAATTTACCAAGTGGGTCGGCGAGAGCCTGTTAGCAAGTGTGATGCAGCCACGGCGGTTGGTTTATCAAGCGGGTGATTTTCGGTTTGGGTTTCCACACAGTATCATCACGGACAATGGCACCAATTTATCCAAGGGAGCTATGAAGGAATTTTGTGAGCGAGCATATCCGGCTTGATGTTTCTTACGTAGCCCACCCACAATCCAATGGTCAAGCGGGCGAGCTAATCAGGAAATTTTGAAGGGTATCAAGCCCGGCTTATGGTCCCTTTAGAGGGCCCGGGATGTTGGGTGGAGGAGCTACCGTCGGTGATATGGAGTATAAACACTACTCCCAACCGATCCACTTTGGATATCGCCGTTCTTTATGGTCTATGGGGCGGGCGGTTCTTCGATGATATCCGTCATGACTTCGCCCAGTGGCAGCTTATGTTGAGGAGCAGATAGTGAGGCAGCACGGCAAGATGATCTGGACCGGTGGATGAAGGCGTGATATGGCAGCAGCTCGCTCGGCGGTTTACCAACAAGATCTTCGTCGGTATCACAGCGGCGGGTTAAAACCAGAACCTTCGGGAAGGAGACTTGGTGCTGCGGCTCATTCAAGATCGAAAGATATGCACAAGCTATCCCGCCTTGGGAAGGGCCTTTTGTGGTGAGCAAGAATCTATACAACGGTTCCTACTATCGATTGATGTTCGAGGCGAAAGGATTCATGCGTCGGAGGAAGAGACCAACAGGCCGTGGAACATTGCTCATCTGCGGCCTTACTATACGAGCCATCGGCTCGCTTATGTACATATTAAGACAATGTATATATTTTCAATAAAAGCAATAAACGGATCCTCGGCTAAGCGGGGTATTACGCATAAACTTCGGTTTGGGTACATGGAGATCTTTGTCGTGAAGCGGCCTCGGTTCAACCTTTAGCCTTGTTTTGAAACTTTTGTCATTTGGGGGCTTGGTAGTATCCGAACCAATGCAATGCCTCTTAGCGGCGAAAGCCACCAGATCATTTGGGGACATGGTCATGTACGAACCAGATCCGCCTCTTGGTCGGCCTAAGGCCATAGAATCACTTAGGGGCTTTGGTGAACCGAACCATTGCAATGCCACTTGATCGGCATCATGCCACGAGTTCGATTTGGGACTGGCTGACTTGAACCATCGCTTCGCCGTATAGGGGCTTGGTCTGTCCGACCATGGTAACACCATCGATCCGGTTCGGTATAGCCTTTTCTTACAAAGCGATTCTTTCGTTGATTTTGCTTTTATGGTTTTGATACCAATCAACTTCTTAAACCGACCGTTTTTAAACGGATTTATGTTGCCGATGCGTTTTTCTGTTGGCGATTTTGTTCGGTTTGATTTTCTTGTTAAAACATCCCATTGAGGAGTAAGCAGGGGCTTATCATGCCGTAGCGATTTACATGATAAATCGGTCTTATATGCTGAATTGCTCTCCTTTAGCGGTGATGGTTTATAAAGCCTTTGTGTGCCTAATCTTTGGCGAATACGTTTGTATTACATAGTTTTGATCCTGTGCCTTGGTATTTTCTCATATAAATATTGATCGATCGGCTAGAGGGTAAACCGCCACGGCGGTTTAAGAACTTAATGATTGCGGGTAAAATATGTTGCGGATTTATTGCAAAAGCCAGCGGATCCAGCCAACGCCATGCAAAAGTTCTGAGACTAAGATTGTCGGCATTGTTCAATAAAGACATTTGCTATCCTATTACAAAGCCTTTCGAGGCCGGGGTTTCCGTGAGTTGTGCCTTGAAGCTTTGGATATCACCGACTTGACGGATTCTGCTGCTTCACGGGTTGGCGCGAAGTAGAAGGGGCGGTGCTGGCGTCGGTTCAGCTTCTTCCTCTTCCTCACCCAAAGCCGGAAGTCATTGGTAGACGGTCAATCCGGGTTAAGGCACGAACAGCTTCTTCACTTATCAGTTCAGCGGATCAACGTCGAGGCGTAAGTGTGCTTCTGGATTGGAGGGATCGGGCTCTGCACTCCGGGATGACAAACTCCACCCGCTTGTTATTGGCATCATAAAAGATCGGTGAACTTCAGTTAGCCGGCGGCGGTTGGCTCGCCAGCAGACGAACTTCCTTGTGATCCGCTTGAGGGTGTCGTTATCGAAGGCTTCACCGTTCTCTTGGTAGGAAAACCCTTAGCTATGTCGGCGGATCAAGGTCCGCTATCCATGCCTTAGCGCGTGTCGAGCCGATGAGGTGCCGGCCGGGCTGCGGATCGCTTCATCTCTTCAAGCTGCCCGGAATCATCGACGGCCGGTCTAAGCGTCTCTCTCGATCGAGGGGCGGCGCCGTGTTGTCATATGAAGTGGCGCATATGACCCGCTGGCGCCGGTATATAGCTGCTTTCGTCGAGTGTCACGAG
The DNA here is from genome assembly GCA_021605205.1 of Aegilops longissima. Lineage (NCBI taxonomy): Eukaryota > Viridiplantae > Streptophyta > Magnoliopsida > Poales > Poaceae > Aegilops > Aegilops longissima. The sequence continues at coordinate 115,592,227 of CM038680.1, forward strand.
GCCTTGAGTTTTTCCGTGCGTCGGAGCCGGATGAGCAATCGTTTGCACTGCACCGGTTTAGACAGCTCAAGTTAAACCGGCGGACGCATTAACACGAGCATAGTCAATATAAATTTGCTTACCAAAGATGGCAGAGGTCATGGCGTGCACTTGGCGTTTAAGTCGGTCAGCTCTTAGTCACGGTTTAAGGGCCGCCTCGACTTCCTCGCCCGCTTTACTAAACGGCCTTCTCGGCATCCCAGTTGACCCGTTCGGTTTATACCACTCCTTAATTGTTCCATGGTGGTCGAGGCGGTTTCAGCTCATCCTTAGCTTTGGTGGCTTACATTATTTGGGCTTCAGTTGGTTCGCGAGATCTTTAAGTTGCCTGACCTCTTTGGTGTATTTCATTACGATGACAAAGGAAGTAGGTTAGTAGTTTCATTATGCAAGTCCCAAGCTTAATACAAGTATTCAACTTGGCACTTGGGGCTAATGGCTAGTTGATCTAAATTTTGCTATGAAGAAAACACCTTAAGTCGGTTTAACTTTGCAAGGTTAAACCGACCCTTGAGAACTACTATGCGATTAAGATATAAGAGGTGATTACCTCGAGCGGTCCTTCATACGGTTTACTAGACCAGCTTCAAAGTCGCGGCTTGTGTAAAGCCGGTTCAAAAAGCCGGAATGAAGCTCTTGGGCAGAGAAATTGTCATAAGCCGACATATTAGTCTTCCCCTTGTCTTTGCTCATAATAGTGGAACTGTCTTTGATCTGTGTTTTGTTAAAGCGAATTGGTTGGCGAGGGCAGATATAGCCGATACTGTCACAATAACTGTCGTCATTTCGATTGGTCTTGTTTGGGCTCGCCGTCGTCTTGCTTTGGCTTGGCGGTTCAACGATCCACGACTTCGCTCGGCGGATGGATTTGATGGAACAGGTTGGGAAGTTTCCACTTGAACCTCGGTTCAACCTCTGGCGGATCAGCGAGTCGTCTTTATGCAGATTCACGAGCTTTCCTTGGCAGCTTGAGGATTTTCGTGTGTTTGTTGAGGCGTTTTCGGATCAGCATCGAGGTAGGATCAAGAGTTTTGCCTTCTTGCTCAGCGAGCCTTGGTGCTGCAATGTCGAGTCGGATCAAGACAAATTTAACGAAGTAACGGTGAGTCGAATTGGCAAACAGTAATTACGTACCTGCTGGCGATGTTCGTGACGTACCAGGCGGTTTGGTTCGCTTCGAGAAGGGCTGTCGGCTGAGAAGGATAAAGGATTAGCGTGCATTGCGGAGTATTAAGGCGTGAAAGTTAGAGAATAGAACTTACCGCCGGCGGTTTGTTGGTAGCCTGAGCGGAGCCAATCCGGTGAGGCTGCGAGCGGAGATTGGTTCATCAAGCATCTTCTTGGCGATTTGGTGACCTCTTGTTCGATTATAGGCAGCTCGTGGCGCCTTTGAGGATCTTTGAGGCTGCGGTGTACTCGTGCATCAATCCGGGCGGCGGCTTGGTAGCAAAACACCCCAAGACCCAGCAGCGTACAAGATCTCGCCGGTTAAACCATTGGCCATCGAGGCCGGAGCTTGATTATTTGCGGTGCGAAGTTTTTTCGTTCAGCGGCGGTTAAGCGGGCGGTAGCGGATGAGTGTTCTGAGCGGTGAAGCAGTAACCCGGCAAGGGTTTTCGTCGGCGGAGGCGGTGTTCGGCGGTAGAACCAGGTTTGGTTCCATTCCTTTGGATGGCTGTGGTGCTTGGCGTGTGGAAAATCGACTTCTTTCCTCTTACGGATCGACCGCCGCCCAGCTACGTGTTCGGACCATCGAGAAAACTCCGTGCGGCGGTTCAAATGGAAAAAATCCGGAACAACTCTGAGATGGTTCTTCTTGAAGATAGACTTCACGAAGACTTGAAAGTTCTTGAGATATTCGACACGAATTTGGGCGATGTCCACGAGGATGAAGCTGCAGGTGGCAAGGACATCCGGAAAAATTTTGAACCGGGCGGACAGAACCCCGGTCTAAGTGGTGCATGAACACGATTACTTCTCCGCTTCGTGGCTCGGGAGAAACTTCGCCTTCGGAGCAGCGCGATGGAGGACACTTTTGGAGCCAAACCGCGGTGGTGACATAGCCGTTGAGCTGCGTCTCGGTGACTCTGGACGGACCAGGTTGCAAGCGAAAATTGAGGAGCCATTCCGGAAGATTATATGGGAAAGCTGCGAAAGAAAGGAAGAAGCGGTTCACTATTAAACAGGTCAGGTGTTACAAATATTGTTAAACCCGGCGGTTAAATAAGCCGGCTTCGGTCGGTTTAACTAAGGACTAATGGAGGTCGGATTAGTATCGAAGTTAAACAAGCGGAAGAGCTAGTCTTTGGAAAAATCGCTAAGTATAAGCGAAACAGGTTTCCCATGCAAAAGGAAATAATCTAGATCTACCGGGGTTGATAAAGAAATTTCTGCGACCTATCTGAGACCTCATACTGTTGAGGAAGACTCGGGTATGTTAAAATGGAAGATCTAAACAAAGGAAAAGCGCTTAGAATCGGGTAAATGGTGAAGGCATCCGTTGGTATATGAAAGCGGTAAGGCCGGGAGCCGTCGGCCATGGCGGAGCAGGCATGCAAGGTCGGCAAGAACACTCGGGGATTATGTAGCAGAACCAAGCTTCGAGATGAGATCTAGGGTTTAAAGATGACCTTACGGATGAGCAGGAAACACGGAGGCGCGGAGACTCTGGTCGATCCGGTTGATGCAGCGGGCGGTGGGAAGCGTTGGTCGAAGGTTGAAGGTGGCGGCAAGAGCTTGAGGTCGGCGGTCGCGAGGAAGAAGAAGAAAGGAGAAGAAGAGAATGACCGGCCGGTCTATTTATAAGGGCGGAGTGATCAATAAGTAGCGAATTGAGGAGCCAAAAGCGGAAGGTGCGTGCCGCCTCGATTCAGGATAGCCTTAATGAAGGAATCTTCTTGTTTAGATTTTGTCCAAAATGGCGTCGAGGGGCCACGACACGAAGAAGCGAAGGATGATGTCACGGCGGGTCAAATCAATGGCGGTTTACAAGGAAGATCAAGGATTGCTGAAGGCGTGGAAGATTAACTGAACGGTTCAAGTCAATCTGGGGCCTAATGTTGAGGATATAGCTACGGTGTGAACCGCCCGGGCTCGGTTTACCTCGTGTGGAATCGAGCCCATATGGAGCTGGAGCCGAAGAAGGAATTAAGATCCATACATGTAAACCGCCCTAATCTGTAACTTGTGTTGTAAGACAAGAAAGGAGAGACCAAGCCGGACTCTGTATGAGCGGATTGGGATTACATAAACGCCCGGCGTTAACCCGTGTATATAAGGGGCGACCCGGCGGCGAGTTAAGAGAATTGAGGCCAAGGCAAAGCTATTGCTCCTTAGTGGCGAATCATATCAATCATACCTGGCTGGGCGTGAGTCTTTACCTTCATCGAAGGGCGAACGATATAATTCCGTGTCTTGTGTCGCATTAACCCCTCTAGGTAACCCGTCGATGGCCTGCGACTAAGTCCTTTCATGAGGACATCTGCGTGACAATTCCACGACAATAAGTGTATGAGTTCTTTTGACTAATGTGGAGTCCATGGATTATCGCACTTTTACCTTTCCGCCTTTGCTAGCCTCTTGATGCCGTGCATTGCCCTTTCTCACCTTGAGAGTTGGTGCAAACTTAGCGGTGCATCAAACCCGTGATATGATCGCTCTATCACACATCAACCTCATATATCTTCCTCAAAACAGCCACCATACCTACCTATTATGGCATTTCCATAGCCATTCGAGATATATTGCCATGCAACTTTCCCGTTCGTTCATCATCATCATGACATACTTTACTTTTGTCATATTGCCATTGCATGATCATGTAGTTGACATTGTATTTGTGGCAAAGCCACCATGCATTATTTTTCATACATGTCACTCTTGATTCATTGCACCATCCCGATACACATCAGGGATGGCATTCATATAGAGTCATATCTTGTTCTAGTTTGAGTTGTAATCCTTATGTTGTAATCAATAGAAGTGTGATGATCATCATTATTAGAGCATTGCCCAAAAAAAGAAAGGCCAAAAAAGGCCCAAAAAGAAAATAAAAAGCGATGTTACTATCTCTTTTCCACATACGCTTCAAAGTAGCACCTTGTTCTTCATGTAGTGAGTCTCATATATTGTGCTTCAAAGTAGCACCATGTTTTTCATATAGTGAGTCTCATAAGTTGTCTTTTTTTATACTAGTGGGAATTTTTTATTATAGATCTTGGCTTGTATATTCCAACGATGGGCCTCCTCAAGTGCCCTAGGTCTTCGTGAGCAAGGAAGTTGGATGCACACCCACTAGTTTTCTTTTGTTGAGCATTCATTTATAGCTATAGTGCATCCGTTGCATGGCAATCCCTACTCCTCATGTTGACATCAATTGATGGGCATCTCCATAGCCCGTTGATTATCCTCGTCAATGTGAGACTTTCTCCCTTTTGTCTTCTCCACACAATCCCCATCATCATATTCTATTCCACCCATAGTGCTATATCCATGGCTCACGCTCATGTATTGCGTGAAGGTTGAAAAAGTTTGAGATTATTTAAGTATGAAACAATTGCTTGGCTTGTCATCGGGGGTATAGAAGTTGGGAACATCTTTATGTGACGAAAATGAAGCATAGCCTAACTATACGATTTTGTAGGGATGAACTTTCTTTTGCCATGCTATTTTGAGAAGACATGATTACTTTGATTAGTATGCTTGAAGTATTATTATTTTTTATGTCAATATGAACCTTTGTCTTGAATCTTTTGGATCTGAATATTCATACCACAATTAAGAAGATTTACATTGAAATTATGCCAAAGTATCCTCCGCATCAAAATTCTCTTTTATCATTCACCTACTCGAGGGCGGCGAGGAATTAAGCTTGGGGATGCGTCGTCTCCAACGTATCTATAATTTTGATTGCTCCATGCTACTTTATCTCTGTTTTGGACTATATTGGGCTTTATTTTCCACTTTTATATTATTTTGGGACTAACCTATTAACGGAGGCCCAGCCAATTCTTTGTTTTATGCCTATTTGGTGTTTGAGGAAAAGGAATATCGAGGCGGAGTCAAAGCGGGCGAAATCAAGCTGGAGAAGTTATTTTTGGAAGGAAAGCCACCCGATGGACTTGGAGTGCGTCGGGGAAAGAAGGGAGGTTGTGGGTGTCAAAACCGGCGGATCTCGGGTAGGGGTCCCAGCGTGCGTCTAGGCGGATGGTAACGAGGAGACAAGGACTAGTGCATGTCGATCGGTGGAACGTCTCCGTAAGCGTGCTCGTAAGGTCGGTCCGGCGCTTCATCCCACAATACCGCTGAAGCAAAATAAGACTAGTAGTGGCAAGAAAGTTGACAACATCGCCCACAACAAATTGTGTTCTACTCGTGCAAAGAGAACTACGCATAGACCTAGCTCATGATGCCCTTGTTGGGGAGCGTTAGAAAATAAAAAAATTCTACGGTTTCACCAAGATCTATCTATGAGTTCATCTAGCGAGAGAGGTGCATCTACATACCTTGTAGATCGCGGCGGAAGCGTTCAAGAGAAGCAGGTTGAGGGAGTCGTGCTGTCGTGATCCAAATCACCGATGATCCTAGTGCTGAGCGGAGGCACCTCCGCGTTCAACAACGTCACGGTTGAGGAAGGCGTCTCCTCCTTCTTGATCCAGCAAGGAGAGGTTGATGAGAGATCCAGCGACCACGGCGTGGTGGTGGATGCAGTAGTGATCTCGGCAGGCTTACCGAGCTTCTCGAAGGAGAGGTGTAAGGGAAGGGAGGCGCCTATGGCATGGGTGTGCCTCCCTCCCCCCCTATATAGGCCCTAGAGGCGCCCGGCCTGGGAGATGAGATCTCTGGCGGACAAAGGGCTGCCCCCAAGGCAAGTGGGCGCCCCCACTAGGGTTTCCAACTAGGCGCAGGGGCCAAGGCGCACCAGCCCACAGGGCTGGTTCCCTCCCACTTCAGCAGGGCCCTCCGGATAGGTGGCCCACCGGTGGACCCAGGGACCCTCCAGTGGTCCGTTACAATGATGACCCCGAAACTTTCGATGGCAAACTGCACTTCCTATATATTCTTCACCTCGGACCATTCGGAACTCCTCGTGACGTAGGGATCTCATCGGGACTCGAACAACTTTCGGTTACTGTCATATCTCTACAACCCTAAGCGTCACCTAACCTTAAGTGTGTAGACCCTACGGGTTCGAGAGACATCACGGACATGAGAGCGCCTCTCCGGTCAATAACCAACATGGGATCGGATACCCATGTTGGCTCCCACATGCTCCTCGATGATCTCATCGGATGAACCACGATGTCGAGATTCAAGCAACCCGTATACAATTCCCTTTGTCAATCGGTGCGTTACTTGCAGAGACTTCGATCGTGGTATCCCAATACCTCGTTTAATCTCGGTCTGGGCAAGTCACTTTACTAAATCGTAATGCATGATCCGTGACGGACACTTGGTCACATTGAGCTCATTATGATGATGCATTACAGTGGGCAGAATACCTCTCCGTCATACGGAGAACAAATCCGATCTCGATTCATGCCAACCCAGACACTTTCGAGATACCCGTGAGTACCTTTATATCACCCGATTCGTTGTGGCGTTGGCACACAAAGCACTCCTCGGTATCCGGGAGTTGCACAATCTCATGGTCTAAGAAATGATACTTGACACTTGGAAAAGCTCTAGCGAACTACACGATCTTTGAGCTATGCTTAGGATTGGGTCTTGTCCATCACATCATTCTCCTAATGATGTGATCATGTTATCAATGACATCCAATGTCCATAGTCGAAACCATGACTATCATTGATCAAGAGCTAGTCAACTAGAGGCTTACTAGGGACATGTTGTGGTCTATGTATTCACGTGTATTACGATTTCCGGATAACACATTTATAGCATGAATAACAGACTATTATCATGAACAAGAAATATAATAATAACCATTTATTATTGCCTCTAGGGCATATTTCCAACAAAATTGGAGAGCCTAGCTTGGGGATGCCCAAGGCAGCCCAAGGTAATATTCAAGAATAATTAGAGCCTAAGCTTGGGGTGCCAATTTGGCATCCCTCTTTACCATCCACCATTCACGATAACTTTACTTGGAGCTATATTTTTATTCACCACATGATATGTGTTTTGCTTGGAAGCGTCATTATTTCTTTACTTTGTGATGTTTGAATAAAGTATCAAGATCTGAAATTCTTAAATGTTAGAAGTCATGTAGACTCCATCCCGACCGCCCACCTCGCGACGCCGAGGACGCCGAGGCGGAACCCAAGAAGGGACCCATCGGGGAGGCCCGAGGCGCCACAAGGCGCTCCTCCCGGACTCTGCGCCGACTCCAAGACGTAACTCCGCAGCGGTTCCGGAGTCCGCCGGGCGCCCTTCGAACGAAGGGCAAGACCGTGACGCCGCGAAGCTTCCATCCAACCGGAGGTGCCGGTAATTTGTTGAGGCGCTGCAGAGCGCTTCCATCGAGGGAAGAACACCGCACTATTATGAGTGCGGTGATTCGTAAGCAGTGCCGCCAAAGGCGGGCTGACCGAAGCTCGCAATAGCCTTCTATCGTGCTTTGAGGTAAGAGGTTAAAATATGCAATGTAATACCGCATAGACAAGAGCCCCGATGCTCGGTTCGGTGTTCGGAAAGAAAAGCCGACTGAGGATCTTAAAAAGATATACGCAGGTTGCGAAAAAATTATGTCAATATGGGTTGCAAAGGCGCCGCTAACCTCTCGCCAGACCGACGGTGGAGGTCGGTGCGTTGAAGCAGAGTCGAGCGGTCCGAGCAAGAGCTCGGCCGCCAGAAGCAGCTCCAGGACAAAGAAGGTGAGTAACACCACTTTGAATTTGTACCTATGTAAAAGGATTTAGGTTGCTATAAAAATAACAAGGATAACATGGGTACCGCAGGGGCCACTTAACGCAGGTGGCGGCCCTCAAGGAGGCCGTGTCCGCGTCGAATGCAATGCAGCCACGGAACGGGGGGAGCGAGAAAACAGGAGGCGCGGTCATGGTGAGTTCAAGAAGAGCCTGTGCTCTCATGGAAAAGCATGAGAGTTTGAGCGTGACTCAAAGACTCGAGAGTCCGAGCTTGCCTCGCTTCTCGAAAGTGCCAAAGCGCCAAGGCCGAGGGCCATAAGTCCCTTCGTGGAGGTTGAATTGATGAAGAAGATAGCGCGGTAAGGCATTTTTCATGCAAAGCAAGCATGTGAATGTAAATTACGTGTTACTTACCCGGATTCCGAGCTCTGTATGCGCTGCAGATCTGCCTCGCAGCGGTCTCGATGTCAGCCAGATTCTACCGAGCCGAGGAGGGAGCTCGACGGAGAAGGTCTCTCGGTCTTAGTATGTCGAGGCCGCCATCCGGTGCTTTCTAGTGACCAGTCAAGCAGCTGGTCGAACTGCACAAGGTGGCCGAGCAGGCCATGAAGAGTCCTCATAGTCCGCTATGGCCTCGGAGAGGCCATGCCTGGAGCTACTTCGCCTCGGCGACGGCTGGTGGATGCGCGCCTCGGGTGGAGGTTATCAAGCGCCCGCCTGTATTGAAGGTGCTCTGCCGGGCCCTTGCCCGCGCAAAGGTGCATTGGGGCAAGCTGGATGCGGAGAAGCTAATCACCGACGCACCACCAGCAGTAAGGAGCATCGTATCGAACTTTACTATAAGGCTATCATGAAGGGTGCCCGCAAGATTGCGGATGAGTGCCCTGTGGATGTAATTTTGAATGAATTCGCAATGTGTTATCCTGCGCGCTGAAAACTTTGTTCATATGCGCTTAAGCAACGCTTGTTTAATTTAAAATATTACCTTCGGCGGCCGCTTATTAAATCTGAGAGATGGCAAGTCGTCGGCTTCATTTCCATGCCACGAAAGTGGGGTGTTCGGGATAAACTTGAGCACTCTTGTTCCCATGTTTGGGTCCATCTAGGAGGCGCCAACACAACGTAACAAGGCAACCGGACTTATAGTGCTTGAACACTCTCACTTAGCCATAGAATTTATAATTTTAAATTTCGGCGAAGCCCCTAGTATTCGGAAGACCAATTGGGGCGCTATCCACGCCTTCATCGGACATAATCCGAACTTCGCCAAGCGGCGAGGTCTTTAAGGACCCGAAGGACCTCTCTAACAGCCACCAGTCTCGCCTTATCGTGCCGGTCAATTTTAGCTTTCCATCGAGGCGCCACCTCTGCTCAACCGGGCGCAATCGCAGTGGTTCTCCCAAGGCTACCTTAGCCGATAGAACGGAACGAAGGTGCCGAACATGGGAGCGGGCAAACCCAACTATTGACCCAAGGCAGGATTCGAGCTGATTCATATAATGCTATAAGTTCGGGTGCCGACTTGTGAAAGTGTGCGGACTTTATCACACCATAAAGCGGAGGACATAAGCCCTCGTGTGTTTAATATACTAAGATGCACGGTGCAACATGTTGTAAATGAACATATATATATATATATATATATATATATATATATATATATATATATATATAAAGTAATGCAATTAAAGGCAAAAGTGCTGCATTTTATTCGAGAAGATATGCTATCAAGCGGAATGATACAAATAGTGCGGAAAGCAAGGGATTGGGCGAATTAAAGGCATCTCTCCGTGGGTAGGCCGGAATGTTGTATTTAAAAATTTAATGCTCGTGATGGAGACCACCGAGTGTTCGCCGCGCCTTTGTCCTTCCCTCGGCTGTTGTGATCATGAGTTCGGCAGGTTCGCCACGGACTGAGTTCTGTATAAAAAGAGAAAAATAAAACAAAAAGAGCGACACACTTGGGAGCCCCGTGTGGTCGAACCGCACTGGTCTGCTGTGGTTGTGCCTTCCCTATGCCCATGGTATCTCCGTATGAATATGTACGCTGGAGAGTTTGTCTTGCAATTTCGCGAGGGATGGGGTTAGCTGCATTGCTACGCTGCGCACGGAACATGCCAGTTGTCTTGGTTGATGTTGCTCCGGCGCGCTTGGTTGTGTCCGGCCGCTTAACGGCCGGACTCGAGAATTGCCTTAAAAGGTTGTTCTTCGCATTTGCCGCCGCGAGAGCTGTCAGATGTTCCTCCGCTCGAGGGAGCGCCGTGTTTCCATTGACCGTGATGACTCCACGAGGGCCCGCATCTTGAGCTTAAGGTATGCATAATGCGGCACCGCTGCTGAATTTTGTAAACGTGGTTCGTCCGAAAGCAGAGCGTGATAGCCGCCATGAACGGAACTATGTCAAGATTAACTCCTCCTTTGGAAATTATCCGGGATCCAAGACCACTTCCAGTAATCGAGCTCGCATAATTGGCCTCGACACCGGTATGACGCCTTTGAAGGTCGCTGCGTTGTAGGTTTAACTTGAAGGGTCTATGCCCATCTTGGCGCACCGTATCCCGATAAAGCAGGTTCAGTTACCGCCGCCGCCCATCGTGACTCGTGAGGTGAAATCCATCAACGATTGGGTCTAAGACCAATGCGGCGAATCTGCCATGGCGGATATCGGGTCTAATGGTCTCTTCGAAAGTGATCGGGCAAGAGGACCATGGGTTGAATTTTGGGCGATCGCTCCATCGCAGATACGCCCTTAGTGCACGCTCGCCTCCCTCTTGGGAATATGCGTTGCGTATATCATGTTTACCGTCTGTCGTGGAATTGTCACGGCAGATGTCCTCATGAAAGGACTTAGTCGCAGGGCCATCGTACGGGTTACCTAGAGGGGTTAATGCGGACACAAGACACGGGAATTATACTGGTTCGAGCGCCTCGTGTAAAGTCAAAAGCTACTAAGAAAGCGGGCAAAAAGAAGACTGCCGAGTCCTCTAATCCGGCGGAGGACGAAGAATCAGATGCTGAGGTAAACCGGCTTGCCGCTTTGTGTTTCTTCCTGCACATGCTTAGTCTTCTTACAATCTTTTTACCGACAATTTACTTCCCAGATGAAGCGGAAGCCAGCCACGCCGACCCGTTGAGGTAATTCATTTTCTTCCGAATCCGATCTTGCGCGGTTAAGAGAATTCGTCGCTACCGTCCGAAAGTGAAAAATACCATTCTGTGCTTACTTGAATCCAAATCTTATCTTGAAGACACAACAGCTGACGAAGGCGTCGCACAACCCGGCATAGTGGCCAACAGGTTACTTCAGCCGGTTTATCGACACACCTATCCGGCTGCCGCCGAGGTGACTTGCTCTCCGAAAAGCGTTATCCCTTAAAAAGGTTTCTTCCGATGTCCTCTCAATCCGTCGACCCAATTATCGGGCCTCTTCCAACTCGCTCCGCGGTTCATCCACCACACAACCGCCTCCATTGAACATCGCCGCAGGTACGTAATTACTGTTTGCCAATTCGACTCACCGTTACTCGTTAAATTTGTCTTGATCCGACTCTGACACTGCAGCACCAAGGCTCGCTTGAGCAAGAAGGCAAAACTCTTGATCCTACCTCGATGCTGATCCGAAAACGCCCAACAAACACACGAAAAATCTCAAGCTGCCAAGGAAAGCTCGTGAACTGTACAAAGACGACTCGCTGATCCGCCAGTGAGGTTGAACCGGAGGTTCAAGGAAACTTCCCAACCTGTTCCATCAAATCCATCCGCCGAGCGAGTCGTGGATCGCTGAACCGCCAAGCCAAAGCAAGACGACGGCGAGCCCAAACAAGACCGCTGAAAATGACGTATGTTATTGTGACAGTATCGGCTATACTGCTTCCTGGCCAACCAGTCGCTTTAACAAAACACAGCATCAAAGACAGCCCACTATTATGAGCAAAGACAAGGGAAGACTGATATGTCGGCTACGACAATTTCTCCGCCAAGAGCTTCATTCGCTTTTGAACCGGCTTTACACAAGCCGCGATTTTGAAGCTGGTCTAGTAAACCGTATGAAGGACCGTTATGAGGTAACTGACCTCTCTTATATCTTAACTGCATAGTTAGCAGAGTCGTCTTTGTACAGTTCACCAGAGCTTTCCTTGGCAGCTTCAGGATTTTCGTGTGTTTGTTCGGGGCGCCCGGATCAGCATCCGTGGTAGGATCAAGAGTTTTTGCCTTCTTGCTCAAGCGAGCCTTGGTGCTGCAAAGAATCGAGTCGGATCAAGACAAATTTAACAGAGTAACGGTGAGTCGAATTGGCAAACAGTAATTACGCACTTCTGCGCGATGTTCACGGAGGCCTTGTGGTGGATGAACCGCCAGACGAGTTGGAAGAGGCCCGATAATTCGGGTCGACGGATTGAGAGGACATCGAAGAAACCTTTTAAGGATAACGCTGAGAGCAAGTCACCTCCGCCGACGCTTCCGGATAGGTGTGTCCAGAACCGCTGAAGTAACTCTGTTGGCCACTATGCCGGGTTGTGCGACGCCGTCACTGTTGTGTCTTCAAGATAAGATTTGGATTCAAGTAAGCATGTGAATGGTATTTTTCACTTTCCGGACGCGATTTAATTCTCTTAACCGCGCAAGATCGGATTCGAAGAAAGTAAGATTACCTCAACAGGTCGGGCGTGGCTGGCTTCCGCTTCATCCCGGAAGTAAATTGTCGGTAAAAAGATTGTAAGAAGACTAAGCATGTGCAGAAGAAACACAAAGCGGCAAGCGGTTTACCTCAAGATCGATTCTTCGCCCTCCGCCGGATTAGAGGACTCGGCAGTCTTTTTTGCCCGCTTAGTAGCTTTTGACTTTACACGAGGCGCGAACCAAGATAATTCCGTGTCTTGTGTCCGTGATTAACCCTCTAGGTAACCCGCACGATGGCCCCGCGACTAAGTCCTTTCATGAGGACATCCGCTGTGATAATTCCACGACACCGTCCGAACTTGAGGGGGAATCCTTTTGTCCTCCGTTGTTCGGCGGCCGGTTCTCTTCCTCGTCATCGCTGTAGCCCTTGTCACTATTTTCGGCGATTAACTTGCTCGCTGCTTGAATACCCAACAATCTCTGTTGGTATGGTTAGCTGGCTTTTCGGGGTTCCATGTATTTGACAAGAGCGACGAGTATTCGGTCCAAATTGACGGGCCCGAGTGGTTCTTTTGAATGGCTTCTTCCGCTGACCGGTTTGAGCCTCGAATCCGCGTTAATCGCCAGATCCTCATTGCCGCCGCCGCACGCGGCGCTTTGTTTTGTTTCGACGCAACCGCCATTGCGTCCTTGGTATCCGGACCGCCAAGATTTTTGCCGAGGTTGTTACCGCGAGCGAGCCAGCTTATCCTCTCCCGCATAAAAGCGGTTCATGAGGGAAGTGAGGGCTGCCATGGATTTCGCTTCTCCCGCCCTAGGTGCCGCCAGCCACTCGTCATGGATGTTATGTTTGAAGGCAGCGAGTGCCTCGCATCCGGACAATGACGATTTGATTTTTCTTGTTAAGAACCGTGGTCTGTAATTGCCCGGCCGATTCGGTTCGCTGCTGGATTATGTGGCTTAGGTCATCTCAAGCGTCCGTGGTCGCACGACGCGCTCTCGAAGTTGTCGAGGAATGCGGCTTCCGTGTCTTCCCAAAGATCCAATTGACTCGGGCAGGCTGTTGAGCCAATGCCGAGCTGGTCCTTTAAGCTTGAGCGAGATATTTGATGGCGTGAAGATTGCCGCCATGGGCCATGTGTATATGGAGGAGGTAATCTCAATCCGCATCACGGGTCTGTTGTGCCATCGAGGATTCGATATTAACGGGTTTGAACCCTTCAGGATTTGATGATCCATTACTTCGCTAGTGAAGCATAGTGGGTGTGCGGCGCCTCAGATTGAGCGATATCGCGACGTAGCTCGAGAGAGCGTTGTTCCGCTGTGTTCGCCCGCCGAGTAGTTGTATCCGTGCGACGGTATTCGCCTGGGTCGGGGCGCCCGTGATGATCCATAGATAGATCTGGGTTGTTCAGCCTTGTCCTCCAATATATCTCGCAAGTCCGCGTGTTCCCCGTGGCTTCCTGCTTTTAGAGCGATGCCGGGTGGTTTTGTGGAGGGCTTGCACGCTTTCTATCGCGACCACGAGGCGGTCGGTCTCGCCAGACAGCGCCGGTGATGCTGCCTCCTCTAATCGGGGAGCAACTTCATGCTTTGGGTAACTTTTGAGAGGGCGTCGAAGTTTATACTCTTCGACGCGAGGACCTCGGTCCATCTATCGCCAAGAGGTCTTGATCAGCTTGAAGTTGTTGTTGCTTTTTCTTTAGGCTGTTTGTCGGCCATTAGCCGCGCTCTAAAACGCTCTTGTTCGACGGGATCCTCGTGCACGACGATTGGCTGCCGCCGAGGCTTGCCTCGCCTTCGGAGGGAGGTAAGTAATTGTCATCCTCGACCTCTTCCGCCGCCTCTCCCGAGGGCTTGCTTCCGCCTCCTCCCGCGCGCTGGATCGTGGCCGAGGGAGTTGTCTTCGCACTTTCTGGGTGTTATTATCTCCGTGCGGAATTCCATTCTTGCCGTGGCGGATTTAGAGCGGCGCCACGACGCCGGGCGCTTGGGCTGTTTCTTTAAGGAATCGCCTCCGCCGCTTCTTCGCCGTCCCCATCTTTTGGGGTGTCCACCATGTATATGTTGTATGACGAGGTGGTCTTCCAAAGGGTCCTGTAGGCACCGGTTCTTGTAGTCTCCGCATCGCCGCCCATACGCCGATGTCTTCGGAGTCGTAGTCAGCACGCGGTTAAATCGCCGGCGAGCTACGGGCGGGTGGTGGGTGGATCTGAATTTCTTCGTCATCCGCTGTCCCAACCGCCCCGGCCGTAGTTCGCCAGGCTCTCCGGTAGCGAGAGATGCTTCAATGAATTTATGATATCGCCAAGGGCGAAGTGCTGAAAGATGTCCGCAGCGGTGAATTCCATGATCGGCGCCAATCGGATTCGGATGGCAGGAGCGCAGGAGGTGCGGAGTCCGCAAGGAGTCCGCACCTCGAGTCATGGGCTTTATGTGGGACAAGGTAAGTGTTCGCCCATCGCTGTAGGAATTGCGGCCCCGAGGCGGTGTCCAGCCATCCGTCCTCGATTCGAGCGATCGGCTCCGGACTAAGAGTCGGAGCGGATCCGGTGCGCCTCCAAGGTGCTGTCCGCGCAGAGTTAGGTCATGCCCATCGTGATAGCGCTGCACGCCGGGTGTGGCTCAGATCCATCGAGGATCAAGTCCTCGCGGATATCGGCCGTGAAGTTTAGGCTTCAAACCTAACTCGACGGCCAGGGGCGTAGCTTCGATTCGCTCGGATGGCTGCGAGTTGGCCCGCATCACGGGCCGCCGAATACGAAGATCTGTCCGGGAGAAAAGTCTCACCGGATCTGCGTGTTGTTTATTGAAGAGGCCATCAAGCCTATCGGTGACGATACGAGGAACTCTCAATGAAAGCACCAATGTCGGTGTCAAACCGGCGGATCTCGGTAGGGGGTCCCGAATCGTGCGTCTAGGCGGATGGTAACAGGAGACAAGGGACACGATGTTTACCTGTGTTCGGGCCCTCTTGATGGAGGTAAAACCCTACGCCCCGCTTGATTGATATTGATATTGTGGATGTTTACAAGAGTGGATCTACCACGAGATCAAGGAGGCTAAACCCTAGAAGCTAGCCTATGGTATGATTGTAAGGGTTGTTGTGATT
Source organism: Aegilops longissima (assembly GCA_021605205.1). Taxonomy (NCBI): domain Eukaryota; kingdom Viridiplantae; phylum Streptophyta; class Magnoliopsida; order Poales; family Poaceae; genus Aegilops; species Aegilops longissima. Next base: position 115,607,827 of record CM038680.1, read on the forward strand.
GTTGTCCTACTGGACTAAAGCCATCTGGTTTATATAGACACCGGAGAGGGCTAGGGTTACATAGAGTCGGTTACAATGGTAGGAGATCTACATATCCGACGCCAAGCTTGCCTTCCACGCCAAGGAAAGTCCCATCCGGACACGGGGAAGTCTTCAATCTTCTATCTTCATAGTCTTGGAGTCCGGTCGATGACGATAGTTCGGCAAATGATAGTTCGGCTGATGATGGTAGTCAGGCTGTCCGGACACCCCCTAATCCAGGACTCCCTCAGAGGTGCTCACGAGGGTGGGGGGCGCACCCACCCCCCTGGGGCGTGCCCCCTGCCTCGTGGCCCCCCCTTCGGCCCACCGACGTACTCCTTTCACCCATATATACATACGTATCGTAAAACTTCCAGAACAGATAATAGATCTGGAGTTCCACCACCGCAAGCCTCTGTAGCCACCAAAAACCTCTCGGGAGCCTGCTCAAGCACCACCCGAGAGGGGGAACCTCACCGTGGCCATCTTCATCATCCCGCGCCTCCATGACGAGAGGGAGTAGTTCACCCTCGGGGCTGAGGGTATGTACCAGTAGCTATGTGTTTGATCTCTCTCTCTCTCTCTCTCTCTCTCTCTCTCTCTCTCTCTCTCTCGTGTTCTTGATTTGGCACGATCTTGATGTATCGCGAGCTTTGCTATTATAGTTGGATCTTATGTTTCTTCTCCCCCTCTACTCTCTTGTAATGAATTGAGTTTTCCCCTTGAAGTAATCTTATCGGATTGAGTCTTTAAAGATTTGAGAACACTTGATGTATGTCTTGTCGTATGATCTGTGGTGACAATGGATATCACGGATTCACTTGATGTATGTTTTGTTGATCAACTTGCGGGTTCCGCCCATGAACCTATGCATATGGGTTGGCACACGTTTTTAATCGTGATTCTCGGTAGAAACTTTGGGGCACTCTTTGAGGTTCTCGTGTTGGTTTGAATAGATGAATTGAGATTGTGTGATGCATATCATATAATCATGCCCACGGATACTTGAGGTGACATTGGACTATCTAGGTGACATTAGGTTTTGGTTGATTTGTATCTTAAGGTGTTATTCTAGTACTTAACTCGTGGCTGTTGTGACACTTATAGGAATAGCCCAACGGATTGATTGGAAAGAATAACTTTGAGGTGGTTTCGCACCCTACCATAATCTCTTCGCTTGTTCTCTCGCTATTAGTGACTTTGGAGTGACTCTTTGTTGCATGTTGAGGGATAGTTATGTGATCCAATTATGTTATTATTGTTGAGAGAACTTGCACTAGTGAAAGTATGAACCCTAGGCCTTGTTTCCTAGCATTGCAATACCATTTACGCTCACTTTTATCGCTTGCTACCTTGCTGTTTTTATTATTTCAGATTACAAAAACCTATATCTACCATCTATATTGCACTTGTATCACCATCTCTTCGCCGAACTAGTGCACCTATACAATTTACTATTGTATTGGGTGTGTTGGGGACACAAGAGACTCTTTGTTATTTGGTTGCAGGGTTGTTTGAGAGAGACCATCTTCATCCTACGCCTCCCATTTATTGATAAACCTCAGGTCATCCACTTGAGGGAAATTTGCTACTGTCCTACAAACCTGTGCACTTGTAGGCCCAACAACGTCTAAAAGAAGAAGGTTGTGTAGTACACATCATCCGCCACCTAGCCGGAGCCTCTTCCCCGACGACGTCGTCCACAGCAACACCTCGACGTCCCTCATCCACCGTACCGGATGAGGATCCGTCGTCGATCTCATCGTCCCCGGTTCAGCCACCCCGCCCTCCACCTCCAAGGAGCTGCCCCGACGTTCCCCTCTTCTTTCGCGCCACCTCCATTCCCACACCGCCGTCTTCACCTGCACCACCGAAAGAGCATCATCATCACCGTTTCCTCGGATGAAGCTGCGGCCTAATCGGCGCCACCAAAGAGGTTGTACACTAATCGCCGCATTTTCTTCTTGATTCGATCTCATGGCGCTGCCCGCGCTCGGTCCCGAGCCGACACGGCGTGGCTCCATCCACGGTGGCGTCGCCGGCCACTTCCTCCACGGCGTCGCCCCCTCGGCGGCGACGTCCACATCAGTAGGAGCTGCTGCTGCTTTAGCTCTCGCTCGCGCCGCTGCTCGCTCTTGCTCTCGCTCCCCGCCTGGTCGCTCTTGCTATTGCTCTTGCTTTCGCTGCTGCTCTCGCTCTTGCTCTTGCTTGCGATGTTGCTCGATTTGTCTACCCTTCATCGACCGAATCGACTTTTGGGTCACCGATTTTCAAGGGTGGGCTCACGGGTGAAGGAAGAACCAGCCGCAGCGGGAGGGGGGCTCACGGAGAGGTACCCCACTATCTATCTTAGGGTTCAGGATGGGGCGGTGGTCGCCAAGCAGGCGCTGGCGGGCGGTGACGTGGGGATCGCCGGAGAAAACGCCGCACGGGGGCTAGAGGATGGCCGGGCGGCGGCGGACCAGCGATGGGGAGTGTTTTCGGGGTGGCGGGCGGCGACCGCCCGTCAGCGGGCGGCGGGGGGCTGTTGTTTGGCCGGTGGTGGCTGGCGGCTCAGGGGGGTGGAGTTTGAAGATGAACCGCGGGCCCTTGATTTCGTATCCAACGGCTGCAAAATCGACCGACCGAGAGATGAAAAAGTCATCGACCGACGTGTGGCCTCACCTTGCTAGTGCGTTCGCCGACAAAGAAAATTCTGTTTCGACAGCTTAGGTTCAGCCGACGTTAAGTTCAGTTTTGACGATTAAGTTCAGTTTCGATAGTTAAGTTCAGAGATGAGCGGCTGATGTATTTTACATCTAGCACTTTGTGGTTATGTATTTTACGGCATGTATTGGAGAAGCTACTAGAATTCCACTTAGGTTAACGTTGTTCGTTGTCTCTCTTGTCCTGCTTCAGCCTCGGCGTCGTACAACTCACCGGAGCTGCTCCAACGATGAAACCCTCCATCACAATGAGCAGTACTCGGGATCCATCTCCAGACGCCTAAGATCTTCTTCCCCTCCTCCGACAGCAAAGTCAGCCGGAGCATCCTCACCGGCCAACCCAATCACACTGAGATCGACATGGCTTTGCCAAAGAGGTTGTACACTTGTTGCATCTCTTTTTTACTTTACATGTTATATATATTGTCCACCGAGCACTCGTAGTAACGGGAAATACGATTATGTTATCCTACTATATGACAAGCAGTGAGGTACCAGGCAACTTAGCTATCCGTGATGGATTCTCTTGAAGGCCATCATTATTTATCTCTGCGCGTTTGAGTTGTGCATTTGCCAATGGGCCTGGGAGTTGAGCTAGTATGGCAGTGGCCTGGGTCCAAAGTAATAGAAGTAGCACAAAACATCTTTTAGTGTAGGATTTTCCTTGCTCAAGCCTGCCTACTAGAATCGCCAGTGCTTGAAAGGAAAAGTGAATGAAAAACATAGGAATTGGAAACTTTCCTATGGTACTACTTTTCATGAATTTGGTGCAAAGGAATGGAGCAAAGGAAAACTGTAGGATTTGTTCCTTTAGTATCTCCTTGAAAGAAAAACTGTAGGAATTCTAATTTCCACTTATCCTCCTTTTCATATTCCTATTCATCAAGCACAAGACTAAGAGATAGTAGCATAATAGCATTATAACCGTACATTTTCTTGTGGTTTAACTTAATCTCACCATGCTTTTTTGCATCCTGTGATCTTCCAATTGTTGTGAATCAAACACCCAGATTGGCAGAAATCATGTGTTTTTAAATTCTCTGTTTTGCACGTGCATTCCTATCCTATTTCTGTCTATTTCCTATCCCTGCATTGTTAGAATCCTCAAATTCAAACAAGCCCTTACTCAATTATTTCATTATGATATGTGTCAAAGAAAACCTTGTGTGGTTTGTCCGCTCTCGCGGTGTTGTGTTCCACCCCAGCTCAGCTGCTCCAACGATTTAAAGGGTTCACCACAGCAGGATCCGCCTCCAGATTGTCTTCGCCGCCTCTCGATCTTCTTCCTCGTGCGCCGCAGCCACGATAACTGCATTACCATCATCAATCGAGTAGATGACCTTGAGGACTACATGGGTCCGCAAGAGAGGTCGCACTCTTCCGTGTTCCGCCACGTTATGTGTCGCTTAATATGATGACATGCTACATTATCGTCGTGTTCACCTATTAGACTCGAGTCAGTCCAAACTAATGCTGAAACTTGTGTTTTAAATGGTTGTGGGGTACATATTGGGGCAGCAATCAAGACTATCTGCCTACTATATGGTTAATCTCCGTGTCTACTATGAGTTTCGTGTTGGGTGCAAACAAACATTAAAGGAGCCATTATCTGTATTTTTAACTAAAGCTATTATCCGCCTGCTATCATTGGTTTTGGGTCTATCCACAGTTTGCTACCATCACTCGGATTTGTGCATGCACTCCTTACATAATCTCACTATGTTTTATTCCTATGCATGTCGCTTATTGTACACAATGGAACTGATCATGTAGAGCAAAAGAGATGAGCCTTATGTGGCAATAAAATTTCATGCAGATGTCGCTCCATGGTGGGCGCAAAGGCAGCCCCCTCCACCCATTTCGGATCGTAATCAAGAGGAAGATAACTGCTCGAGGGGATTCGTAGGAGAAGACCACCCTATTTACCCCATGAGGTCTTCGCCTAACTTGGCATGCCGATGTTGGTAATATCATGCATATGGTGCCTTGCATTGCCTCATCGTATACATTAAAGATGCCATCCGCTTAGTTTAGACATGCTTTGTGTCAATGCCATCTGCTTAGTTTCTTTATCGTATATGTGAATCATGCAATGCCATCTTGTCTAGCAGGGCATCATATATATGAATTTTGCAATACCACCTGGTTAGCCACCATCTTATATGTGAATTATATCATGCCATCATTTTTTATTATGTGTTAAATTTGTCAACAATTTTAGTACATTCAATTACTCTTCTGTGCATCAGCCATTCGGCACGGTCATGGAAAAATCTGGAGTGGAAACAAGGTCTTCATAGCGCATAATGCTATCGACAAAGCGCATGTCTTGTTGGTTACCGATAGCTCCTCGTGAGGAGGATTGAGATGATGACCACCATATTTCCCCGAGGTGCATGCCCTAACTTGGCAGGGTTATGTTACTCATATCGTGCGTATGGTATCTTGCATTGCTATGTCATTTGCTTAGTTTAGACATGCTTTGTGTGAATGCCACTGCTTAGTGTCTAATTACCATATATGTGAATTATGCAATGCCATCTTGTTGCAAGACATTATATATGTGAATTATGCTATGTTATCTTGTTGCAAGGCATTATGTATGTGAATTATGCAATGCCATGCTGTTTAGGCAAGCGTCATATATGTGAATTATAGCATGTCGTCCTTTTTGTATTTCTCATTGCTTTTGTCGACAATGTTTGTATATTCAATGCTCTTCCTTTGCATCAGCCATTTGAATTGGTGATGGAGAAATCTGGAGTGAAAACAAGGTCTTCAGATCGAGACAATGCTACTGCTGAAGCAGATATCTTCTTGGTTATAGATAGCTCTTCAGAGGAGGATTCAGAGGCAGATGACCAGTCCTATTATCCCCCTGAGGTGTATGCTCAAACTTGGCAGGGTTATATTACTCATATAATGCATATGTTGTATTGCAATGCTTAGTTTTTACATCATATACACAATATTGAATGCCATCTCCTTAGTTGACACATCATATATGCAATTGCCCTCTGCTCACTTCCTTAGTATATAAATCATATATTTGAATTATGTCATGCCATTATGTTTACATAGACAGCATGTATCTGAATTATGGCATGCCAACCCATTTTCTAAAGACATAATATAGTTATATCATCTCATCCTGTTTACATAGTCATCATATTTTAAATTATGTCATTCTATCCGTGAATTATATCATGCCATCATGTTTCCATCGATGGCATGTTTGTGATTTATGACATGCCAACCACTTTAATAGACACATCGTATAGTTATATCATGTCATCCTATTTACATAGTCATCATATTTTGAAGTATGTCATTCTATCCTGTTTAGTTAGCCATCATACATGTGAAATTGTGTCATGCTATCCTGTTTAATTAGCCATCATATATGTGAAATTATGTCCTGCTATTATGTTTGCTTAGACAACATAAATGTGAATTATTTCATGCCCTGTTTTCTTCCCTACAATCCATTGCACATGTCTATCTTACAATGTCTGTACATTCAATTACTTTTCTTGTTTATCAGCCATTTCAATTGGAGGGAGTGATGGCACTATCTGTGGGAGTAAAAAGACGGTCTTCAAAAAAGATCGTGCTACCTGTCGATGCAGATAGAACCACGGTTGTACTTGCCCAAGAATCATCCCCACCACACATAACCCACACTCATGCAGATTGTACCCCTACCCAGTTGGACAAAGAACTAGCTACACCCCTTCTAACCCCAACCCCAGTAGATAGATACCCAGTTCCCGTTGACACAGCACCGTCTCCACCATAGAGCACCCAAACACGAGCAGTTAGTAAGGCAACTGCAGTGCCCAAATCACGAGGACCACCACTCCGAACCCGAAGTCAACACTTAAAGCAGAAGAAGAATTGTTCTCGGGTCAGGTTCCGTAGCTATGGTTCATACTACTTTGCTCTTGCATCACTGAATTTACTGATACCAACCAATTTCAAATTTGAAGGATGCAATTGAAACTCCAATGGCGCAACAGGTATGTTTTAAACCTGTTTCTTCAACGTGTTTGGCTGTTTGCTGTTGTAACTTGCTCTATGTTGGTTTCAGTTTCAATTGAATAAACAGTTATGTTCTCATGCCATGCACATTACAAGTGTTGTTATTGCTGTGTAGTTTCACACACTTATATTTTGTCTGTGTTGTTTTGTCTTAAATAGATATGATTTGAACCGTATCTATCTTGATTTGGCAACATAAACTAGAATAATATAGACCATACAGTGACCATACTACATAGATATATGTTTGTTTCATGTTGTTATCCTGTCCACCTTACTACTGAACTGGTTTACCAAAACGAGTTTCATATACTACATTGTAAACTTGAGATGTGTTTGTTTGTTTCTCTTTTAGAACGCGGATAAAATATTGGAGAAGAGTACTCTGTTATGCAATGGTAAAGGAAGTAATGCAGATAAGGTTCAAGATAGTGAGACATCCCTGTTGGTCTCCAAGAAAGCTGATAAAAACTATATTGAGGACACCGAGACAACCCCAAAGTCCTGTCTTGATGTAGTGTTCGATTCATTGGTTACCACTTCTTTGGCACCACTCTTGAACTCGTTGCTGAATCAGTTCGGCTTCTTGAGTCTCAACTTCAAGTTGAAAGACATCGATCGAGATGTTATGCGACGTGAAGTCAAGGATCGAGGAAGTCCTGCAGAACTCAGATGCATACTTTCCGTGCAACAACAAGCGTTGGAGGACTTAAGTGCCAAACAAGAGAAAGTTAATAAGCTTGCTAAGCATCTTGCCAAAGATTATGGGTACCTGTGATATTGTTTCTTGAGCTCTTCAAGTGGCTTCAGCTTCGGACTTGTTTTGCTGCGCGCTTATATGCCGATGTGTTCCCTATATTTGCACCGGTGGCTAACTTTGATGCCTAGTGGATGTAATATGTGTAATAGCCGTGATAGCCTAGTGTAAGTTGCTTGCTTATTTATTTCCTTGTTGTCTTGTTTACTTGTTTGCTTGTAGTCGGTGCAGTTCTTTTCTCGCGGTTTGCTAGTGGCTGCAATAACCTATTTTTTAAAACTAGGCCACAATAACCATGGGCTAATATTTACTATAGTGACACCGACCCACGGGCCGTAGAAACAATGGGCCTTCTACGGTCGTATAAACAGTGGGCCTTCTACGGGTCGAGAAACAATGGGCCTTCTACGGTCAGAGAAACAATGGGCCTTCTACGGGTCAGATCATCAATGGGCCTTATACGGGCAAGATGATCGACACAAACATGGGCCAATAATAGGTCGATTATGGCCGTAAACGGGCTAGAGTTGAATCGTCTGCTCATGGGCCGACCATAACAGCCATCGTTAATAGGTCGTATTTCATGACGCTATGAAAACGGCCCAACGTGTTAACGGACCACAAACGGGCCGACTGTAACCACAGGTTGAATTTGGCCCATAAGCAGAAAATGACAGTAACGGACCGTAAGTAAATGAATGCTGGAAATGAGCCCAAGAATAAATGGGCTCTGAGAAGGCTGAAAGATAACATGGGCTGGAAACGGCCCAATAGAATAACGTGCCCTTAATGGGTATAAAGTGATACACTGTTCATTACGGGCCAGTTTCACCACGGGCCATTAATGGGTGTAAAGTAATACACTGTTCATTACGGGTCAGTTTCACCACGGGCCGTTAATAGGCCAAGAGTTACATAGGGCCTCATATGGGCCGAAAGACGTCATGGGCCATACATGGGCCAGAAGTGAAAACGGGCTGGAATCATATTGGGTGGCCCAGATGACACTACTGGGCCTAATTTTTCGGATAGGGCGTAACGGGCCTTGGGTTAGCGGGCTGTAAATGGGCTATATGCGAACATGCCGTTAACAGACTTTGCATGGGCCGGCCCGCCACCTTTTGACCAAGTCAAACGGGCCGGCCTTTTCACAGGAATGGGCCTCTGTTGGACTGTGCCACGTGTCGACGTATCATAGGCGCCTTCTGTCCAATGAGTGGATGACATCTGTCCCAACGGTGAGCCGACACGTGTTTCCTCCAGCCAATGATGATTTTACGTGGAAAATCCCCATTGGTCGGGTCTGTTAACAAAGTTATCGGATCCAAAACCCGACCCGATAGCTTAACAGCGCTCCATTATGGTGGATGCCACGTGTCGGTCACCCTTGACGAAAGCACTTCGTGACGCGATTTATCGTCATGGAAGTGGACACTTCCGTGATGATAATTTTGGTAATGTCATGGAACACTTCTACGACAAAGACGGTATGACTATCTTGATTACGTCATAAATTTGTCATGGATGTACATGCCTGACAAAAAACGCGACCTACTGTGACAAACACGTATCATCAAGGAAGTGTACTTTTTTTGTAGTGAAGCCCGTGAAGCCTCGGGAGGTCGTAGCGAGATGGCGCCCGACTGTTCGCCGCAGCCAGGCACCCCTGAAGTTGTCTCTCTAAGCTCTCCTTCGGCCCCACCTCGCACCGGCCGTCACGTCCAGCGCTTCGATCGGCTTTGCGTGAACTTCGAGGAGCTCCGCAAGAGGAAAGGATCCCCGAGCAGCAAAAACATCTTCGGGCCGTTGAAGCGGCAAAAGTACTTGGCTATCGACGAGTAAGTACTGCACCTTGTGATTCCTTGATTGCCGATTTCCTTCCTGACGTTTTTTCTTCAGGAACCCTTCTGCCAGGGCCATTGGGTCCCTCGTGAAGCAATCCTCGCCTTTCGCGGCACCCTCACCGCCTTGTGCACCCAGTCTCAGACGCGCGCCGAACTGGGTCGGCAAAGGGGGTGCGCTCGTCTTCATGGAGCCTTGAATCTGTGGCCTCGCTGCCCTTCCTGCACGGTCTGGCTTGGAACCTGGCGGGCGTTCCCCGATCTCCTTCTCTGGTGATGGACATCAACTGGTTGACTTCGTCCTTCGGTTCCTCCTCAAGCAGCGGGCCGCATCCGGCCGGAGCTTCTTGCGAGGTCGGGCCGGCGCCTGGTGCGACACCAGCCCCCAGCCCCATGCCGGGAGGCAGTGTGCCACTTGATGTCCGGCCTGCAGCCCCCGAGGTGGAGGACAAGGTGGGCCGTGCTTTCGAGTCCGAGCGCAGGCGAAGCGTCGTTCGCCATGAGCTCTTCCAAGAGGCGATGGGCGCGATGAGCTGACTCGGTGAAGAACTTGCAGGTGTCGACTCGCGCCTTGAGGCTGAAGATCTGCAATTGGTGGAGGAACGGTGTAAGCTGAGGGTGGTCATCAACCTTGGCCGCTATCAGCATGATCTTGACAATGCGAAGGCCGAGGCGTCCCTCAAGGTCTCTCTCGAGCCTTGGAGGAGGCTCGCGAGGCTGACCCCGTCGCGAGGCTGCGGAGAAATGCGCGTGGGAGCTCCAGGCCTGGAGTGCGTCCCTCGAGCAGCAAGTGGATGTGCGCAGAGCCGCCCTTGTGTCCCTGAGGGGGACGCCCACTGAGGAAGAGGAGGTCCGGAGGCGTGAGGAAGCGCTGGCTCTGGAAGCCATGGAGTGCAGTCTTGAGCTCGAGCAACTGGAGATGAGGGAGCGTCAAGTTGCTCAGGCAGAACATGCCGTCGGGGCTCGCGAGGCCAGGGTCCAAAAGGAAGTCGACCGTCGGGTGGCCGAGGTTCGCTCAGACCTGGAGGGTAGGTATGACTTGAAGTTGAAGCTCGCAGGAACGGAGGATGCGAGTAGGGCCGCTGCCCTCAGGCCCAGGTTGGACGAGGCGGAGAGGCATGGGGAGGCCACGGCTGCCGCCCTGGTCACAGTGCAGGCGGACTTCGCCTCCGCCCGCGCCAAGCTGCTTTCTCTTCGGAAACGGGTTGATGACGCCGAGGCCGTCGCACGGCAAAACAGGGAGGAAGTGCTCCAACGGCGGATGTTGGAGTGCGAGAACGCCCCCATGCTTCAGGATCTCCGGAACAGGGCTAATACCTCCCTGGGCTACATCTGCGACGAGAATGCACCGCCTCCTCACTCAAATGACTACGCCAGCCACCTGACCTTCTTCACCGATGTGGTGACGCGCCTAGAAGCCCGGTCTGACAGGGCTCGCCGGCTCGTGGAGGAGAGAAGTCGGGGCCTGCTTGGGCGCGTTCTCTCGCGTCTTTAGCCACCTCAGGAACACCTTTCCTGACTTCTACTTTGACGCGCCATTGCCCCCGTGCCGCAGGCCATCCGGGGTGACCTAGCGCGGTGGGTGGAGGACAACATGAACGCGCTGGTCAGAGCCTTCGCTTCTGACGATGACGCGGTGGTGATCGTCGCAGACAAAGGCGATGTGGTTGACAATGGCGATGTAGGCGTCGTCGAAGGCAGCGACGGTGCCGGCGAAGACGAAGATGATGCGAGTGACGCGTCCGAGGATGATGCAGCAAGTGACATATTTGGTTGATCCCACGTCCTCCTGTCGTTGCATCCTGCATGCAAAAACTCGGGCGCGACCCTTGGAAAACTTGTAAGAGCATTTTGAGAGGGGGAACCCCTCATGTAAGCAAGTTGCAGCCTTTACTTTTCTACGTGGTATTGAGTATGTGCCCTCGCGAACTCGTAAGTCATGGGGTGAGTTTCCCGTCGTGGGTTACCTTAGTCAGTGCCAGCCTCGAGCTGGGTCGTGACGCGACGAGTTTTTGAGAATCCTGCGAAGCTTGTCGACCCGTCAGGATGGGCTCCGCAAGAGGCAAGCACCGGGCCAGGCGTTAAGCGTTAGCACGCTGCGGCGCCGCCTGATCCCGCTTCGCAAGGGGCTCGTGAGGGGAAGGCGAAGGACATGAGTCCCAGGCAGAACGAAATCCAGAAAGCAAGAAATTGCTTGAACGAGAAAAGGCACCCCCCGCGCGCACCGATAAAAACTCGACTTCAACTTAAATCCAGATCCAGAAAGCAGGACTACAGAAAAAGAGATCCAAAACGAAAGGCCGCGTCCGGCGCCTATTCTAGTCTTCTGGTCTTCAAGTCTTCTCACCAGCGCGGAGCTAAGTGCTGCCACTAGGCGTGCGAGGGAGCCCCAGGGCCTGAGGCCAGCACCCCTGAGACTCCGGGGCATGTACAGCCCCAACTCATTATTATGTGAGAGTGTCACGGGCGGCGAGCTTCACAAGCACTGGGCCTTCTTCACAGGTACCGGCCTTGCTTCATATCGCCAGATGAGGGCCCCGCCTTGCACCACCCTCGACCACCTTTGAGTCGACCGGCAACCTGGACGACACAAAGTGGGGAAAGAGGACGCCAGCGGTGCCCTTGGCAACCACGGGTCCTTTGCCGGGGGAAGGGTCGTTGAGGCCTCCCCGGCAGAGGGCCTACCTCCGGGTGTCGCCCGATGTCGCGCGACGTGGGAAGGGGCCTTGCTCCTGGCTCCCCCCTGGTGGCCCCCAACATGCTTCCCTTGTTGGAAGGGATGTTGCTGTGCCAGGGTCGTTGATCGACGTGCGACTTGATTCACTTGCAGCCCATGGTTAGCATAAGCCTGCTCCTGAGAGATTAGTGGTACCCTGTAGTTGCCGTTGATGGCGCGATCGTCGTGGTTCTCCGTTGGTTCCTGGAAGGCTTCGACTCCTAGCGCCCCTTCTTCCCAATCTTCTCCAACGAACGAGCTGGGGTCATCCTCCGGTGCGTACTCTTGGTCCATCATGCGGGGTACGTAGGCTTCCGGGGCCATTACCCCAAACACCTCGCCATAGTGCCCCACACTCCATGTTGCTCGGCCCGGTGTGGTGTCCTGAGGACAGTAGCGTGGCATCTCGCTGGGACCATGGGGGGCGATGCTTGTGCCCGTGCTTATTGCGGGCGGCGTGGGGGCGGAGGAGCCCCCGGCGCTGCCGGCCGCGCTGGTGTTGACGAAGCCCCCAGGCACGCCCGATGGCGCGTGGTTGCGGCGAGGCCTGCCATGAGGCCCCGCAACGGCCTGAGAAGGGAGACGATAGCAGAAGGGCGATGCTCCCGATGCCGCCGCGTCCAGTAGCTCAGCAACGCGTTCCAGCAGCGCATCCCGGCCGCTCTCCATCATCCTGCACCGCAACAGCTCTCTTTCCACTGTGAGTGACGCCCGCATGTTTGCCTGCTCCCGCCGCGAGTGCGGCGCCGTCGCTGCGGCGTGGCTTGCTGCCCTTGCAGCGGCTCATTCTTGTCATGGAGTGAGGCTGGACGACGCCGCCGCGCGCGCCGCCGCGCAGCAAGGTGTTGACGGGCGCCGCGCCACCGGAGCGTGGGGTTGAGGTCTTCATGGGCAGGCGTCGTCGCCCGGGCCGGCCAGGCTGCCCAGCGGTCGGAGTCAGCTGTTGGGTCGCCGGACATCTTGGTCGTGGAGCGTTGGTAAGTCGATTTGTGAGGAAGAAGCTCCGGCACACCCCTACCTGGCGCGCCAAATATCGGATCTCGGGTTCCGGCAAAACCCTTAAGGTTCGGACTCTGGGGTGCGCGCGAAGTTCTTTCCCTCCTACCAATCCACGCCCTAGCTGCTAAGATCTCACGGATGAACACGACGAACTCGCAACACAGAAAGACACAAGATTTATACTGGTTCGGGCCACCGATGTGGTGTAATACCCTACTCAAGTGTGTGGTGGTGGATTGCCTCTTGGGCTGATGATGAGCGGTACAAGGGGAAGAACAGCCTCCTGAGGTTGAGGTGTTCTTGTGCTTGGTGAACTTGTGCGGTGAGAGCGCGACCTCCCTCTACTGTGGTGGCTAGATCTACTTATATAGGCCCTGGTCCTCTCCCCAAATATTGAGCGGGAAGGGAGCCAACAACGGCGGGCGAATTTGAAAGGGGACAGCTAGTACAAGCTATCCTGACAAAAGCGGTCTTCGCCTGCAAAAGGCTCTGGTGGTGACGTTGTCTTGGGCTCCACAGCGACCTCCGTCTTGCCGTCCGTCTGGTCTTGGTCTCGTTGCACCGATATGGCAACCTTTGCCTGATGCCTCAGTACTCCTCGCCTGCACTTGATTCTTTAGCACCAAAGAGGAAACAAGGACGCTGCGCGCGCTAGCGCCCGCCTGGTGCCGATCGTCATGGCTCACATCACAAGAGCCTCGTGAGGTTTGCCCTGCCTTGATATCTACGCTCCTCGCGAGGTAGCCTGGAGAGGCCACTCCTGAGGAGGTCTTGCATCGTCCGCCTCGTGAGGCTTGGCCCCTCGCGAAGGTCTTGATTGCCTTGTTGATGAAGATGAGTCGTACGGGCCCGCTAGCATAGCCACGCCATGGGCCGCAGGCAGGCAAGTATGGGGACCCCCGTTCCCAGAACGCCGACAAAATCTCCGCATACAAACCAAGGTTCCGGGGATGTAGCCCGTAATCTGGTTAGATGATCCCACATATTCTGCCTGCTCTCAACTCGTGGTTCCTCGTAAACAAAAGTACTCCTCCACACTGTACCAGCCCCATTATCTGTCACTGAAACATCAATGTATCTCTGACATGAATCCAAGACGGTGACTGAGAGAGATTCGTCCCAAAAGAGCGCCAAATCTCCACTCCGACCATCACTACACACACCATGGAAACCCTTCAAACCAAGTCTCCATCTCAACTTGATCTCCACTTTATTTGACGCTTGCCTGGTTTCACAGAGGAAAACAAGCTTGGGGTTATTGGCTTTTGAGAGGGCCACAACCTCATGAACTGTCTGGCGCCCCGGCAGTTCCATGCTAGGATATTCATTGCATCCGGCGGTCCTCCTCGAAGGAGGCCACCGATTTCTCTTCAGACACATCTTGTGAACTAATTCTTGCTCTCTTACTATTTGAGCTATTTGTAGGAGTGGTATTCTCCCCACCATCCTGCCCTAGACCTTGAGTTAACGCCAGCGTTGCAGGCATGACATCCTTCTGTTTCTCCACAGCTTCCAGTTCCATAGCCAACCGTTTCCGTGCCACAGGATCCACCTGCATATCCCTGGACACATGCTTCGACGCGCTAGTGGCTGTGTCAGCGAGCTCAGGGTCCTGGGCTTTCCGCCCTTCCTTCTCCTTCAGTTGTGTATACTGTTGCTGCTTCTGCTTGTCATTGCCACGACCGAAATCATCTGATCTTGCTTTGCTCGGCCTGCATAAAGCCAGAGCTCGAACTTCTTCTCCTTCTCCTCATGAACGCCAGAGCCGCACTCCTTATAATCATGTCCAATCAGGCCACATATGCTGCAGAATCGAGCTAGCTTTTCATAACGAACTAGAAACACTTGCCTTTCCTGTCCTCTGACAATGCTTACAAACTTTGTGAGGGGTTTTCGGATGTCATGGTGAACCCTAACCCTCACATAATCACCACGGGTATTCCCGTTTAACCTCATCTCCAGGATTTCTCCGAATTTCCTCAATAAAGATTCTACTATATTCTTCTTGCAAAACCCATCGGGCAGCTTGTGAATTTGAAGCCATATCGGCATAAACAACATGGGCACGTCCTCCGCCTTCGTGAAACCATCGTACGGGGACATAAGCACCACCCAATTCCTGAAGATCCATGGCCCTTGTTCCACCATGCGCTCCCAGTCACCAAGGCAGGCCGCCTGCACCACGAATACGTTCGGTCCGACGGGTCTGAACCTCACAGGCTTTGCCGTATTCCAGGCAGCTCGCACATCTTTGTAGAACACCGTCAGACTAAAGCTCTTTTCCGTGTGAACCCTAGCTAGGGCTAGCAAGCGCACTCCTTAGTTAACCACCGGATCATCTTCCTCTATCACCAGATCATCAAACTCCTCATCTTCCAGGTTGAGTTGTTCCATGAAGTCACCCAGATCCGACGCTTTGGCGGCGCCGCCGCCACCGCTAGTCCCGGACAGGGCATCGGCCACCGGCTCCATCACCACTTGCAGAAATGGCACACGCGAGCCGCCGAGGTGGGCGCGCAGGCCTAGATCTCGCAAACCCTTGGCGTAGAGGTCAGCGATCGGTAGGAGAACTCTCAGGCGATGCGACCGCCAGAGAGGATAGAAACCCTAGCCTTGGCGTAGGGGAAAAAAAACCCTAGCCGAGTGATTTCTTGACATGAACTTGGGCTGTTCAGGCCTACTGGCCGAGTCCTTGTTATGGAACTACCCATGGATCCACCGCCACATATAGTACTAATCACCGCTCAAAAAAAAACATATAGTACTAATCAATTCTAAAAGAAACTAATCAATTAGTGCTAATATATACATATGATAGTTGATAGGCCATCTCTTATAAAAGGTCAAATTTGGCTTTTGGTCCACAACTTTTTTGGTTGTTGGTATATCTAATTTAGAGGTCACATTGTATGTGGGGTTAATTAATGGAGTTGTCATGCCGAGAGCTTAATCATGGTTTGCTCCGGATACATGATAGCTAGCTGACAGTGGACTCCCAACACTCTTGAGAGCATTACAGCCGGCGTCATTGCGAGAGCGACCAAAATCTGACACTGTTGTGGCCATCAATGGAAGGAGTGTGAAAGAAGCAGCTTAGGCTTAATGATCGATCATGGACAGTGCTCAACCATACAGATGATTAACTCTGTATGCATCACTGTCCGTGTCCATTTCGTGTGAAATTTGAAAACTACAGTGTAAGATTTGAAGCATCATTAATCGCTTAGCGAGCGTGTACAGACAGATAGCTTTTCCTATTTTGAACGGATATTGTTTGGCCCTTTGCACACCATTTTTAGCACCAATTCTTGTAGATGGCACATACTACTTTGAAAAGGACAGTAATCTTTTTTTACGAGAAATGATCATCCATTATAAATGTCGCTAACAAGTACAAAATATCTCAAACATAATAAAAATTACATCAAGGACCCAACACTGTCAACACAATCACTATCGCCGTCAGAAGGAGTTGTCGACACACCACTATATGCATGAAATTAGAGATGAACTGCAAAGTGAAAGTTAGCTCCCACACACCTGTTAATTTGTCACTAACATAATTTTCTACTGGTTCTATCATGTTCCATTCACTATAATTAATATCACAATGACAAACATGGTCGCCAACTGAACGTTATAATAATTTATATTAAATCTACAGAAAAAGCACATGAAAAATACATTGCAGGTTCTTATGAATGATTTTCTACATGTTTGCTGGGTCAACTGTACAGAATAAATTATTTAATGAACCCAACGATCTCAAGTAGTATTTGATATTAATTTACGCTGATCTCTCAGTAATGTAGTCACACCCTTGTTTTCATAAACAAATGCCCCAAAACAAGCTAGGTCATCACCCCACCAAAAAAATATCGCTGTTAACGGAGATTCCAACCCAACTAGGTCATCATGCCATTAATGGGGAGTGATTAGTTGACATCACCATCCAAACATGCTAATCAACACACCTCGATCGCACGCCGCGCGACCTGCTTGATGGAGATTGTCCTCACGGCTAAACATCACACCATCTCTATAAATAAAAACAAATAAATCGCTTCATATAGTTAATCACACACCACGCGTGCCATCGCGAATTCCGCAAAACCGAATACAATATCGCCTAGTGCAGTACGAACATAATCTTACAAAATCAATTAAGAATTCCAGCTGGCACCGCGTGCGGTCGGTCGAGCTCAACCGCGCAGACAGCCGGGCCCACATGTCAGCTGAGAAACCGCTGCGGCTTTGACGAATTTAGTTTTGTTTGCACATATTTCCAAGCCTCTAAAAATATAAGGTGGTGCCTTTCGCGTCGCTGCTAACGTAGGTCTTAGATGAGGTACAAGATATTAAATAAACTTAAAGAACTATACTTCTGTCGTAGGTCTTGCTTTATAGTTCTTATGTTCTTCCTTCATTTAACGATTTAGCAAATAAAGCTTTTCATGTATTGGTGGGCTTCCTTCCTTTAAATGTTTTGCTTGGTTCACGCGCTTAGTATTGGTTCTTCAGGGTCACCACACTCATCTCTCCTCTTAAATAACATCGCCACATCGATTTTTTGCACGTGGAACGCTTAAGACTGTCTGAGGTGGAGCATTGGGAGAGGCCTCAAACGGTCGGAACTGAAGTTCTTAGAAGCATGGTCACATATGGCCTTGTGTAATTTTTGTACTACTATTCTGCTCTTGACTGATCAGTTGATTATTAAAGAAAATACACCAGTTGCTGCTATCTAGGAGTATTTAACTAGTCACTGTAATTAGTAGCTTAATTTGACTTTACCAACTGATTATGTAATATCTAAGCACATTATTTTTTAGTTCGGGCAAGATACACGAAGCTACGTTTCTGTTTATTTAGAACCGCAAATCCGGCCTTGTCGGCGGGGAAACCGTACCATGAATTTCGGGAAAGAGCAAGAAGAACAAGATCACGATCATGGAACCCTTTTAGCTTTGGGTGATTAGTGTGGAGCAAAGCCAATTAGTGCTGCCACCTTAACCTTAATAAAGCTTGCTAAAGTACGCTTTGAATGTAATCTAAGCAAGTAGGATTATTTTTTTTTTTTGCGAATAAGCAAGTAGGATTAGGAGTGGCTACACGGTCCATCCGGGGTAGGGTATGGTATGCCTGCGATGCGTGCCACGTGAGCAGTACTACATGGAACGGCAGGCTGGCTTGTTGTCCGTTTTCCCAAACCTGCGAAGCTTCGCGCCATGACGGCGTGCCATGGTCTCACGTGGGGACCATGTGTCAGAGATGGACAGTGCCCATGGATGCTCTCACCGCCAGCTGGTAGTAGTGGCAAAGCATTTTTCTCTTCCCCGCAAAAGGAAAAGAAAAGGTTTCTCTTTTTCTTTGTTTTGTGTTTTTATTTATTGTTGCGCATAGCATGAGAGTTGATTGCTATTGCTATGTGACGAAAAGAAAATGTGAATCCATTATTGCATCACTTTCTATGAATAAAAAGAAAACGTGAGAAGTAATCCGTGTTTCTTTGTACGACACTAACTCTCCGTACTACACACTTGGGTGATGCACATTGAGAACCCAACCACATCTTCCGAATTAGGTACTTATACTATTACAAATATCATTGTTCACATCGCATTATTAGTTTGTTTCTTTTTATTATTATATGATATATGAAAAGAGACGTGACTCATACAACCAAGAACTTGTTGCGTGAGTCCGGTTATTATGGCTTTACGTTGCCACAACAACGTGTGCAGATAAACATACGAAAGAAACTCCAACTTATAGCACACACTCTAACTTACACGACATGCAATCAAACCAAAGCAACAGAGCAACTCCTTCAAACACCATTATATAAACGTCAAGGTTAAATCAGATCTACTGGAGGAAAATCCTGATGTTCACCATCCCATTAGCAAAATATTACAACGAAAATCCCTGGTGTATCACTCTAAAATTAAGGATTTTCTCAACATTCCAACGGAGGCAGAGGAGGGTAAGCTCACCTTGGCGGTAACCCTAGCCAGCCGCCCAGTGTGATAACCGCCCCGCGCAGTCCAGTCCTAGTCGCTCAGGAGGTCACACACTCGGCGCTGCGCCTCCAGTCTGCTCCCAGCCTTTTTCCGGCCCAGCCCCCTCGGTTTGGTTTATATTCGCACCCCACTCCACTACTCCCTCTCTTTGTCGCCAACACAAGCTACACACTGGCCTGAGGCTTTGTCTCGCGAAGGCGCTCGTGGTCTCGGGTAATCGCGACAAGGTCCCTGCCACCGGCCATGGACAAGAAGCAGGGCTTCTTCTCGGCGCTGCGGGAGGAGGTGGCCCGCGGGCTGTCGCCGGCGCGGGCGCGGCGCAGGGCCGAGGAGGTGGCGGCGGCCAAGGCGGCACTGCGGTACGCGGGGGGCGGCGGCGGGGAGGCGCTCGCGCCGCTCATGGAGGGCCCGGATCCGGAGGAGGCCGGCGGCGGCGACGGCGCCGGGCGCGCGCGGAGGGACGGGTGGGGGCGCTGGGTGCGCGGCCAGCTCGCGCGCGCGCCGTCCTCCGGGCCGGTGGCCTCCGCCGGCGGCGCCGGCGCGGCGAGGCGGAACGACCTGAGGATGCTGCTCGGGGTCATGGGCGCGGCGCTCGCGCCCGTGCATGTCTGCGCCGCCGAGCCGCTCCCGCACCTCAGCATCAAGGACACCCCCATTGTAAGCGCTCGCCGTTGCCCCCTTCTCTGCTTGCTTCTTCTTGCTCTAGATTGAGTTCGCTCCAGTGCTCTCGTGGGTACAAATCTTTTCTGTCCATTAGAAGATTTGATTTATTGATTGCTACAGCCAACTCCTTTTGGCTGGAATTAGTAGTACTTTCTTGTTCTCTTATATAAGTTATTATTAAATTGGAGAAACTGTTGTTTGACGTTTTCCCTGAAATGTGTTCCAGAAACTTGTTGGTTTGTTAGGAGAAACACTGTATAAAAATGAGTTGCTGATTGTGATGTGTTCAGCAAGGGTTCATGTATTTGCTTCAGAATTGGCATCTGAACATATTGCCACTCTAAAAGGGAAAAATGGCTTTCCTTGTATGATACAGTATACCCCTTTAACAGATAATGTGTATTTGCTGTAAAGAAGAAAGATTAAACTAAAAGCTGAATGAGCTATTTGCAGTGAAAAATGGCTCTTTACCATAGCTTTATAGCTGTTTAACAGCGAGGTATTGATATGCTCTATGCAGGAGACTTCGTCGGCGCAGTACATTCTGCAGCAGTATCTGGCTGCCTCCGGCGGGCAGAAGCTCCTCTCCTCAATCCGCAACTCGTATGCCATGGGGAAGGTGCGCATGGTGGCTACTGAGTGCGAGACAGCAGGCCGTGTCGTGAGGAACCGCATGGCGGCGCGCTGTGCTGAGCCTGGCCGCTTCGTGCTGTGGCAGATGGCTCCCGAGATGTGGTACATTGAGCTGGCTGTTGGTGGGAGCAAGGTGCACGCCGGATGCAACGGCAAGCTTGTCTGGCGCCATACTCCATGGCTTGGTGCACATTCTGCCAAGGGGCCTGTCCGCCCTCTCCGCCGCTCACTCCAGGTACAACGCCAGCACCATTTTCACCATCTTTTAGGTGGTCTTTTCTCAGTTTATCCACACACTACTTTGCACGAAAACGGAGTCTGAAAATTATTGTTCCTTTTCTCTATAGGGTCTGGATCCTTTGACCACAGCGAGCATGTTTGCTGGTGCACGCTGCATTGGAGAGAGGAAGGTGAATGGGGACGATTGCTTCATTCTGAAGCTGTGTGCTGATCCTGAGACGCTAAGAGCACGCAGCGAGGGGCTCGCGGAGATCATCCGGCATGTCCTCTTTGGGTACTTCAGCCAGAAGACCGGGCTTCTTGTCCACCTCGAAGATTCCCACCTCACTCGAATTCAGTCCACAACCGGAGGTGATGCCGTTTACTGGGAGACTACCATCAATTCGTTCATCGAGGACTACCGGCCAGTGGAGGGGATAATGATTGCACATGCTGGGCGCTCGGCCGTGACCCTCTTCCGTTTCGGAGAGGTGGCCATGAGCCACACCAAGACTCGCATGGAGGAGGCATGGAGCATCGAGGAGGTCGCGTTCAATGTTCCCGGTCTCTCCATGGACTGCTTCATCCCACCCACCGATATCAAGTCTGGATCCATCAGTGAGACCGTGGAGCTTCCGCAGAGTGGGAAGAGCAAGGCCGGTGGTCTTCTCCCGTGTCATGGTGCCAAGGTTGCTGCTCTAGAGAAGGCCGATGATAATGTTGCGTGGAGCGGAGCCCTGCAGCGAGATTGCAAGTGATTTTCTGGTCTGTTCATACTGCTGCTTGCAGTGCTACTGACTCATTTTGATGAATGTAGGGTAGAAAGAGAAGGGCTAAAGGAGGATTTGGATCTTTGAAATTCCAAATGTCCCCTGTAAATAGGGAAGGTTAAGCAGTCACATGGTCTTCCTCTTCCATATCCCTGACCCTGAGGAGAGGCCCTGTGTGAAGAATCCTTTCTGATCTCATTCAGAGACATGGTGTAGTAGGTAGTCTTTCTGGGGTTTTTTTTTTTGCCAGTGCCTGTGGAAGAAGAACCAGGGGTGTTCTCCTCCATCCATGGAACCACATGATTAACCATCATGGTTGTGGTGCTGCTCTTTCCGTGGTAGCAATACTAATTATCAGAGGCCAGCGAGGAAGAAGGACTTCTTCGTCGGCAACCGAGAGTGATTTCGTCGTTCCTAATTAGCAGTCCAGTGTGCTTTGGTTTGTGATAGTCTCTGGTCAAACTAACTTTTAGGGGAGACTGGAAGGTCCAGAGTGGTTGTTGCTCTTATTTTAATAGTGTTCCATATCATGGGTCTGTCTAGCTGTTTTTTTCCCTCCCTTTCTCCTTCACACATCTCTCTTTATTTAGTATGAGATGGTGGTGATTGTATTTTACAGGAGCTGCTGATGTATGCCAAAAACTTCTATGAATGGATTGAGGTGTTTTTCCGTTTGTGCACTCCTTCAACCCCACTTTTACTATACATGCTGAAGTGCTGGTGATATTTAGCATTGTGATGTGCCATGTTGTTAGTACCATAATGCAGCATCAGTGTTGCTTTTGCCCCCTTCCTGCACTCCGCTTTAGCTTGCAGCATGTTGGGGGCCATGATTCGTTAACATGATGGTATTGGCCCCCATGTGCTTCACCTCAGCTTCTGTACTGTATACAAGTATTATTTCTTTCTTTTTAAGGTTCAATTAGCTTTGCCTCTTGTGTTATCTCTTGCTTTCTCCTCCACTCCATAGACGCTTCAGCGTCATGCTACTACGCCTCATCATGGCATGGCCATTGATTATTTGGTCGTCCTCCGTCTTGCTTCCTGTACAATAGGGCTATTGGGGCTTTGTTTTCTCCTTGGGAAGATGGGACCAATACTCTAGCCAAGACCAAAGGACAAAGGAAGAGGTTAAATTGCTCATGTGGTGTATATTCCAACGTGTATGGCCCGTTTGTCAACCTCACATGCAACGGCATTCTCCGATTCGTAAATCTTCACGGTGGTCCCGAGCTAATTTTCTTGAGAGAGAAAGTTGAAACCTTGACCGGTTGCTCTCTATTCTGTAGCATCCCCAGCGGCTCGTCTGGAGGGTTGTCTGCATGAGGCAAAAAACACGCTCCAACAGATTGTCTATAAAAAAATACAGCTTGATGTTCATTCTTTAAAAGCATCTCCAACAAATGATGTAAAATTGCTAACATGCCCAAAAGACTGCAATTTAGGACACTATGAGCAAAAAACTTTGTTCCAACAGATGTCCTATTTACAAACGGTGATGAAATTTTTTGGGCGGTCCAAAATTTTTAGCCTAAAGTGCTGTAAATCGCAGCACTTCTTGCGGCTAGGAACCCAACTGCCACCCTAAAACTTCCACCCACCCGATTCCGGCTGATTCTCGCCGTCGGTCGCCACCGCCACACTTTGGCGACGCCTCCCAGCCACCCTGCAACTCGTTCCGTCACCCGTGACAACCGCTGCGACCCCCTTCGCCGAAGCGGAAGCTCGAAACACTACCACCGATTTCGGTCGTTCCTCTGCCCCTCCAATGCCCGAGAGGGTCGCCCCACCCACCATCGTCAGCCCCGTTCGGAACTCTTGGCAGGGCTGGCGTGCCGCAACGCCTCTATCGTAGTAGGTCGCCCCCTCAGCTCTTGGTCCCTTTTGACTCCTGCCCTAGGCGGCCCAGCGCCCGTCTCAGCCCCGGCAACCCTCGTCGGCTGAATCGAGTTTGGCTCCCAGATCCGCCTCCTAACCTTCCCACTGTTGGATCTCATGTTTCAATTACTTTCTAATTTTTTAGGCACTAGTTTCTGGGTATCTGAAAACGTCAACAAATCTTGATTCCCAAAAACCCCTCTCCTACCCTATAATCACTCTTACGTCACCATATATATATATTAAAAAAAAGGAAAGTGGATATAGACAACAAACATAACTGCCGGAAAATTGAAAGATTTTAAGAGGATCTCTTTAGACCACTGTCTATATGAAAATTTAGACAACCAGATTTAGACCATCTGCTGCTGGAGATGCTCTTAACCATCGGCTCAAATTGTTTGCAAAAACCAGTTGCATCTTGTTCAGACCCAAAGAAAAAACAATTATATCTCCCAATCTGAAGTGATGCAGGCATGACGGAAGAGGATCAAAGACGCATGGATCCAGCAAATTTCTGCAGCTTTTGGCGTGTTGTTGCGGTCGAAGGACCACATACACCGCCGTCCGTCCGTAGGAGCACTCGAAGGTTAGTTGGTTGGTTGTTAGGGACAGAGACCGCTTTTAGACTTGACTTTGAACAGCGAACCCCAATCACTCACACAATGGGTGGCGGTAGGGCACCCCAAACCGCATTACACATGCAAATGCAAACACAAATGCAGTGCACTGCTCTACCACCTCTCTCTCTTTTTTGACCTGGTGGATAAAGCCTAAAGGCATGCCATGCAGGGTTGTTTTGATCAGGAAAGACTAGGAGAAAAAGTTGTTGCCACCTTTACCCCTCTAGTGCAATTGCAGGGTACTTTGTTCAGTAACATATTCCGTTCCATTCCATCCATCCATGGCATCTTTCTTTCTCACCGTACTGCATGCACATGCATGCTGCATTGCCGGTGAGAGGATAGAGAGAGATAGAGAGGGGAGAGAAATTACCCTGTGGTACTTGAACCGGTTGGTCAGAGAGCTTAGGCCCAGATCAAGAAATGCCCTGAGGTTAAAGGGCATTGATGGTTAAAATTAATTTTTAACTGGTGAAGCTGAATTCTGCAGGCATTTGGCTGTAAAGCGCAGGGGATGACCGAGTGAGGAGCCCACGCAGAAAGTTGGGCCTGATCTTTGCAGGCCTGGGAGTGCCTCAGAGATATCATCGGAGACCGTGCGAGAAGACGTTGAATGAACAAAAAAACTTCAGATCTTTGGATGATCTGGTCATGCATGAGACTCAACATGTGTCTGAGACTCCGAGTCCAATGTCGATGTGTGAGTATACAAGAGAAGTCTGAGGGTTTGGAATGGACACCAACTTTTTAGGGGGGATGATTGGTCAGTGGTGCATCCATGAAGATCAACCGGCGGATAAAAGCACGAATGAATTCGGTGCGAAACGAGGACCCGGAGGCTCTTTTGCAAACTGTATAGCACTAGCGTTGTGGAGTAGCAGCAGCAAGCAGTATCCTATGCAAATGCAATGCAACAACCACCGCTATAGGCATTGGATACTGCTAGCCCGGATCAAGAAAAATCCTTTTCCCACCGCTCTTGCGCAAGGTACTTGTTTGGAATTGGATCCCCTTTTCGGTTCGTATGAACGATAGCGCCAGTCTACCGTGCATCTTCTTTGCTGTGGTCGTATGTACAGGAGTGCTGGCCTGCTTGACGATACAGGAGTAGTGCACATTTCTGTACCGAAAATAGGGATACATACCGTTTGAAAAAGATAATGGATACATGGGTGCTGGCCTGCTGGGGAAAAGCTAAAAAAATAGCTAGAGAGGAGTAGAAAAATTATGTTTTCTTTTCAAGTGAAATTATTTGAGAAGATCATGGCGATGAGAAGGTGAAACAAACAGGAGTGTTTGTTTTTTCTTGCATGCAGTTTCGGCAATAAAAGCCGGGACCTCTTATTCCGCGATTTAAATGCCGCAGAAGCGAACTGGCGCTCACAGCAGCGCCCAGTTGGGCCGGCCCACGAATACGCTGCGCAGCGAACTTATAAGAGCATACACGTGTGCATAACCACTAGAGCTACTCAACTAAAGTGAACGATAAAAGCGCCAACAGTATAAGAACATGCGGCCGCGCTATTTATTGCATGTATATTGGATCACTTAGTTTCTGAATTATTAAATAAAATCATGAATGTGAATAAGTACATTGATTTAGAAAAAAATCATCATTTTTGAAGAAAAATTCTCAAACTTGAAAAATGTTCCTCCAATTTTAAAAAAGTTCATTCAATTTAGCAAAAGAAAAACAAACAAACAAAACAGTTCGGAATAAAATGAAAAATGAAAAAGAAAAGACGGAAGAAAAAAAGAAAGCAGAAGATGCAATTAAGCATGTAAGATGAGGATGGTGGAGTGGTTAGTGCAGCGTACAAATGACCATGAAGTCGTTTGAAGCACACCAAATGCGTGGCTCACAATTTAGCGACATATGCTTTATCTTTAGGGCTGGCTGTCATTTTTGGTTAGATCAGCCCGGATCCTTTATTTTCATCTTTGTAAACACTGTGACAATTTAATAAAGCTTCACAAGATTTTCTATAAAAAAATCATTTGCACTGTGGCTTCATCTTTTCTTTTCTTTTAAAAATGACCGTCTGCATCTCAATATTCCTTCCTTGCCACTTAAGCAAGCAAAGATTTGCGGAAAAGCCAAAGGCCTAGTTCGCTCTTTATAGATAAATCACAAGGACGTCTTGTACTAATCGTACAACACCATCATGCATCCGTACCGCACATATCTTATGGCTCTTTGTACAGAAGGATTGATAAAACACATAAATAAGATAGACACAAGAATCCGATGGCCCGTTAGGAAAATATGTTTGGCCAAGAGCCTGAGAGAGCCAACATCTAAACCATGGGTGTACTATGTACAAATATCTTAGTTTTACTCAAATTTTCTACTAATTCATTTGATTTTGATGTTATATGTGAATTAGACCAATGTATATAAGCTTTTTCCAAAATAATGATGTACATTTGTACACTCATGATCTTGTATAAATTCCTAAGGAAGGACCAGAAGTGTTGGCCTGATAAATACAAGTAGTAAGTACTCCTCCGTCCCATAATTTAAGAGCGCTTTAGTGTCAAAAAACTCTTATATTATGGGACAGAGGAAGCACATTTTTGTACTGAAAACATGGATACATGAGTGATGGGCCTTCTTGGAAAATAGAAAGTATAGGAGAGTGGAGATACCATGCACAATAAATTGGTCTGCAGATTCTCCAAAAATAAAAGATCTGCAAAAAGTTGTACTTGCGTGCTTACGTGTTCTCCGTGGCGCTCATGTGGCTCGCTTCGTGGGCTGGCCCAAAACGAGCCAAGATGCTCGCTCACAAACGCGTCGGTTTCCTGGTCGCTAGGTTTGCTATTGAACGTTAACTGTTGACTTTTAAAAAACCACAATCAATATAAGTTTGTGAATTCAAAAAGCAATTGGATTTTTATAAAGTTTTGCAGATTAAAAAATTACACGAATTTCAATAAAAGTTTATGATTATGAAAAAAGTTTGCGGTGATTTTGGAAAAAGAACACGGATTTGGAAAATATTCATCCATTTAAAAAAACATATTTTTTTAAAAAATGATGGATTTTGGTAAAAATTTCGTTTATTTGAGAAAATTTCATCGATTTTGCAAAAAAAATCAAGGATTTGAAAAAAGTTTGTGGATTGAAAAAAAAGTTCACTAAAAAAGTTGTGCAAACTAAAAATTTCCGAGATTTGGAAAAAGATCATGAAAATTGGAAGGTTCGGTAAAAAAAATTAGGAAAAATGAAAAAAAAAGATCGTGGATTTAAAAAAAAACATGAAGTTTAAAAAGATTCACAAATGTGAAAAAGGTTTTGAATTGAAAATAAATATCACACAATAAAAAAAGTAAAAAAAACTTAGTAAAATAGAACAAAGGCTGGTTTAGAAAAAAAGCCGTTTCGAAGCTTCCCAAAACCGGTCTGTAAGCTTCGCAAAACCGGGAAAGAATCTTCCGCTCATGCGCTCGATGAGCCAGCCATTTACTACCGGGGGAAGGGAGAGGGTGTGCACTCGCTTGTAGAATAGCCTGTAATGGACGCCTAAGACGCCAAATAGGAGCTTGTGTTTCTTTCCATTGTAATGAAGCCACGTCAGGACTAAGTATAAAATTCATGCTTATTTAATGATAGTATGACTCAGAACTCAGAAGATCATGGTGGTTTTATTTTTGTTTTGTTTTGACTGTGAGAACATCCGGGTGATGAGAAGGTGAAACACACACGACTGAAAAATTGCTTTCTTAGGCTCCATAAAGATTTCTTCTTCGTGAATGGGCCGACAAAGGTCATGCCCTACATGGGCCGTCGTATGATTAGCACTGTCCCTTGGGACAATAGGGTCCTGCTTGTGTTCTAGCATGTTCCTTCTTCTTTGCACCGTGGCTTCATCTGGCATCTCACCCAGCACGCACGCACCCAGGTTGTCCGCAAAGTAACCCAGCACGCACCCATCCAGTGCGCTCGATCAGGGTTTGGGCCGGCACATTTTAGATGTATTCCTCACCGGTATTGGGCAAGTTCTAGAACTTTCCCTGAACCAGTTTTCTTTTTTTTTCTTCTAGTTTTTTCTTTCTTTCTTTTTTCTTTTATGTTTCAATTTTCTTTTTGTTTCTTTTTTCTTTTTTCTTTTTCATGTTTCTTTTTCTTTCCTTTTCATGAACATCTTTTCAATTTTTGAACATCTTTATGAAATCATGAACATTTGTTTTAAAATCATGAACATTTTCTCAAATTCGCGAACATCTTTTACAAATTCATGGGTAATAACATGATTTTTTTGAATTCATGAATATTCTTTTGAATTCGTGATTTTTATAAATTGCGTATATATTTTGAAACTCATGAAAGTTTTTTGAATTTGTGCACATTTAATGAAATCTGGAAAACAAAATTGAAAATCCAGAATATTATTTTGTTTGACGAATTTTTGAAATACACGAATATTTTTGGAATTCATGAACATTTTTGAACTAATAAAGTTTTTCTGAAACTGAGAACAATTTGTGAATTAAAAAGAAAATTCGAAAATTTTGTGATATTTTCAGAACAATATTTGAATTCACGAATTTTATTCAAGGTGATGAACTTCTTTTGAATACACGAACATTGTACAAAATAGTGAATACTTTTTGAATATGTGATTTTTTAAATCATGAATATTTTTCTAAATCCGTGAACATTTTATGATTTCTTGAACATTTGTTTTTAGAAATTACTTTTTTAAATCGGAACTTCTTCCAAATCCCGAATTGTTTAATGTAGAAAGAAAATGAAAACAAAAAAGAAAAAAGAAAACTAGAAAAACAGGGCGCCTGCACATGGGCCACCCCAAAAGGGCGTGCAGGGAGAGCGAGGGGGTGGGCGCTGCTTCTCCTCCCCGCGCGCAGCATATGGAGGTCCCGCTTCATCTACACCTGCTGCTTTTTTATATAAAACATATATTTTTCCTGAACAAAAGTGTTTCCCCCACAAATACCACATAGTAGTTCTTACAAACCAGCTCTATAACCACCTAAAGACTAAGAAATTAACTTGAAATGGTACACAATTTGCGTATTCGCGCGAAAAAAAAATGCAGACACTTCACCGACAAATATGAGACGTTGGGGAGAAGCCAGTAAGGCATCTCCAACAAGGACCCTCAAAATGCCCGCAAATATTCAGACCGATTTGCCCGGACGCACTTTGCCATTCGACACGGAGTCGTATTTGTACGCGGACGCATCTGCGCTTCAATTTTTTTTCGCAAATCGGCCGCAAACTAGGGGCTTTGCCGGAGTCCGGACTGCCGCCATATAGGACCGTGACACCTTGGCGTACCCAAAATCGAGGCGGCGCTTGTCACAGCCCCCGATCAACCCTAGAGCTTGCTTGTAACTAGTAGCATTGCATCCATGCATCATGTTTAATTTCCATGAAATTTGAAATGGGGATGATCAAGCCCTAGCACTAAAACAATTCAAATAGGTTCAACTTCAAAAATATCTTCAAGAACCCAAAGTGGTTTGCAAAAATGTTCATGATTAATGGGGGAAAGGTGAAAACCATATCCAGAGATGATGGATATTTTCCAAGACATTTTGGATATTTGAATAAACCATATTGTATTTGAATTGGGGCATTTAAATACTATTAATATTTTAAATGCTCCAACAATTTTGAAAATAGTTAAGGGCCTCTGAAATAATTCAGTTAATGCCCACAATTATTTTCAGGATTTATTTAAATGGTTTAGTATTTTACTAAACTAAAACAAAACGGAAAATAGAAAAACAGAAATAAAGAAAGAGGGAGAGCTCAGCGGGCAGCCACTTACCCGGCCCACGAACCGGCCCAGCCTTTCTTTCTCCCCCTCCCCTCGCTGGCCCAGTTGGTGGCCCAGCCCACCAACCGCCGCTCGTCGCCTACCTCTGCCAGTAGGCAGAGGAGGGACACGGCGACCGCGCCCGAGCACGCCACCTCCTCCCTGCTCGCCTGCCTGGCTACCCCTCGACGTCTGGAGATAGCCACGCGCCCCCCCCCCCAGGCCTCTCACTCTCTCCCCGAGCTTCTCCCCCTCCTCTGTCTCGCTCTCCTGCCGAACGAGCAGGCTCGTGCCGCCGTTCGCCATACTGCTGCCACAGCCTGGCCCCCGAGCCTCCCGACATGCCCCGAGCCCCGCCCGCCACCTGAATCTCCCGCCGTCACACACGCGACCGAGAGGCCCTACATCGCCGCCCGAGTCGTCTTCCCGAGCACGGCCGCGGACTCCATCGACAAATTCGACGCCATCCGGCCTCCCCGAGCAGTGAGCTTGCCTTCGACTTCACTGTGAGCTGCTGCGTCGATCCCCTCTCTCCCCCGGCCCTTTTCCTCTCGCTAACGCCGACTTCCACCGGAGCCGATTGCTCTCGCCGCCGGCCATGGCATAGCTGTAGTAGCCACAAACATGCATGCTCGCTCCCGAGCTCACCACCGCCTCACCGCACTCACCGGAGCGCAAAACGCCACTCCACGCGCCTCGCCGTGCTCCCTAGCGCCGTGTTCGACCTCGGCCGAACTCCGGCGGCCGCATAGGTCGCCGCCGGCGTCGATTCCGACCGCCCCGAGCTCAACCCACTCCACCAAGAGCTTCGGCTCCTCCCCAACTCCTCCTAGATGCTTTCCCGATCCATTTGGTGGCGGAATGGCAAATTTCACTTTGCGCTGGCCTCGCTCGCTGGTGTTAAACGCTTGGCCACGACCACTGACGGCGTGGGTTGACCACCGCCCGGCTTGACCTCCCCTCTCCTCATCGACATGCGGGCCCCGCCTGCTAATTAAGTTAGATTAGTATTAACTAAGTTAGGTTAGTTAGTTGACACCGACACTCGGGACCCACAGGTCAGGTTTGACTGGACCTGGCGCTTTGACCTGCTGGCGTCACCCGATGTCATCTTGACTTAATAACTAGGTTTCTAGATTTAATATAATTCAGGAAATTCCAGAAAATACTCTAAACTTTAATAAATCATAGAAATTCAACCGTAACTCGGATGGAAATAATTTATATATGAAAAATGATCAGAAAAATATGAAGAATCTGTTTATGCCATGATCATGCATGTTTAAACAAGTTAACCTCACTGAATAGGATGAATCATGATTAGGGTAATTTATGAAATAGCATTTGGAGTTGGAATTCAACCTTGTTTGAATTCCACTTCAATTAACTTGGATTATTATTGCACTAGGTAAATTCAGTTCCTTAACATGATCATGCATCATATATGTGCATTGCATTGATTGCGTTCTTTCTCGATTTGCGGTAATTGTCCCTCTCGGTGAGCGACGTCATCGACGATGAATTCGATGACACCGATGAAGAACTATTATCTTGAAGTGCCGTGCAAGCAAAACCCCTTGTTCATTCCGATATAATCCCACTCTCTCGCTCCTGCTCTATTTTACTGCATTAGGACAACAACGACTCATGTGTTACTTGCTGCGGTAGCTGAACCCCTTTATCCTCTGCATGACTGTCATTCCACAAGAATTAGATGAAACCCACTAGCATGAGTAGGAGTTGTTTGAGCCTGTTGTGCCTACTCATTCATGCTTGTTTGTCATGCTGCTCATTGCTTAGAGTTGAGTCAGTCCGATTCATCGGGAATGAATTGGAAAGTGGTGAACATGTCCTACCGTGTGTGAACTAAGTGTGTGAATACGATTTGGTAAAGGTAGCGGTGAGAGGCCATGTAGGAGTACATGGTGGGTTATCTCATTGAAACCGTCCTCGAGAACTGAGTTCGTGTTTGTGATCCATGAGCAGTTACTACCACACATTGGGTTCCGTAACTCGACCCTCTCGACTTATTAAT
Source organism: Aegilops longissima (assembly GCA_021605205.1). Lineage (NCBI taxonomy): Eukaryota > Viridiplantae > Streptophyta > Magnoliopsida > Poales > Poaceae > Aegilops > Aegilops longissima. The sequence continues at coordinate 115,639,540 of CM038680.1, forward strand.
CAACTTGATCTCTGTCCGGGAGTTGCAACTAGTTTCGGTGTTTGTAGGTAGTGTTAGTAGTCTACCAAGTGGCACCCGTGCAGGTGGGCTTGGGACAGACTAAACCTGATGGCACGGTGTACCAAGTGGCACCGGTTGGTGGGCTTGGGAACCCTGCTCACATCGTTTGGGGCCGTGGCGACACCCGACCGGATCTCCTTGCGGATGGAACCCGAATAGGCGATAAACACGGACGAGAGACTTGTGTGGTTAGTCGGTCGTGGCCGACTCCCTCGCCCGGCTTCCGCTTGAAGGTTGCCGAGGTACATGACGTGTCTGAGGCGATAAGTGGCGAGCGTGTGTGAAGAAGTACACCCTGCAGGGTTATCATTATCTATTGAATAGCCGGATTCCTCGGATATGGAAACTTGGACCCTTGCATAGTTCATAGACAAGTGAAAGTGGATACTCTAAAATACGCAAGATAAGCGTGAGTGCTATGGATGGCGTTTCTCGTAGGTAGACGGGAGCGGATCCATAGTGGTGTATTTGATATGGTGAATATGTGGACTCGTGTGCGCCACCTCAAAGAGTTACTTGCAGTCGTAGTTCAGGATAGCCACCGAGTCAAAGCTGGCTTGCTGCAGTCAAACTCCACCACCCCCTTTTGATAATGATGCATATGTAGTTAGTTCCGATGTAAGTCTTGCTGAGTACAATTGTACTCACGTTTGCTTATTTTATGTTTTGCAGAGAGACGTCAGTCTCGCTAGTAGTTCCACGTGGACTTCGACGTTTAGCTTGTTACCTCAGCTACGATCTTGTGCCTCGGCAGGATCTGGTAGATAGTCAGGCTTCTCAGCCTTTTTCATTTGTAGTTGTCTGTACCTGGACATGTTTAGCTTCCGCTTGTGCTTTGATTTGTATGTTTCGAGTGTTGGGTCATGAGACCCATGTTTGTAATATCTCGCTCTTCGGAGCCTAATGAATAATATATTGTGTCGTAGAGTTATGTTGTGATGCCATGTTGTATCTACGCATATTGAGCATAATGTGTGTATGTTTGAAATGCTTGGTATGTGTGGGATCCGACAAACTAGTTGTTTATCCTTGGCAGCCTCTCATATGGGGAAATGTAGTCTCGTGATTACGGCGATAGTAGTCCGCTACAGCCGGTTCACCGAGTCCTGCTAGCCCAGCACTACTGCTTGGACACTTGATTGGCGGCATGTGTTTCACCGTTCCTATGTACATCCTTCGGGAAATGTCACGCGGTGTTATTCGAGTCCTTCCTAGCCTGCTACAGCCGGGATACGGAGTCCTGTTAGCCAGTGCTACAGCCCGAATACATACGTTGATGACCGACATGCTCGATGTGATTCATGTATGCCTGTCCCCATAGGTTAGCGCCGCTTTGGGTTCACGACTAGCCATGTCGGCCCGGTTCTTTGTCATATGGATGCTAGCGACACTATCATATCGTGAGCCAAAAGACATAAACGGTCCCGGGCCATGGTAAGGCGACACCCGTGGGAATACCGTGCGTGAGGCCGCAAAGTGATATGATGTGTTACATGCTAGATCGGTGTGACTTAGGATCGGGGTCCTGACAGCGCTTGTGTATTTGGAGAGGTCCGCACTGTTTTCATGCTAAAACCCCCCATTTCCTCACCCTCTTCGCTCTGGTCGGCGTCACCCTCCACCTCAATTTCCACGCTTTTCATTGTCCATCACCGAATGGACCCGTGCACAGAGTTGTCGGAGTCCGCGAAGGTGGTGGGTCCAGAGAAGGTGATGCCCACAAGATCAACTCGGCGGCATGGCAAGCCTGCTGCCTCAAAAAGATGTGAAACGATCAAGGTGAGGCGTCGGCTGAGAAAAAGTAGGACGGTGGGCAAGGGGCAGGGGGCATGCGGGGTGGGGATGGGGTGCACCGCCGTCCATGCACGCGTTGCCTTGGACGGGGCAATTTCAGTCGCCCTACTACTACGCTGCCAATCACCTCAGCTGTTTGCAACATTCCCCTGCCTCCGCCAATGGTACATGTCAGATTGTGTCGACGTCAATGTGACATCGCTCCATTTTGCCGGCTCGACATCGCCGTAGCTTTTCCGGCCATGAACGTCGGGCATGGATTAGCTCGGTGTCCGCAACTTGTTCGACGGTATGTCTCTATGGGGCGAGGCGATGTATGACTACACGGTCATGGGGTTGATGCAGATGATCCAAAATGGAGGCAGAGGAAGCTTCAAGGACAGACAAGTGGATTACTTGGAGCCGGCGGCGTATGCCTAGTAGCCGAGCATGCACACGAGGCAGCCGAAGCAGGACACATATGCTGATGAGGTGGGCCTGAATCCTGAGTATCAGCTGGCCGATCCAAATAAGAAGGGTAGAGAAGGAAGTCTCAACATTAGAGGGGATGAAATATTGTGTGATGCATGGTTGACCATTGGCACGAAAGGCGTAACGTTTTCGTCCAATATTCATTCTTGGTTCCTCGAGCACAACAATTTTGAGCCCTACCGCAACAAAGTCATCCGCGACCGTGGGACAAATCGCTCAACCATTAATGGTACACTGTGTGTGAGTCCGTGAGAAAGCATTGCGACCACTACAAAGAACTAATCGATCGATGGCAAAGTGGTGCGCAAATCACCGAGAAAGTAAGTTGTTCTATGTGTTGGTCATTGGGCTGGCATGCACCTTGTTGACTATGTAATTTTTTTGCTAGCCCTCCTGTGCATGCAACTTGTATTTGAAGGTGGAGAAGAAGAGTTTCATCCTCATGCATTTTTGGTTGAAGTTGAATGCGCAACCTAAGTGGCAACTATCCATTGCCAATTCCATCAAGACCGCTGGCATAGGCAATGAGAAAGAAGCGGTTGATTCAACCAACCCAGCAAAATAACTTCCCAAGAAGATTAGAAGAGGGTTCCAGAGAAATAAGTGAGAGGAAGAGAAGGATAAGAGAGAAGGGGCAGCGGGCAAGATGACAAATAGGTTTAAGGACATCTTGACGAAGGAGGAGACCTGTTGATGTAGGGTGGAACCCTAGGGGCCGATCTTTCACAATTTGGAGGGGGTTCCCAAAGAACATGATGAACACAAGAGGAAAACACTCAGATTAACTTGATCCAATCACACATGTGCTAGATCCACATACATAAAGAGGTAACAAAGGTCCAAATCCAATAAAGGGTTATGCAAAAGGGGCACTAGTTCATCCGATCCGTGAGGAGTTGAGGTCTTGAATCTGAGATGGATCTTACCACAAGGGGTCTTGAATCCAATTAGGGGATCTTCTCCTAGGAGGTCTTGGTCTCCAATGGAGTAGGGTCAAGTGGATGAGCAAAGCTCTATCTCTAGTATGATCTATCACAATGCTAACCCTAGAAAGGAGGAGGAGGTAGTCTATATATAGTGCTAATCCACGAGGTAGGGGGTGATACGTCTCCAACGTATCTATAATTTTTGATTGTTCCATGCTATTATATTATGTGTTTTGAATGTTTATGGGCTTTATTAAAGACTTCTACATTACTTTTGGGACTAACTTATTGACCCAGAGCCCAGTAACAGTTCTTTTTTTCCCTTGTTTCAGTGTTTCGAAGAAAAGGAATATCAAACGGAGTCGAAACGGAATGAAACCAACTGGAGAAGTTATTTTTGGAAGGAAAGCTACCGGATAAACTTGGAGTGCACGTCAGGAAAGAAACGAGGGAGCCACGAGGTAGGGGGGCGCGCTCTCCACCCTCGTGGGCCCCTCGTGGCTCCCCTGACGTATTTCTTCCTCATATATATACCCATATACCCTAAAAACTTCGGGGAACAGAATAGATCGGGAGTTCCACCGCCGCAAGCCTCTGTAGCCACCAAAAACCAATATGGACTCTGTTCCGGCACCCTGCCGGAGGGGGGAACCCTCACCAGTGGCCATCATCATCCCGTCGCTCTCCATGACGAGGAGGGAGTAGTTCACCCTCGGGGCTGAGGGTATGTACCAGTAGCTATGTGTTTGATCTCTCTCTCTCTCTCATGTTCTCGATTTGGCACGATCTTGATGTATCGCGAGCTTTGCTATTGTAGTTGGATCTTATGTTGCTTCTCCCCCTCTAGTCTCTTGTAATGGATTGAGTTTTCCCTTTGAAGTAATCTTATCGGATTGAGTCTTTAATGATTTGAGAACACTTGATGTATGTCTTGCCGTGCGTATCTGTGGTGACAATGGGATATCACGTGATTCACTTGATGTATGTTTTGGTGATCAACTTGCGGGTTCCGCCCATGAAACTATGCATAGGGGTTGGCACACGTTTTCGTCGTGATTCTCCGGTAGAAACTTTGGGGCACTCTTTGAGGTTCTATGTGTTGGTTGAATAGATGAATCTGAGATTGTGTGGTGCATATCGTATAATCATACCCACGGATACTTGAGGTGACATTGGAGTATCTAGGTGACATTAGGGTTTTGGTTGATTTGTGTCTTAAGGTGTTATTCTAGTACGAACTCTAGGGCTGTTTGTGACACTTATAGGAATAGCCCAACGGATTGATTGGAAAGAATAACTTTGAGGTGGTTTCGTACCCTACCATAATCTCTTCGTTTGTTCTCCGCTATTAGTGACTTTGGAGTGACTCTTTGTTTCATGTTGCGGGATAGTTATATGATCCAAGTATGTTATTATTGTTGAGAGAACTTGCACTAGTGAAAGTATGAACCCTAGGCCTTGTTTCCTAGCATTGCAATACCATTTACGCTCGCTTTTATCGCTTGCTACCTTGCTGTTTATATATTTTCAGATTACAAAAACCTATATCTACCATCCATATTGCACTTGTATCACCATCTCTTCGCCGAACTAGTGCACCTATACAACTTACAATTGTATTGGGTGTGTTGGGGACACAAGAGACTCTTTTTTATTTGGTTGCAGGGTTGCTTGAGAGAGACCATCTTCATCCTACGCCTCCTACGGATTGATAAACCTTAGGTCATCCACTTGAGGGAAATTTGCTACTGTACTACAAACCTCTGCACTTGGAGGCCCAACAACGTCTACAAGAAGAAGGTTGCGTAGTAGACATCAAGCAGTTTCTGGCGCCGTTGCCGGGGAGGTGAGTGCTTGAAGGTATATCTTTAGATCTTGCAATTGAATCTTTTTGTTTCTTGTTTTATCACTAGTTTAGTTTATAAAAGAAAACTACAAAAAAATGGAATTGAGTTTGTCTCTTATGCTTCATCTTTTTAATATCTTTCGTGAGTATGATGGAAAGGAAAATTGTGCCAAAGTACTAGAAGAAGAATTACATAGAATGCTTGGCATAAAATATGTGAATGATGAGCATGATTGCAATATTGTTAGTATGAATTCTTTGAATACCCATGATGCTAATGATATGCAAAGCCACAAGCTTGGGGAAGCTATGTTTGATGAAGATGATATTTTTTGTCCCCCAAGCTTTGATGAGCAAATTTACTATGATGAAAGCATGCCTCCTATCTATGATTATTATTGTGATGACACGTATGCTATAAAGAATAATGATTACCATGAAACTTGTCATCTTGATCTTAATTTTCAATCACATGATAGTTATTTTGTTGACTTTGCCCCCACTACTATTGATGAGAATAGATTTGCTTATGTGGAGAGTAATAAAATTCTATGCTTATGCATCATGAAAAGAATGCTTTAGGTGCTGGTTATATTGTTGAATTCATTCATGATTCTACTGAAAATTATTATGAGAGAGGATCATATGCTTCTACATATTGCAATAATATCAAGTTTCCTCTCTATGTGTTGAAAATCTTGAAGATTTGCTTGTTTTACCTTCCTATGCTAGTTGATTATGGTTCCCATAAGTTGTTTGCTCACAAAATCCCTATGCATAGGAAGTGGGTTAGACTGAAATGTGCTAGTCATATTCTTCATGATGCTCTCTTTATGTTTCAACTCTTATCTTTTATGTGAGCGTCATTTTATTTTCTTTAGCTTTGCTTGCTGTTTGAATAAAATACCAGGTTCTGAAATTCTTAAATGTTAGAGAGTCTTCACATGGTTGCATAATTATTCGACTACTCATTGATCTTCACTTATATCTTTTAGAGTAGTTTGTTGTTTGCTCTAGTGCTTCACTTATATCTTTTAGAGCACGGTGGTGGTTTTATTTTGAAGAAATAGATGAACTCTCATGATTCACTTATATTATTTTGAGAGTCTTAAATAGCATGGTAATTTTCTTAAATAATCTTAATATGCTTGGTATTCAAGATTTGTAAAACTTCCTTATGATTGTGTTGAATACTAAAGAAAAGTTTGATGCTTGATAATTGTTTTGAGATATAAAGATGGTGATATTAAAGTCATGCTAGTTGAGTAGTTGTGAATTTGAGAGATACTTGTGTTAAAGTTTGTGATTCCCGTAGCATGCACGTATGGTGAACCGTTATGTGATGAAGTCGGAGCATGATTTATTTATTGATTGTCTTCCTTATGAGTGGCGGTCGGGGACGCGCGATGGTATTTTCCTACCAATCTATCCCCCTAGGAGCATGCGCGTAATACTTTGCTTTGATAACTTGTAGATTTTTGCAATAAGTATATGAGTTCTTTATGACTAATGTTGAGTCCATGGATTATACGCACCCTTCCTCCTTCCACCATTGCTAGCCTTTCTAATACCGTGCATTTTTCGCCGGTATCATACACCCACCATAAACCTTCCTAAAAAAAGCCACCATACCTACCTATCATGGCATTTCCATAGCCATTCCGAGATATATTGCCATGCAACTTTCCACCGTTCCGTTTATTATGACACGCTCCATCATTGTCATATTGCTTTGCATAATCATGTAGTTGACATTGTATTTGTGGCAAAGCCACCTTTCATAATTCTTTCATACATGTCACCCATGAGTCATTGCATATCCCGGTACTCCACCAGAGGAATTTATATAGAGTCATATTTGTTCTAAGTATCGAGTTGTAATTGTTGAGTTGTAAGAAAATAAAAGTGTGATGATCATAATTTTTAGAGCATTGTCCCAGTGAGGAGAGGATGATGGAGACTATGATTCCCCCACAAGTCGGATGAGACTCCGGACGAAAAAAAAAGAGAGGCCATAAAAAGAAAGAGAAAAAGCCCAAATAAAAAAATGAGAGAAAAAGAGAGAAGGGACAATGTTACTATCCTTTTACCACACTTGTGCTTCAAAGTAGCACCATGATCTTCATGATAGAGAGTCTCCTATGTTGTCACTTTCATATACTAGTGGGAATATTTCATTATAGAACTTGGCTTGTATATTCCAATGATGGGCTTCCTCAGAATGCCCTAGGTCTTCGTGAGCAAGCAAGTTGGATGCACACCCACTTAGTTTCTTTTGTTGAGCTTTCATATACTTATAGCTCTAGTGCATCCGTTGCATGGCAATCCCTACTCACTCACATTGATATCTATTGATGGGCATCTCCATAGCCCGTTGATATGCCTAGTTGATGTGAGACTATCTTCTCCCTTTTTGTCTTCTCCACAACCACCATTATATTCCACATATAGTGTTATATCCATGGCTCACGCTCATGTATTGCGTGAAGATTGAAAAAGTTTGAGAATGTCATAAGTGTGAGACAATTGCTTGGCTTGTCGCATGATTTAAATACTTTGTGTGGTGAAGATAGAGCATAGCCAGACTATATGATTTTGTAGGGATAACTTTCTTTGGCCATGTTATTTTGAGAAGACATGATTACTTTGTTAGTATGCTTGAAGTATTATTATTTTTATGTAAATATTGAACTTTTGTCTTGAATCTTTCGGATCTGAATATTCATATCACAAGTAAGAAGAATTACATTGAAATTATGCGAAGTAGCACTCAACATAAAAATTATCTTTTTTATCATTTACCTACTCGAGGACGAGCAGGAATTAAGCTTGGGGATGCTGATACGTTTCCAACGTATCTATAATTTTTTATTGTTCCATGCTATTATATTATGTGTTTTGAATGTTTATGGGCTTTATTAAACACTTTTATATTACTTTTGGGACTAACATATTGACCCAGAGCCCAGTGCCAGTTCCTGTTTTTTCCCTTGTTTCAGTGTTTCGAAGAAAAGGAATATCAAACGGAGTCGAAACAGAATGAAACCAACTGGAGAAGTTATTTTTGGAAGGAAAGCTACCGGATAAACTTGGAGTGCACGTCAGGAAAGAAATGAGGGAGCCACAAGGTAGGGGGGGCGCCCACCCCCCTAGGGCGTGCCCTCCACCCTTGTGGGCCCCTCGTGGCTCCCCTGACGTATTTCTTCCTCCTATATATACCCATATACCCTAAAAACTTCGGGGAACAGAATAGATCGGGAGTTCCGCTGCCGCAAGCCTCTGTAGCCAAAAACCAATCGGGACCTGTTCCGCACCTGCCTTTGGGGGGAACCCTCACCGTGGCCATCTTCATCATCCCGGCGCTCTCCATGACGAGGAGGGAGTAGTTGACCCTCGGGGCTGAGGGTATGTACCAGTAGCTATGTGTTTGATCTCTCTCTCTCTCGTGTTCTTGATTTGGTACGATCTTAAAGTATCACGAGCTTTGCTATTATAGTTGGATCTTATGTTGCTTCTCCCCCTCTACTCTCTTGTAATGTATTGAGTTTCCCCTTTGAAGTAATCTTATCGGATTGAGTCTTTAATGATTTGAGAACACTTGACGTATGTCTTGCCGTGCATATCTGTGGTGACAATGGGATATCACGTGATTCACTTGATGTATGTTTTGGTGATCAACTTGCGGGTTCCACCCATGAACCTATGCATAGGGGTTGGCACACGTTTTCGTCGTGATTCTCCGGTAGAAACTTTGGGGCACTCTTTGAGGTTCTATGTGTTGGTTGAATAGATGAATCTGAGATTGTGTGATGCATATCGTATAATCATACCCACGGATACTTGAGGTGACATTGGAGTATCTAGGTGACATTAGGGTTTTGGTTGATTTGTGTCTTAAGGTGTTATTCTAGTACGAACTCTAGGGCTGTTTGTGACACTTATAGGAATAGCCCAACGGATTGATTGGAAAGAATAACTTTGAGGTGGTTTCGTACCCTACCATAATCTCTTCGTTTGTTCTCCACTATTAGTGACTTTGGAGTGACTCTTTGTTGCATGTTGAGGGATAGTTATATGATCCAAGTATGTTATTATTGTTGAGAGAACTTGCACTAGTGAAAGTATGAACCCTAGGCCTTGTTTCCTAGCATTGCAATACCGTTTACGCTCACTTTTATCGCTTGCTACCTTGCTGTTTTTATATTTTCAGATTACAAAAAACTATATCTACCATCCATATTGCACTTGTATCACCATCTCTTCGCCGAACTAGTGCACCTATACAACTTACAATTGTATTGGGTGTGTTGGGGACACAAGAGACTCTTTGTTATTTGGTTGCAGGGTTGTTTGAGAGAGACCATCTTCATCCTACGCCTCCCACGGATTGATAAACCTTAGGTCATCCACTTGAGGGAAATTTGCTACTGTCCTACAAACCTCTGCACTTGGAGGCCCAACAATGTCTACAAGAAGAAGGTTGCGTAGTAGACATCAGGGGGGAAAGGAGGGATACATGGGCATTTGGCCCGAGTGTCCGCAGACACGTGCCGGATGTCCGGGTTGGGGGCCGGATGTCCGTTGGCTCACGTCGGGCCGGATGCCCGGGCTGGCGGGGGCCGACTTTGATTGCTTCCTGGACAGGATGGACCGGATTTCCGGGCTGGCGCCGGATGTCTGGGGCAGTCGGGCTGGATGTTCGGGCCTTGTAGATTTGGCTGCTGGGCTGCGACTGTACTCTCCAGGGGCCAGATGTCCAGGTCCTGTAGACTTCTTTGGTTCCTTCCATTGGTCCTCTTCATCCATGCACTTGGGGACTTGTCCATCTTCACAAGCATCTCTGAGAGGGTTTTCTTGATACCTGATCACACATAGCATTCCGGACTTAGGTAGTAACCATGTTTCACGTGGATCATATGGAATGTCACAAAGGAGAGATGTGGCCTCGGTTTCGAGAGCTCTTGCACGGGCTCGTGTCATTGGACCACTAGGCACTTGGGGAGACGTAGGCAGGTCCATGGGAATGACCATAGGATGCTCTGCATCATCTCCCCCCCCCCCTCTGGAAAGATCCGGACTCGGATTCTCATCTCCATGTAGGGAGAGAGACCCTTGATGTTGAAGATATCACTCACGTCGTACTTGTCGCTTGGAATGTCGTCTTGTAGGCGTAGTTGTTGTAGCGTGCTAGCACCTTGAAGGGCCCCTCGGCACGTGGTAGTAGCTTGGACTTGCGCTCATTGGGGAGGCATTCCTTGCGAAGGTGTAACCACCCAAGATCTCCAATGTTGAATATCATTGGCTGCTTGTTGATGTTGATCTTGGTCGCGAGTCATTGTACTTGGCGCTCGATGTGTGCCTTATATATATTCACGCACCTTCTTGAGAGAACTCGCTCAGGCACTCGTGTCCATGTTGATGCACTCTTGTAGAGGTAGTGGTAGAGTGTCCAATGGGGACAATGGATTGAATCCATAGATGACCTCGAAGGGGGACTTGCCGGTAGTAGAGAGTCTTGCCCGAATAGGCTTACTCGGTGATGGGTAAGCATTCCTCCCACTCCTTGATGTTCTTCTTGATCAACACGTGGAGGAGAGTCGATAGAGTCCGGTTCGTGACCTCTGTTACATAGTTTTATTGATGGTATGCCGAAGAGAATAGGAGCTTGATTCCGAGCTTGGCGCATTGCGTCTTCCGAAAGTAGCTAAGGAATTTGACGTCGCGGTCCGACATGATAGTCTTGGGCACTCCATGTAGACGCAAGATTTCCCTGCAAAAGAGATTCGCAACATGTGAAGCATCGTCTATCTTGTTGCGTGGAATAAAATGTGCCACCTTGGAGAAACGGTCCACAACAACAAAGACAAAATCTTTCATTTTGTGTTCTTGGCAAACCAAGCATAAAGTCCATACTAATATATTCCCATGGGTGATACGGGATAGGAAGTGGCATATAAAGACAATGGGATTGAGCTTTAGACTTAGCTTTGTGACATGTAGATCATCGGTTGGTGTAGCGTGAAACGTCGTGAAACGGCTTGGGCCAAAAGTAGCTCTTGGAGAGTGTAGCGAATGTCTTGTCGAGTCCAAAGTGTCCCATAAGTCCTCCACTGTGAGCCTCTTGCAAAAGTAACAAACGAAGAGAAGACTCAAGGATACAAAGCTTGTTAGCTCGCATTATATAATCATCCTTGAGATAATATTGTTCCCAAGTTTTATGCGTAAGACATTTTGCATATGGAATGGCAAATGAAACATCATGCGCATACAAGTGTTTGATGTGCTCAAATCCTATGACATTAAATTCATGTTGAGTTACAAGCATGCATTTGCGGGATAGAGCGTCTGCCACAACATTTTTCTTAACCTTGATATACTTGATAACATAATGAAAACACTCAATGAACTCACTCCATTTGGCATGTCGCTTAATCAATTTAGTTCGGCCTTTTAGATATTTAAGCATCTCATGATCCGTATGGACGACAAATTCACAAGGGCGAAGATAATGCTCCCACACAGGCAATACTCACACTAAGGCATATAGCTCCTTGTCATAAATGGGGTAATTAAGTTGTGCTCCGAAAAGTTTCTCGCTAAAATAACCAATTGGCCACTTCTCTTGCATCAACACACCTCTTATGCTGTTACCACTAGCATCGCAATGTACTTCAAAAGTTTTATCAAAATTGGGTAAGGCAAGCAGTGGAGCATGTGTAAGGAAACTCTTAAGCTCATTAAATGCGGTATCTTGGGATGGTCCCCAAACAAATGATGCATTCTTCTTACTTAATTCTTGAAATGGTGATGCAATAGTGCTAAAGTCCTTAGCGAAACTACGGTAGAAATCAGCTAGACCAAGGAAATTACGCACTTGTTGCAAATTTGAAGGTTGTGGCCAAGTTTTAATAGCTTCAATCTTAGACTCATCAACATGAACACCCTTAGAAGACACAACAAATCCTAAGAAAACAAGCTTGTCGACACCAAAAATGCATTTCTCCATGTTAGCATAAAGACGCTCGTTTCGAAGAACTTGCAAAACATCCCTAAGATGCATGACACGATCTTCTAGAGATTCGCTAAACACAAGAATATCATCAAAGTATACCACAACACATATGCCAATGCATTTGCGAAGAACATAATGCATCACCCGCATGAAAGTGCTAGGCGCTTCGGATAAGCCCATAGGCATAACTAACCATTCCTACAAGCCAGATTTAGTTTTGAAAGCGGTTTTCCATTCATCACCCTCTTGAATGCATACTCCCTCCGTCCTTTAAAGAGTGTACTTCCAACTTTGTTGGAAAGTCAAACTTTTTTATTTTTGACCGTATTTATATAATAATACACCAACATTTACGCCATCAAATTATTATCACTAGATTCATGATAAAATATATTTTCATCATATACCTATTTGATTTCATAAACATCGATATATTTTTCTACAAACTCGGTCAAACTTTGAGATAGTTTGACCCTCCAACAAAGTTGGAAGTACACTCTTTGAAGGACGGAGGGAGTATTTGATAGTATCCACTTTTAAGACCAATTTTTGAGAAAATGATGGCTCCACTAAGTTCATCTAGCATATCATCAAGGCGTGGAATGGGGTATCGATAACGAACAGTGATAGCATTAATGGGATGACAATCGGAACACATGCAAAAACTACCATCTTTCTTAGGCACATGAATAACCGGAACGACACAAGGGCTTAGCGACGGTTTCCAGGATTAGGGGGTGCTAACCCAGTCGGGCCATTCTCCTTGAGTTGGGCTGACGAGCCCCCATTCATGGTCAAGATGGACTCCGGAGGTCGCATACAGGAGGCGTGATCAATACAACCTCTCCCCAAAGACTTGGCATATACTCCAAGATCTCTGTCGCTACCTAGCTCCTCGTTACCGACCTTGTAACCCTAGATAACCTCCTTGGCTTGTATATAAGCCAGAGGGTTTAGCCCGTAGAGGGGGAATCAACAAAAAATCAATCACCTAGCCCTAGAGTTAGATCACACATTACGATCTCGAGGTAGATTAACTTTGTATTCGATACATCTTCATCAATATAAATAAGAGCATGACGTAGGGTTTTACCTCCATCAAGAGGGCCCGAACCTGGGTAAACATTGTCTTCTTTGTTCCTGTTACCCTCGATCCAAGATCCACAACTCGGGACTCCCTACCCCGAGGTCTGCTGGTTTTGACACGAACACTGGTGCTTTCATTGAGAGTTCCTTCGTGCGATCAACGGAAAGATCGATGGGATCGCCAGACGATGGCCCCGAGCTCATGGAGCTCTGATACGTCTCCAACGTATCTATAATTTTAGATTGCTCCATGCTACTTTATCTACTATTTTGGACTATATTGGGCTTTATTTTCCACTTTTATATTACTTTTGGGACTAACCTATTAACCGGAGGCCCAGCCCAGAATTGCTGTTTTTTTGCCTATTTCAGTGTTTCGAAGAAACGGAATATCAAACGGAGTCCAAATGGAATGAAACCTTCGGAAACGTGATTTTCTCACCGAACGTGATCCAGAGACTTGGACCCACGCCAAGGAACAACAGAGGCGGTCACGAGGTGGGGGCGCCCCTAGGGCGCGCCGCCTCATGGGCCCCTGTTGCTCCACCGACGTACTCCTTCCTCCTATATATACCTACGCACCCGAACGATCGAACAGGAGCCAAAAACCTAATTCCACCGCCGCAACTTCCTGTATCCACGAGATCCCATCTTGGGGCCTGTTCCGGAGCTCCGTCGGAGGGGGCATCCACCACGGAGGGCTTCTACATCAACACCATAGCCTCTCCGATGAAGTGTGAGTAGTTTACTTCAGACCTTCGGGTCCATAGCTAGTAGCTAGATGGCTTCTTCTCTCTTTTTGGATCTCAATACAATGTTCTCCCCCTCTCGTGGAGATCTATTCGATGTAATCTTCTTTTTGCGGTGTGTTTGTTGAGATCGATGAATTGTGGGTTTATGATCCAGCTTATCTATGAATAATATTTGAATCTTCTCTGAATTCTTTTATGTATGATTGAGTTATCTTCGCAAGTCTCTTCGAATTATCCGTCTGGTTTGGCCAACTAGATTGGTAGTTCTTGCAATGGGAGAAGTGCATAGCTTTGGGTTCAATCTTGCGGTGTCCTTACCCGATGTGATGAAAGGGTTGCAAGGCACGTATTGTATTGTTGCCATCGAGGATAACAAGATGGGGTATTTATCATATTGCATGAATTTATTCCTCTACATCATGTCATCTTGCTTAAGGCGTTACTCTGTTTTTAACTTAATACTCTAGATGCATGTTGGATAGCGGTCGATGAGTGGAGTAATAGTAGTAGATGCAGAATCGTTTCGATCTACTTGTCTCGGACGTGATGCCTATATACATGATCATACCTAGATATACTCATAACTATGCTCAATTCTGTCAATTGCTCAACAGTAATTTGTTCACCCACCATAGAATACTTATGCTCTTGAGAGAAGCCACTAGTGAAACCTATGGCCCCCGGGTCTATTCTCATCATATCAATCTCCATCACTTTAATACTTGCTTTGTTTTTACTTTGCCTTTTAATTTTCACTTTGCATCTATATACCAAAAATACCAAAAATATTATCTCTATCAGATCTCACTCTCGTAAGTGACCGTGAAGGGATTGACAACCCCTAATCGCGTTGGTTGCAAGTAGCTATCATTTTGTGCAGGTACGAGGGACTTGTGTGTGGCCTCCTACTGGATTGATACCTTGGTTCTCAAAAACTGAGGGAAAAACTTACGCTACTTTGCTGCATCATCCTCTCCTCTTCTGGGAAAACCAACGCAAGCTCAAGACGTAGCAAGAAGGATTTCAGGCGCCGTTGCCGGGGAGTCTACGCAAAAGTCAACATACCAAGTACCCATCACAATCCCTTATCTCTCGCATTACATTAGTTGCCATTTGCCTCTCGTTTTCCTCTCCCCCACTTCACCCTTGCCGTTTTATTCGCCCTCTCTTTCCCAATCTCCTCCTTTTTTTCCCGTTGCCTTTTCCTCGTCCGCTTGTTTGCTCGTGTGTTGAATTGCTTGTGTGCCGCGATGGCTCAAGATGCTACTAAATTGTGTGACTTCACCAATACCAATAATAATGATTTCCTTAGCACTCCGATTGCTCCTCTTGCCAATACTGAATCTTGTGAAATCAATACTGCTTTGTTGAATCTTGTTATGAAAGATCAATTCACCGGCCTTATTAGTGAAGATGCCGCTACTCGTCTGAATAGCTTCGTTGATTTATGTGATATGCAAAAGAAAAAAGATGTCGATAATGATGTCGTTAAGTTGAAGCTATTTCCTTTTTCGCTTAGAGATCGTGCTAAAGCGTGGTTTTCATCTTTGCCTAAAAATAGTATTGATTCTTGGAACAAGTGCAAAGATGCTTTTATCTCTAAGTATTTTCCTCCGCTAAGATTATCTCTTAGGAGCGATATTATGAATTTTAAGCAACTTGATCATGAACATGTAGCACAAGCTTGGGAGAGAATGAAATTAATGATACGCAGTTGTCCTACTCATGGTTTGAACTTGTGGATGATTATACAAAAAATTTATGCCGGATTGAATTTTTCTTCTAGAAATCTTTTAGATTCGGCCGCGGGAGGCACTTTTATGGAAATCACTTTAGGAGATGCTACTAAACTTCTAGATAATATTATGGTTAATTATTCTCAATGGCATACTGAAAGATCTACTAATAAAGAAGTGCATGCGATAGAAGAAATCAATGCTTTGAGTGGAAAGATGGATGAGCTTATGAAATTATTTGCTACTAAGAGTGTTTCTTCTGATCCTAATGATATGCCTTTGTCTACTTTGATTGAGAATAATAATGAACCTATGGATGTGAATTTTGTTGGTAGGAATAATTTTGGTAACAACGCGTATAGAGGGAATTTTAATCCTAGGCCTTATCCTAGTAATCCTTCTAATAATTATGGAAATTCCTACAACAACTCTTATGGAAATTTTAATAAGATGCCCTCTGAATTTGAGAATAGTGTTAAAGAGTTTATGAATTCACAAAAGAATTTTAATGCTTTGCTTGAAGAGAAATTGCTTAAAGTTGATGATTTGGCTAGGAATGTTGATAGAATTTCTCTTGAGGTTGATTCTTTAAAGCTTATATCTATTCCTCCTAAGCATGATATCAATGAGTCTCTCAAAGCTATGAGAATTTCCATTGATGAGTGCAAAGAAAGAACCGCTCGGATGCGTGCTTCCAAAGATGCCTTTATTAAAGCGTGTTCTTCTAATTCCTATGAAAATCAAGATGAAGATCTAAAAGTTATTGATGTGTCCCCTATTAAATCTTTGTTTTGCAATATGAATCTTGATGAAACTGAATATGATCTTCCCTTACCTAGAAGGCGTTCTAAGAATTCGGAGTTTTTGATCTTGATGATGAAATTGATAAAAGTGGGATTGAAAGAAATAAAAATCTAGATGTTGCTAAACCCACTATATTGGATCTCAAGGAATTTAATTATGAAAATTTCTCTTTAATTGATTGTATTTCCTTGTTGCAATCCATGCTAAATTCTCCGCATGCTTATGGCCAAAATAAGGCCTTTACCGAACACATTGTTGATGCCTTGATGCAATCTTATGAAGAAAAACTTGAGTTGAAAGTTTCTATCCCTAGGAAACTCTATGATGAGTGGGAACCTACTATTAAAATTAAAATAAAAGATTATGAGTTTCATGCTTTGTGTGATTTGGGTGCTAGTGTCTCTACTATTCCCAAAACTTTGTGTGATTTGCTAGATTTCCGTGACTTCGATGATTGCTCTCTAAACTTACATCTTGCGGATTCCACGATTAAAAAGCCTATGGGAATAATTAATGATGTCCTTGTTGTTGCAAATAGGAATTATGTGCCCGTAGATTTTATCGTTCTTGATATAGATTGCAATCCTTCATGTCCTATTATTCTTGGTAGACCTTTCCTTAGAACGATTGGTGCAATTATTGATATGAAGGAAGGAAATATTAGATTCCAATTTCCATTAAAGAAAGGCATGGAACACTGTCCTAGTAATAAAATAAAATTAATATGAATCTATCATGAGAGCCACTTATGGATTGCCTACCAAAGATGGCAATACCTAGATCTATCCTTGCTTTTATGCCTAGCTAGGGGCGTTAAACGATAGCGCTTGTTGGGAGGCAACCCAATTTTATTTTTAGTTTTTTGTTTTTGCTTATGTTTAGGAATAAATAATCCATCTAGCCTATGTTTAGATTTGGTTTTATGTTTTAATTAGTGTTTGTGCCAAGTTAAACCTATTGGATCTTCTTGGATAATAGTTATTTGATCTTGCTGTAATTTCCAGAAACTTTGCGCTCAGTTTCCGAATTATTAAAAATCACAAGAACGTGATAAAATATTGATTCCAATTGCTGCTGATCAACAAACAAATTTTCCAGGTCTTCTAATTTTGGTAGAATTTTTTGAGTTCCAGAAGTTTGCGTTAGTTACAGATTACTGCATACTGTTCTGTTTTTGACAGATTCTGTTTTCCGCGTGTTGTTTGCTTATTTTGATGAATCTATGGCTAGTAAAATAGTTTACGATCCATAGAGAAGTTGGAATACAGTAGGTTTAACACCAATATAAATAAAGAATGAGTTCATTACAGTACCTTAAAGTAGTCTTTTGTTTTCTTTCTCTAACGGAGCTCATGAGATTTCTATTGAGTTTTGTGTTGTGAAGTTTTCAAGTTTTGTGTGAATTCTTTTGATGGATTATGGAACAAGGAGTGGCAAGAGCCTAAGCTTGGGGATGCCCATGGCACCCCCAAGATAATACAAGGACACCAAAAAGTCAAAGCTTGGGGATGCCCCGGAAGGCATCCCCTCTTTCGTCCACTTCCATCGGTAATTTACTTGGAGCTATATTTTTATTCACCACATGATAAGTGTTTTGCTTGGAGCGTCTTGTATTATTTACGTCTTTGCTTGTTAGTTTACCACAATCATACTTGCTGCACACACCTTTTTAGAGAGCCATACATGAATTGGAATTTGATAGAATACTCTATGTACTTCACTTATATCTTTTGAGCTTGATAGTTTTGCTCATAGTGCTTCACTTATATCTTTTGAGCGTGATAATTTTTGCTCTAGTGCTTCACTTATATCTTTTAGAGCACGGTGGTGGATTTGTTTTAAAGAAACTTGATCTCTCATGCTTCACTTAGATTATTTTGAGAGTCGTTAAAAGCATGGAAAATTTCTTAATGTTAATATACTTGGTAGTCAAGATATGTGAAACTTTCTTTTGAGTGCGTTCAATACTAAGATAAGTTTGATTCTTGATAATTGTTTTGAGATATGAATATAGTGATATTAGAGTCATGCTAGTTGAGTAGTTGTGAATTTAAAGAATACTTGTGTTGAAGTTTGTGATTCCCGTAGCATGCACGTATGGTGAACCGTTATGTGACGAACTCGGAGCATGATTTATTTATTGATTGTCTTCCTTATGAGTGGCGGTCGGGGACGAGCGATGGTCTTTTCCTACCAATCTATCCCCCTAGGAGCATGTGCGTAATACTTTGCTTTGATAACTTGTAGATTTTTGCAATAAGTATATGAGTTCTTTATGACTAATGTTGAGTCCATGGATTATCGCACTTTTCCCATCCTTCCACCATTGCTAGCCTCTCTAATACCGCGCACTTTTCGCCGGTATCATACACCCACCATATATCTTCCTCAAAACAGCCACCATACCTACCTATCATGGCATTTCCATAGCCATTCCGAGATATATTGCCATGCAATTTTCCACCGTTCCGTTTATTATGACACGCTCCATCATTGTCATATTGCTAGCATGATCATGTAGTTGACATCGTATTTGTGGCAAAGCCACCTTTCATAATTCTTTCATACATGTCACTCATGTTTCATTGCACATCTCGGTACACCGCCGGAGGCATTCATATAGAGCCATATTTTGTTCTAAGTATCGAGTTGTAATTGTTGAGTTGTAAGAAA
Organism: Aegilops longissima; assembly: GCA_021605205.1. Lineage (NCBI taxonomy): Eukaryota > Viridiplantae > Streptophyta > Magnoliopsida > Poales > Poaceae > Aegilops > Aegilops longissima. The sequence continues at coordinate 115,658,700 of CM038680.1, forward strand.
AATAAAAGTGTGATGATCATCATTATTAGAGCATTGTCCCAAGTGAGGAAAGGATGATGGAGACTATGATTCCCCCACAAGTCGGGATGAGACTCCGGACGACAAATAAAAAAGAAGAAGAAGAGGCCATAAAAAAAAGTGAAAAGGCCCAAATAAAAAAATGAGAGAAAAAGAGAGAAGGGACAATGTTACTATCCTTTTACCACACTTGTGCTTCAAAGTAGCACCATGATCTTCATAATAGAGAGTCTCTCATTTTGTCACTTTCATATACTAGTGGGAATTTTTCATTATAGAACTTGGCTTGTATATTCCAATGATGGGCTTCCTCAAAATGCCCTAGGTCTTCGTGAGCAAGCGAGTTGGATGCACACCCACTTAGTTTCTTTTGTTGAGCTTTCATATACTTATAGCTCTAGTGCATCCGTTGCATGGCAATCCCTACTCACTCACATTGATATCTATTGAAGGGCATCTCCATAGCCCGTTGATACGCCTAGTTGATGTGAGACTATCTTCCCTCCTTTTGTCTTCTCCACAACCACCATTCTATTCCACATATAGTGCTATATCCATGGCTCACGCTCATGTATTGCGTGAAGATTGAAAAAGTTTTGAAAATGTTAAAGTATGAAACAATTGCTTGGCTTGTCATCGGGGTTGTGCATGATTTAAATACTTTGTGTGGGGAAGAAGGAGCATAGCCAGACTATATGATTTTGTAGGGATAACTTTCTTTGGCCATGTTATTTTGAGAAGACATAATTGCTTTGTTAGTATGCTTGAAATATTATTATTTTTATGTCAATATGAACTTTTGTCTTGAATCTTTCAGATCTGAATATTCATACCATGATTAAGAAGATTTACATTGAAATTATGCCAAAGTATCACTCCGCATCAAAATTCTCTTTTATCATTTACCTACTCGAGGACGAGCAGGAATTAAGCTTGGGATGCGATCGTCTCCAACGTATCTATAATTTTGATTGCTCCATGCTACTTTATCTACTGTTTTGGACTATATTGGGCTTTATTTTCCACTTTTATATTATTTTTGGGACTAACCTACTAACCGGAGGCCCAGCCTGTAATTGATGTTTTTGCCTATTTCAGTGTTTCAAGAAGCAGAATATCAAACGGAGTCCAAATGGAATGAAATCTTGAGGCGTGATCTTCTCACCGAACCTGATCCAGAGACTTGGACCCTACTCCAAGAAGTGCAGAGGCGGTCACGAGGTGGGGCGCCCCCGGGCGCGCCCCCCTACCTCGTGGGCCCCCTGACGCTCCACCGACGTACTCCTTCCTCCTATATATACCTACGTACCCCCAATAGACCAGAGACGGAGCCAAAAACCTAATTCCACCGCCGTACCTTCCTGTATCCACGAGATCCCATCTTGGGGCCTGTTCCGGAGCTCCGCCAGAGGGGGCATCCACCACGGACCGCTTCTACATCAACACCATAGCCTCTCCGATGAAGTGTGAGTAGTTTACTTCAGACCTTCGGGTCCATAGCTAGTAGCTAGATGGCTTCTTATCTCTTTTTGGATCTCAATACAATGTTCTCCCCTCTCTCGTGGAGATCTATTCGATGTAATCTTCTTTTTGCGGTGTGTTTGTTGAGATCGATGAATTGTGGGTTTATGATCCAGCTTATCTATGAATAATATTTGAATCTTCTCTGAATTCTTTTATGTATGATTGAGTTATCTTTGCAAGTCTCTTCGAATTATCCGTTTGGTTTGGCCAACTAGATTGGTAGTTCTTGCAATGGGAGAAGTGCATAGCTTTGGGTTCAATCTTGCGGTGTCCTTACCCAGTGACAGAAAGGGTTGCAAGGCACGTATTGTATTGTTGCCATCCAGGATAACAAGATGGGGTGTTGGGGATATAACTATTTGTAAGCCGCCCATGAGGGGCCGGGTTACGCAAAGAGGGATTCATCAGAAGAAGCCCAAGATCAAGCGTGAAGATGGTGGTTCAATAAAGGGTCTAAAGCCCACAGGCGACTTAAGGCCTGTAGTGGTAAACCGCCATGATGGCATGACTTGTATCGTAAGGTAGAATTAACTAGTCACCGAGCCGGACACTGTTTATGAGCCGGCCGGGACTCTGTAAGCCGCATGGCGTCAACCCATGTATATAAGGGGACGACCCGCTGGCGGCTTAGGGCAAGAGACAACTCATCGAGAGCCGGGCATAGCATATCTCGCTCCCTGGTCATCGAAACATCAAGCAATACCAACCCAACTAGACGTAGGCCTTACCTTCATCGTAAGTGGCCGAACTAGTATAAACCTCCCGTGTCCTTTGTCCCGATTAACCCCTTTAAGCTTCCTAGTTGCGATGGCTCCACGACTAAGTCGTTGCAAGAGGACATCTGCCGTGACAATTCCACGACAGTTGGCTCCCACCGTGGGGCCAGCGCACGGTGGATTTGAGTTCTTGAAGGGCAGCTTCGAAGGGCTCAAGGGATACGCAGTGGGCCGGATGACCAAGAGTCGTCGCAGCAAGATCTACATCGACAATGAAGGCTGGGGCCCCGACGCCGACTCAGTTGAGTACGGGTACCGGGTCCCCTTCGGCGGAATCCATGTCTTCATCGGCCGGATTGGTGAGCCGGGCCCTAAGCCGGACAACTACACCGACCTCGTCGAGACGGCTCAGCGCGCGAGACCCGCCCGGGTTCAATCCGTCATGAAGCGTTCCTTCGTGGGCTGCATCCACGGAGAGGAACTTTCTAAAGGATCTGAAGATGGTGGTGAGACGGCCGTCCTCTCTGACGGTGATTCGTCCGCCGGTTCAACAGATTCGCTGTATCAAGTCCAAGAGGGCATGCTTGGGGGCTGTTCTGACGGCTCTAGTATTCCGGACTTCTATGAGCCGCCAAGCTGGGCAGGAGTCTTCATGGCTGGTACTCAACCCGGTCAAAACTCAACGGCTGCAACAGCAATAACGTCCGGGTCAGGAGCGGCCGGGGCAGGAGGCCCTATGCCCGCCGGCTCAGGTGCTGATGGATCTCATGGATAAGCTGATGGCCCTGTTAACCGCCACGGTCATTCCCGCAAATCAAGATGAGCATAACGCGAAGGTGGCAAAGGTGCGTGAGGAGATAGCTCGGGCCAAGGAGGCCTTGGTAGCTGAGGACACCAGGTTAGCTACAGAACGGGCGGCTTTGGATGCGCGAGCGCAGCAACTCCAGTCAGAGGCTTTCCAGCTTAATATGAGCCTGAACGCATCTAATGAGGTGATGAGAAGGAGGCACCAGAAAACTCAATCCCGTTTGCCTCCGGTTTACAACCCTCGGAACCTTTTCACTACACTCGGTGCCGGTCCTAGCAACCCGCCCGAAGCCAATCAGTTTATGACAGCCGGAGCGGGAGGACCGGCTCAGCTTCGAGAGATGGCACCTCCTCATGGGAGTATGGCCCCGCCCCGCTATGTACCAATACCACCGGGTCATTTTTCCAACCCCATGGAGAACTTAATCGCAGCATCGGCGCGTTTGGCGGCTCTCCCAGTGGACGGTAATGATCCGACAGTAGTAGAGACCCGAAGGATCAGAGACCTCGTCCAAACAGCCTTGGCTCAGCAAGAGACTTATTCCTACAGCCGGGACAGGATTCATTCAACTCCTCCGCCTTGGTTAGCTCCGGCTCGTCAAAACTGGAGTCCGAGTTACAGCAGGCACATGGAGTCAGAAGCTTTGTCAAGCAACGCCCAGCGCCGTAACCCGCCCGGTGGATATAACCCGGTGCAGGACCGGATACGTCAGGAGGACGAGCGGGCGGCTCAGCTAGCGGCTCAACAAACGGCTCATCAGGACCTTCCAGATTATTCACGACTTCCGTTGAGGCGGGAGTGGCTACCAGAACCGGCGGTGTTCCTTGCTTAGTGTCGGCTTTACGCAATGTACGTTTACCCAAGGACTTCAAGGGACCTCGGAAGGTGCCGAATTACACGGCCGACTTGCAGCCCGGGGCGTAGATCGAAAGGTATGAGATGGCCATGGAGCTGTTGGAGGTCAGTGATGCAGCAATGGCTAAGTACTTCACCATGATGTTAGATGGAACGGCCCGATCTTGGTTAAAGGGCTAGCCACCCAATTCCATTAGCTCATGGGCAGAATTGAAAGCCCGATTCATCCAGAACTTCAAAGACACTTGCAAGCAATCTATGTCGATTGTGGACCTGACAAATTGTAAGTAGGGGGAAGGTGAATCCACGACTCATTGGGTACGCCGGGTCAAGGAGATAATACATTCGTCTGACAAGATGGATGCCGGTTCTGCAGTCCTCATGTTGGAGAAGAACTGCCACTTTGAGCCGCTGAGACGGAAACTGGGGCGCCTTAAGCGTGATTGCAGTGATATGGTACGCTGATGGCAACTTTAGTCAAATATGCTGATTCTGATAGTACCAAGGATCCCGCGTCTGATGAGGAAAAGACAGGGAAGGGAAAGAAGAACGACAATGGAAAGGGTCAGCAGCATAACCCAACGAATCAAGGAGGCAATAAGCGTAAGGCTGAGGGTAACCCGGAGTTTGTAGCCAACGCCAATGCACAGGGTAACAATCAAAGACGTAAGGGCAAGCCGCTCCCTCGGTCTGGCGGGTCAGGCCCATCTCTTGAGTAGTTACTCAATGAGCCTTGCCCGAGACACGGCACCCGGGAACGACCCGCCACTCACTTATGGAAAGACTGCGCGATCATGAAGGCTTTCAAAAATTCCAACATGTTTGATGGCAATCATGGGCCGGGCGGTGGCTCAGGAGCCGGCGGCTTTCATGGCCCGGGCGCCGGTTCAAGTTCCGGCTTTCAAGGAAATCAAGGCGGCTATAATCAACAAAGATCCGCCAAGGGGACAGCAACAGCAGTGATCGAGTTATCAAAGCCACCGAAGCAATTGAATGGTGGGCGTATCATGTGTTCACCACTAATTTGTGCAAACGTGACCAGAAGGTTCATAAGAGGGCCGTGAATTCTGTTGAGCCGGCGGTTCCCTGTTATTTAAGGTGGTCAGAACAGCCCATTGTATGGAGCAGGGAAGATCACCCCCTCCGGGTTGATAATCCGGGTCAGTTGGCCTTGGTGGTAGCACCTCAGGTTGGTGGATATAAATTCACTAAGGTACTCATGGACGGAGGTAGCAGCATCAATATCCTCTATTATGAGGCCTTTCGCCGCATGGGATTGACTGATAAGGACTTGAGGACGTCCAACACTGTCTTTCATGGAGTGGTGCCTGGTAAGTCGGCTTACCCAGTTGGCAAGATTGAACTGGAAGTGGCCTTTGGAGATGAGTATGATTCTAGAGCTGAGAAATTAACTTTTGAGGTGGTTGTGACGCCCCCGTTTCAATCATACACTAATCATGCACGCAAACGTGTACGATCAAGATCAGGGACTCACGGGAAGATATCACAACACAACTCTAAAACATAAATAAGTCATACAAGCATCATAATACAAGCCGGGGGCCGGAGGGCTCGAATACAAGTGCTCGATCATAGACGAAGTCAGCGGAAGCAACAATATCCGAGTACGACATAAGTTAAACAAGTTTGCCTTAAGAAGGCTAGCACAAACTGGGATACAGATCGAAGAGGCGCGGGCCTCCCGCTCAGGACCCTCCTAACTACTCACGGTCGCCGCGCCGGGCTGCACGTAGTAGTAGGCACCTCCAGTGTAGTAGGAGTCGTCGTCGACGGTGGCGTCTGGCTCCTGGGCTCCATCGTCTGGTCGCAGCAATCGGGTAAAGAAAGGGGGAAAAGGGGAACAAGGCAACCGTGAGTACTCATCCAAAGTACTCGCAAGCAAGGAGCTACACTACATATGCATGGGTATATGTGTAAAGGGCCATATCGGTGGACCTGAGCTGCAGAATGCCGAATAAGAGGGGATAGCTAATCCCGTCAAGACTACGCACGGCAGCCTCCGTCTTGCAGCATGTAGAAGAGAGTAGATTGAAGTCCTCCAAGTAGCATCGCATAGCATAATCCTACCCGCGATCCCTCCTCATTGCCACATTAGAGAGCGATCACCGGGTTATATCCGCACTTGGAAGGGTGTGTTTTATTAAGTATCCAGTTCTAGTTGTCATAAGGTCAAGGTACAACTCCAAGTCGTCCTGTTATCAAGATCACGGCTATTCTAATAGATTAACTTCCCTGCAGGGTGCACCACATAACCCAACACGTTTGATCCCATTTGGCGGACACACTTTTTCGGGTCATGCCCGCCGCGGAAGATCAACACGCCGCATCCCCACCTAGGCACAACTGTGAGAGAGGTCAGACACGCGGTCTAAACCTAAGCGCCAGGGTGCTGGGCCCATCGCCTTAGCACACCAAGACGTTGTGTGGGCGGCGGAAGCGAACTAGCCCCTTAATACAAGAGCAGGCTTACGTTCCAAACGGTAGCGCGCGCCATCGCCGCCGACGTCCACGAAGGCTTTGGCTGATACCACGACGTCGAGTGCCCTTTACTTTCCCACGTAGTTGGTTAGTGCGTATAGACCAAATGGCCAGACTCAGATCAAATACCAAGATCTCGTTAAGCGTGTTAAGTATCCATGAACGCCGACCAGGCCAGCCCACCTCTCTCCTAGGTGGTCTCAACCTGCCCTGTCGCTCCGCCTAAAGTAACAATCGGGGCCGTCGGGAACCAGGCCCACCTCTACCGGGATGGAGCCACCGTCCTTTCAGCCCCTCATCAGAATCACTTGCGGGTACTCAGCGAGTGACCCGACTTTAGTCACCACATGTGTCATGTATAAAGTATATAGTATATACCTGTGATCACCTCCCTAGTGATCACAGCCCGATAGTATAGCATGGCAGACGGACAAGAATGTAGGGCCACTAATGAAACACTAGCATCCTATACTAAGCATGTACGATTGCAGGTAAAGGTAACAACAGTAGTAGCAAGGACAGGCTATGCATCAGGATAGGATTAACGAAAAGCAGTAACATGCTACACTACTCTAATGCAAGCAGCATAGAGAAGAATAGGCGATATCTGGTGATCAAGGAGGGGGGGCTTGCCTGGTTGTTCTGGCAAGTAGGAGGGGTCGTCTTCGATGTAGTCAAACACACGAACTTCGGCAGCAGTCTCGAAGTCTACCGGAAAGAAGTAACGGAGGGAGAACACAATAAATAACAGAGCAATCAAATGTAACACAAAGCAAGACGCGGCAATACGTTGTGCTAGGGGTGACCTAACGCAGGGATAGGTGATACCGGCGAAAGGGGGAAACAACCGGGAAAGTATTCCCGGTGTTTCGTGTTTTCGGACAGATGAACCGGAGGTGAAAAGTTGCAGGTTCAATAGGTTAGGGATGCGTGGCGGACGAACGGGCTCCTTATCCGGATTCGTCTCGTAGTTCTGAGCAACTTTCATGTACAAAGTATTTTCATCCGAGTTACGGTTTATTTTATATGATTTTCTATAGTTTTAAATCATTTTAGAATTTATTTAATTAATTTAAACTAACATTATCCAGAATAGTGTTTGCTGACGTCAGCATGACATCAGCATGACGTCAGCAGTCAACAGAGGTGTTGAGTGGTCAGCTGACATGTGGGTCCCGTTCATCATACTCTGCTAGTTAATTAACAGTAGTTAATTAGGTTAATTAGTCATTAGGTTAATTAATCATAATTAGTTAATTTAATCAGAGTTAATTAAGTAAATTAATTATTATATATATATATATATATATTTATTCTCTTTTTTTAAACGTTCTGGGGCAGGCCCATATGTCATAGGCCCTGGGGCATAACGGGCGCCGGGTGCTTGGGTGGCCCGAACAGGCGCTCACGGCACCGACCATGCAGCAGAGGCCATGGCCCGACAAGGCTGGCGCCGCGGCCAAGGCGCCGCCAAGGGAGGCAGAGGAGTGGGCGGGCGCGGCGATGAGGAGTAGCACGCGAGGAGGAGGCCATGGTGGTGGCCGGAGTGGGGACCGGACCGGCGAGCGGGAGGCACGTGCAGCAGGGGGCTTTGGCGGTGGCGTGGCAGTGGCGGCAAGCTGGTGGCGGCGCGCCTGTGGAAGCGCGGGCGTGGACAGAGCTCGGGGTGGAGCCTGAGGGCGTCGCCTGGCGAAGCGGGCGCGCGAGGGAGAAGTCAGTGGACGGGCGCGTCTGGTCGCGCACGCTACTGGAGCCAAGAGGGGCGGTGACCACGACGGACAGCTTGGGCGTGGGCCACGCACGGGCAAGGGGCGGCGGCGAGTGAGCATGTGCGCGGCGAGAAGCAGCGACATGACGACGGGAGAGAGGGAGATGGGGGTGGCGCTCACGGAGGGATGTAGGGTCCAGGGCAGTGGTGCTCGTGGTGGAGGCCGAGGACGATGGCAGCGTTGAGGAGGCAGTACGGTGGGGAGGCGGTCGGGGAGGTCCGGCGAGGAGCGAAGCTCCAGGCGGCAATGGTGCGGCGCACGGCGTCGGTGGCACTTCCCGGTCCAGGAACGGGGAGGAGGTGGAGGACGGCGTTGAGCGACGTGTGGCGGCGGGGCGCCGGCGTGAGGCGGGACAACACCGGGCGGCGTCGGCGTCGAGCCCCCGATCTCGATCCAGATCGGGGAGGAGTGGGCTGTTGGAAATGTGCCCTAGAGGCAATAACAAAAGGATTATTATTATATTTCCTTGTTCGTGATAATTGTCTTTTATTCATGCTATAATTGTATTATCCGGAAATCGTAATACACGTGTGAATACATAGACCACAATATGTCCCTAGTGAGCCTCTAGTTGACTAGCTCGTTGATCAATAGATAGTCATGGTTTCCTGACTATGGACATTGGATGTCATTGAAACGGGATCACATCATTAGGAGAATGATGTGATGGACAAGACCCAATCCTAAGCATAGCACAAGATCGTGTAGTTCGTTTTGCTAGAGCTTTTCCAATGTCAAGTATCTCTTCCTTAGAGCATGAGATCGTAACTCCGGATACCGTAAGAGTGATTTGGGTGTACCAAACGTCACAATGTAACCGGGTGACTATAAAGGTGCACTACGGTATCTCCGAAAGTGTCATTGGGTTGACACGGATCGAGATCGGATTTGTCACTCCGTATGACGGAGAGGTATCTCTGGGCCCACTCGGTAATGCATCATCATAATGAGCTCAAAGTGACCAAGTGATTGGTTACATGATCATGCATTACGATGCGAGTAAAGTGACTTGCCGTAACGAGACCGAAGCGAGGTATTGGGATACCGACGATCGAAGTCTCGGGCAAGTAACGTACCGATTGACAAAGGGAATTGAATACGGGATTAATTGAATCCTCGACATCGTGGTTCATCCGATGAGATCATCGAGGAGTATGTGGGAGCCAACATGTGTATCCAGATCCCGTTGTTGGTTATTGACCGGAGAGCCGTCTCGGTCATGTCTGCATGTCTCCCGAACCCGTAGGGTCTACACACTTAAGGTTCGGTGACGCTAGGGTTGTATGAATATGAGTATGCAGCAAACCGAATGTTGTTCGGAGTCCCGGATGAGATCCCGGACGTCACGAGGAGTTCCGGAATGGTCCGGAGGTAAAGAATTATATATAGGAAGTGCTATTTCGGCCATCGGGAGAATTTCGGGGGTTACTGGTATTGTACCGGGACCACCGGAAGGGTCCCGGGGGTCCACCGGGTGGGGCCACCTATCCCGGAGGGCCCCGTGGGCTGAAGTGGGAGGGAACCAGCCCCTGGTGGGCTGGTGCGCCCCCCACTTGGCCCCCTGCGCCTAGGGTTGGAAACCCTAGGGGGGGGCGCCCCACTTGCCTTGGGGGGCAAGCCTCCCCCTTGGCCGCCGCCCTTGGGAGATCAGATCTCCAGGGCGGCGCCTGTGGGGCCTATATAAGGGGGAGGAGGGGCAGCCGCACCTTGCATCTTGGCGCCCTCTCCTGCTACACCTCTCCTCCTCCGTCACGTGCTTGGCGAAGCTGCCGAGTCTTGCTTCTCCACCAACACCACGCCCGTCGTGCTGCTGGAGCCATCTTCCTCAACCTCTCCTTCCCCCTTGCTGGATCAAGAAGGAGGAGACGTCATCCGCTCCGTACGTGTGTTGAACGCGGAGGTGCCGTCCGTTCGACACTCGGTCATCGGTGATTTGGATCACGGCGAGTACGACTCCATCATCCACGTTCTAGTGAACGCTTCCGCACGCGATCTACAAGTGGTATGTAGATGCAATCTCTCTCCCATGACTCGTTGCTTAGATGAACTCATAGATGGATCTTGGTGAAACCATAGGAATTTTTTTTAATTTCTGCAACGTTCCCCAACAGTGGCATCATGAGCTAGGTCTATGCGTAGTTCTCTATTGCACGAGTAGAACACAATTTTGTTGTGGGTGTAGATCTTGTCAACTTGCTTGCCGCTACTAGTCTTTTCTTGCTTCAGCGGTATTGTGGGATGAAGCGGCCCGGACCGACCTTACACGTACGCTTACGTGAGACAGTTTCCACCGACTGACATGCACTAGTTGCATAAGGTGGCTAGTGGGTGTCTGTCTCTCCTACTTTAGTTGGAGCGGATTATATGAAAAGGGACCTTATGAAGGGTAAATAGAAGTTGACAAAATCACGTTGTGGTTATTCATAGGTAAGAAAACGTTCTTGCTAGAACCCAATTGCAGCCACGTAAAAGATGCAACAACAATTAGAGGACGTCTAACTTGTTTTTGCAGCAATTGTCATGTGATGTGATATGGCCAGAAGTTGTGATGAATGATCAATGATATATTGTGATGTATGAGATCATGTTCTTGTAATAGGAATCACGACTTGCATGTCGATGAGTATGACAACCGGCAGGAGCCATAGGAGTTGTCTTAATTATTGTATGACCTGCGAGTCATTGATTCAACGCCATGTAAATTACTTTACTTTATTGCTAAACATGTTAGCCATAGTAGTAGAAGTAATAGTTGGCGAGCAACTTCATGGAGACACGATGATGGAGATCATGATGATGGAGATCATGGTGTCATGCCGGTGACAAGATGATCATGGAGCCCCGAAGATGAAGATCAAAGGAGCTATATGATATTGGCCATATCATGTCACTACTTTAAATAATTGCATGTGATGTTTATTATGTTTTATGCATCTTGTTTACTTAGAACGACGGTAGTAAATAAGATGATCCCTTATAATAATTTCAAGAAAGTGTTCCCCTAACGTGCACCGTTGCTAAAGTTAAATGCTTCAAGCACCACGTGATGATCGGTGTGATAGATCCTTACGCTCACATACAACGGGTGTAAGACAGTTTTACACATGCATAAACACTTAGGGTTAACTTGACGAGCCTAGCATGTACAGACATGGCCTCGGAACACAAGAGACGAAAGGTCGAACATGAGTCGTATGGAAGATACGATCAACATGGAGATGTTCACCGACGATGACTAGTCCGTCTCACGTGATGATCGGACACGGCCTAGTCGACTCGGATCATGTAACACTTAGATGACTAGAGGGATGTCAAATCTGAGTGGGAGTTCATTAAATAATTTGATTAGATGAACTTAATTATCATGAACTTAGTCTAAAGTCTTTGCAAAATATGTCTTGTATATCAAATGGCCAACGCCATGTCAACATGAACTTCAACGCTTCCTAGAGAAAACCAAGCTGAAAGATGATGGCAGCAACTATTCGGACTGGGTCCGGAACCCGAGGATCATCCTCATAGCAGCCAAGAAACAATATGTCCTAGAAGCACCGCTAGGTGATGCACCCATCCTGCAGAACCAAGACATTATGAATGCTTGGCAGTCTCGTCTTGATGATTACTCCCTCGTTCAATGCGGCATGCTTTACAGCTTAGAACCGGGCTCCAAAAGCGTTTTGAGCAACACGGAGCATATGAGATGTTCGAGGAGCTGAAAATGGTTTTCCAAGCTCATGCCGGGTTGAGAGATATGAAGTCTCCGACAAGTTCTATAGTTGTAAGATGGAGGAAAACAGTTCATCGGTGAGCACATACTCAAAATGTCTGGGTTGCACAACCGCTTTGTCCCACTGGACATTAACCTCCGGACGAGGCGGTCATTGACAGAATCCTTGATCGCCCCACCAAGCTACAAGAGCTTTGTGATGAACTACAATATGCAGGGGATGGTGAAGACCATTCCTAAAGTATTGTCAATGCTGAAGTCAGCAGAGGTTGAAATCAAGAAAGAACATCAAGTGTTGATGGTCAATAAAACCACTAAGTTCAAAAAGGGCAAGGGTAAGAAGAACTTCAAGAAGGACGGCAAAGATGTTGCCGCGCCCGCAAGCAAGTTGCGGGAAGAAGTCAAAGAATGGACCCAAGCCCGAGACAGAGTGCTTTTATTGCAAAGGGAAGGGCCACCGAAGCGGAACTGCCCCAAATACTTAGCGGACAAGAAGGCCGCAACACTAAAGGTATATTTGATATACATGTAATTGATGTGTACCTTACCGGTACTCATAGTAACTCCCGGTATTTGATACCGGTGTCGTTGCTCATATTTGTAACTCACAGCAGGAGCTGCGGAATAAACGGAGGCGAAGGGCGGACGAGGTGACGATGCGCGTCGGGAATGGTTCCAAGGTCGATGTGATCGCCGTCGCACGCTACCTCTACATTTACCTACGGGATTAGTTTTGAACCTCAATAATTGTTATTTAGTGCCAAGTTTGAGCATGAACATTGTATCAAGATCTCGTTTAATGCGAGATGGCTACTCATTTAAATCCGAGAATAATGGTTGTTCTATTTATATGAGAGATATGTTTTATGGTCATGCTCCGATGGTCAATGGTTTATTCTTAATGAATCTCGGCGTAATATTACACATATTCATAGTGTGAATACCAAAAGATGTAAAGTTGATAACGATAGTCCCACATACTTGTGGCATCGCCGCCTTGGTCACATTGGTGTCAAGCGCATGAAGAAGCTCCATTCGATGGACTTTTAGAGTCCTCGATTATGAATCATTTGACACATGCGAACCATGCCTCATGGGCAAAATGACCAAGACTCCGTTCTCCGGAACAATGGAGCGAGCAACCAACTTATTGGAAATCATACATACCGATGTATGCGGTCCAATGAGCGTTGAGGCTCACGGAGGATATCGTTATGTTCTCACTCTCGCGATGACTTAAGTAGATATGGGTATGTCTACTTGATGAAACACAAGTCCGAGACCTTTGAAAAGTTCAAGGAATTTCAGAATGAGGTAGAGAATCAACGTGACCGAAAAATAAAGTTCTTACGATCAGACCGTGGAGGAGAATATTTAAGTCACGAATTTGGTACACACTTAAGGAAATGTGGAATCGTTTCACAACTCACGCCGCCTGGAACACCTCAGCGTAATGGTGTGTCCGAACGTCATAATCGCACTCTATTGGATATGGTGCGATCTATGATGTCTCTTACAGATTTACCACTATCATTTTGGGGATACGCTCTAGAGACAACTACATTCACTTTAAATAGGGCACCGTCTAAATCCGTTGAGACGACACCGTATGAATTATGGTTTGGGAAGAAACCTAAGATGTCGTTTCTAAAAGTTTGGGGATGCGATGCTTATGTCAAGAAACTTCAACCTGAAAAGCTCGAACCCAAGTCGGAAAAATGCGTCTTCATAGGATACCCTAAGGAAACCATTGGGTATACCTTCTACCTTAGATCCGAAGGCAAGATCTTTGTTGCCAAGAACGGATCCTTTCTAGAAAAAGAGTTTCTCTCGAAAGGAGTAAGTGGGAGGAAAGTAGAACTCGATGAAGTACTACCTCTTGAACCGAAAAGTAGTGCAGCTCAGAAAATGTTCTGTGGTGCCTACACCACCGGAGAGGAAATTAATAATGATGATCAAGGTACTTGGATCAAGTTGCTCTTGAACTTCAGAGGTCCACAAGGACACGTTCCACACCAGTGGTATGGCAACCCTGTCCCGGAAATCATGTTGTTAGACAACGGTGAACCTTGAACTATGAAGAAGCGATGGCGGCCCAGATTCCAACAAATGGCTTGAAGCCATGCAATCCGAGATAGGATCCATGTATGAAAACAAAGTATGGACTTTGACAGACTTGCCCGATGATCGGCGAGCGATAGAAAACAAATGGGTCTTTAAGAAGAAGACGGACGCGGATGGTAGTGTCACCATCTATAAAGCTCGACTTGTCGCTAAGGGTTATCGGCAATTTCAAGGGATTGACTACGATGAGGCTTTCTCTCCCGTAGCGAAGCTTAAGTCCGTCCTAATCATGTTAGCAATTGCCGCATACTATGATTATGAGATATGGCAGATGGACGTCAAAACAGCGTTTCTTAACGGTTATCTTAAGGAAGAGCTGTATATGATGCAGCCAGAAGGTTTTGTCGATCCTAAGAATGCTAACAAAGTATGCAAGCTCCAGCGATCCATTTATGGGCTGGTGCAAGCATCTCGGAGTTGGAACATTCGCTTTGATGAGATGATCAAAGCGTTTGGGTTTATGCAGACTTATGGAGAAGCCTGCGTTTACAAGAAAGTGAGTGGGAGCTCTGTAGCATTTCTCATATTATATGTAGATGACATACTTTTGATGGGAAATGATATAGAACTCTTGGACAGCATTAAGGCCTACTTGAATAAAAGTTTTTCAATGAAGGACCTTGGAGAAGTTGCTTATATATTAGGCATCAAGATCTATAGAGATAGATCGAGACGCCTCATAGGTCTTTCACAAAGCACATACCTTGATAAGATTTTGAAGAAGTTCAAAATGGATCAGTCCAAGAAAGGGTTCTTGCCTGTACTGCAAGGTGTGAGATTGAGCTCGGCTCAATGCCCGACCACGACAAAAGATAAAGAAGAGATGAGCGTCATCCCCTATGCCTCGGCGATAGGATCTATTCTGTATGCCATGCTGTGTACCAGACCTGACGTAAACCTTGCCGTAAGTTTGGTAGGAAGGTACCAAAGTAATCCCGACAAGGAACACTGGATAGCGGTCAAGAATATCCTGAAGTACCTGAAAAGGACAAAGGACATGTTTCTCGTTTATGGAGGTGACGAAGAGCTCGTCGTAAAGGGTTACGTTGACGCTAGCTTCAACACAGATCTGGATGACTCTAAGTCACAAACCGGATACGTGTATATGTTGAATGGTGTAGCAGTAAGCTGGTGCAGCTGCAAGCAGAGCGTCGTGGCGGGGTCTACGTGTGAAGTGGAGTACATGGCAGCCTCGAAGGCAGCGCATGAAGCAATTTGGGTGAAGGAGTTCATCACCGACCTAGGAGTTATACCCAATGCGTCGGGGCCAATCAAACTCTTCTGTGACAACACTGGAGCTATTGCACTTGCCAAGGAGCCCAGGTTTCACAAGAAGACCAGGCAAATCAAGCGTCGCTTCAACTCCATCCGTGAAAATGTTCAAGATGGAGACATAGAAATTTGCAAAGTGCATACGGATCTGAATGTCGCAGATCCGTTGACTAAACCTCTTCATGGGCAAAACATGATCAACACCGAACTCTATGGGTGTTCGATTCATCACAATGTAACTAGATTATTGACTCTAGTGCAAGTGGGAGACTGTTGGAAATATTCCTAGAGGCAATAATAAAAGGATTATTATTATATTTCCTTGTTCGTGATAATTGTCTTTTATTCATGCTATAATTGTATTATCCGGAAATCGTAATACACGTGTGAATACATAGACCACAATATGTCCCTAGTGAGCCTCTAGTTGACTAGCTCGTTGATCAATAGATAGTCATGGTTTCCTGACTATGGACATTGGATGTCATTGATAACGGGATCACATCATTAGGAGAATGATGTGATGGACAAGACCCAATCCTAAGCATAGCACAAGATCGTGTAGTTCGTTTTGCTAGAGCTTTTCCAATGTCAAGTATCTCTTCCTTAGAGCATGAGATCGTGTAACTCCCGGATACCGTAAGAGTGCTTTGGGTGTACCAAACGTCACAACGTAACTGGGTGACTATAAAGGTGCACTACAGGTATCTCCGAAAGTGTCTGTTGGGTTGACACGGATCGAGACTGGGATTTGTCACTCCGTATGACGGAGAGGTATCTCTGGGCCCACTCGGTAATGCATCATCATAATGAGCTCAAAGTGACCAAGTGATTGGTTACAGGATCATGCATTACGGTACGAGTAAAGTGACTTGCCGGTAACGAGACTGAACGAGGTATTGGGATACCGACGATCGAGTCTCGGGCAAGTAACGTACCGATTGACAAAGGGAATTGAATACGGGATTAATTGAATCCTCGACATCGTGGTTCATCCGATGAGATCATCGAGGAGTATGTGGGAGCCAACATGGGTATCCAGATCCCGCTGTTGGTTATTGACCGGAGAGCCGTCTCGGTCATGTCTGCATGTCTCCCGAACCCGTAGGGTCTACACACTTAAGGTTCGGTGACGCTAGGGTTGTATGAATATGAGTATGCAGCAAACCGAATGTTGTTCGGAGTCCCGGATGAGATCCCGGACGTCACGAGGAGTTCCGGAATGGTCCGGAGGTAAATAATTATATATTGGAAGTGCTATTTCGGCCATCGGGAGAATTTCGGGGGTTAGGGGTCCACTGGGTGGGGCCACCTATCCCGGAGGGCCCCGTGGGCTGAAGTGGGAGGGAACAAGCCCCTGGTGGGCTGGTGCGCCCCCACTTGGCCCCCCTGCACCTAGGGTTGGAAACCCTAGGGTGGGGGGCCCACTTGCCTGGGGGCAAGCCTCCCCTGGCCGCCGCCCCTTGGGAGATCAGATCTCAAGGGCCGCCCTGTGGGGCCTATATAAAGGGGAGGGAGGGGGCAGCCGCACCCTTGCATCTTGGCGCCTCCCTCTCCCCTGCCACACCTCTCCTCCTCCGTCACGTGCTTGGCGAAGCCCTGCCGGAGTGCTGCTTCTCCACCAACACCACGCCGTCGTGCTGCTGTTGGAGCCATCTTCCTCAACCTCTCCTTCCCCCTTGCTGGATCAAGAAGGAGGAGACGTCATCCGCTCCGTACGTGTGTTGAACGCGGAGGTGCCGTCCGTTCGGCACTCGGTCATCGGTGATTTGGATCACGGCGAGTACGACTCCATCATCCACGTTCTAGTGAACGCTTCCGCATGCGATCTACAAGTGGTATGTAGATGCAATCTCTCTCCCATGACTCGTTGCTTAGATGAACTCATAGATGGATCTTGGTGAAACCGTAGGAAAAATTTTAATTTTCTGCAACGTTCCCCAACATGGGCGATGTGGGAGGGGGTGAGTGGGGGTAGTGCGGTTAGGGTTTCGGGGCGTGGCCTATAGGCCAGGCGGTGTGCGGGGAGTGGGCCGGCCTGACGGGCTGAATGGCCAGCTGGGCCACTGCCACGCCCAATATGCGATCCTATCCAAAAGGAACTCGAAGGTCCCACCAAGGATAGACCCGCATATTGAAACGCTTTTGCAAGGTGGATATCATTACATCAACATTACATAATACATAGGGATACAACCAAGACATACAATACCACTTGAATACAACATCATATACAAGATCAACATCCGACTACGGATGAAACATAAACAGAAACTCAAACGACATCCACCCTGCTAGCCCAGGCTGCCGACTCGAACCTATCCCCGATCGAAGAAGAAGCAGAAGAAGAACTCCAATACTAGCAAACATCGCTCTCGCGTCATGATCATCGCAAACCTGTACCTGCAACTGGTGGTGTAGTAATCTATGAGCCACGAGGACTCAGCAATCCCATTACCATGGGTATCAAGACTAGCAAAGCTCAAATGGGAAAGGAAGGGTAAAGTGGTGAGGTTGCAGCAGCGCTAAGCATATATGGTGGCTAACATACGCAAATGAGGCGAGAAGAGAAACAAAGGAACGGTCGTTAACTAGTAATGATCAAGAAGTGATCCTGAACTCCTACTTACGTCAGACATAACCCAGAAACCGTGTTCTCCTCTCGATCAACCCAGAAAAGAGACACTCACGGTTACGCACACGGTTGGTGTATTTTAGAAGAGTTTGCTTCAAGTTTACTACAACCGGATATCAACAAATTCCCATCTGCCACATAACCGCGGGCACGGCTCTCGAAAGTTTATACCCTGCAGGGGTGTCCCAACTTAGCCCATGATAAGCTCTCAAGATCAACGAAGGATATTCCTTCTCCCCGGGAAGACCCGATCAGTCTCGGAATCCCGGCTACAAGACATTTCGACAGCAATAAAACAAGACCAGCAAAGCCGCCCGGATGTGCCGACAAATCCCGATAGGAGTCGCACGTACCTCGTTCTCAGGGCACACCGGATAGGTCAGCCTACGAGTAAAACCAGCCCTCGAGTTGCCCCGTGGTGGCCCCTGATCTGCCCGTTTGGGCCAACACTCGAAGGAGCACCGCCCGGGGGCTAAAATAAAGATGACCCTCGGGCTCCTAAACCCAAGGGAAAAAGGGCATAGGTGAGGCAAATGGTAAAACCAATGTTGGGCCTTGCTGGAGGAGTCTTATTCAAAGCGAACTGTCAAGGGGGTCCCATAAATCACCCGACCGCGTTAGGGACACAAAATCCGGGAACATAATACCGATATGACGGAAACTAGGGCGGCAAGAGTGAAACAAAACACCAGGCATAAGGCCGAGCCTTCCACCCTTTACCAAGTATATAGATGCATTAATTAAATAAGATATATTGTGATATCCCAACAAGTAAACATGTTCCAACAAGGAACATCTCCATGTTCCAACAAGGAACAAACTTCATCTTCACCTGCAACTAACAACGCTATAAGAGGGGCTGAGCAAAGCGGTAACAAAGCCAAACAACGGTTTGCATAGGAAAGGTGTCAAAGGTTAGAGGCTGACATGGCAATTTGGGAGGCTTGATAAACAGGTAATAGGTAGCGCAGCATAGCGATAGAACGAAACAACTAGCATAGCAATGATAGTAGTTAGATCGAGTAGCGGTCATCTTGCCTGAAATCCCGCAAGGAAGAAGAACGAGTCCATGAATAAGACGAACGGATGAAGCCGAACCAAGCATAGACGAATGAATCCTCACGATCGCAACGAAACAGGAACTAACAAGAAGAAGCACACAACATAGTAAACACACCACACATGAACAAGACATGATGCACAACAAGCATGATGCATGACAAAGCTACATGAAGCTACTCATGGCAAGAGATGATGCAAACAAGAGCACCACATCAAAGCAAGTTTAAATGAGGCCGGGAACAACATATAACAATTCCGGTAAGTCCTCATATGCAAATTTCGAAATTGGTCCAGATCTGAATAACTTTATGTTCAAGTTGTTAAACAGCAAGTTAAGATGCACCATGATGATCTACACGAAATTCTAGTAAAGTTACATATAAAGTTCATTTAATTCGGAGCTACGGCCTAGAAGATATGAGCAAAACAAGTTAAACATGGCATTGATGCAAAATGCATACAAACATCAAGCAAACACCTCAAAACAAGGATGCAACATGATAATATGAAACTACATGCAAAATCAAGCAAGTTTCATATAGAGCACACTCAAAACGGAGCAACGGTTCAACACATACACCCTATACAAGTCATGACAACAATCTGTCCAAAACAGCAACTAGACATATTGCAAGCATCAAAACAACATGCTACAGAATCTCAACACGATAACAAAAGGCATGGGCATGATGTACAGGTAAAGCATTACAAAACATGAACACCGAGCTATCTCCAGAAATCACTAGAACATGCTCAAAATGACATGGCAATTTTGCAAATAATAACAGTTTCAGACTTATTAGGAAATAACATCAGGTTGCAATGTTTAGAGCTATCAAACAACATGTTACAGGAGCTTATCATGGAAAACAAAGGCATGACATGAATCTAGTAATTGCATAGATCAAAAGTCCCTTACTGACCAAGAGCCAAAAAGGATCAGAAAATATGATAGCATCCATGTAAACATGGCAAGTTATATTACAGATTCATACATGGCAGGAACAACAATAAGTAGGCATGTTGGTGAGCTTGAACCACTCACCACAGAGCAATAAATGGCATGGCAAGGCAACCAACAGTAAGAAGACATGGCATAGAAGCTATACATGGCAAGAACAACATCATAGCATACACGGATCAACTACAACAACCTTGGCAAAATTGAATAACATGTAAACAACCTGCCAGGAAACATTTTATAGCAAAAGTAGAGCTCGATTGACTCAAGCTAGACTACTCCATAATTGAAAAAAAGGGCATGGATGGATAGAGCATAACCATATGTTCAAAACATACTTACTGAAGTATCTCAAAATAAGCATGGATCTCTCTGTAGCATCAAGTTAACATGGCATAAAAATATCAGCAAAACAGGGGCTGAAATCAGCAACATCATGAAGCCTAGTTTGCATGCTTGTGCTAGTCACCAAATAGATCACAAAAATACATGGAATACACCCCTGTAAAGATGGCATGTCATATTACAAAACACATGTAGGACTCAAGTTCATAGGATGCACACATCAATCATGGCAAAAATGACAAAAGTGCATGTTCTGATAAGAATCTGAAACTAACATCACATAGCAGTCTTGCAACGAAGATTCAGGCATCAAGATGAGCTCAAATGAAAATGATGCAATGGAATGAAATGATGTACTCGTCGAGGCGAACAATTTGACATATTACACGTATGAAACGGAGTTACGGATGCAGAGATACGACATGATGAACATGGCATGATAATATGGAATCTGGGGACTTGGCAGAATCGGGGAAGGGGGAAAAGTCAACCTCGGGTCTACACGGTTTTCAAGGCGAGGCGGATCTCGCCGGAGATCGACCGGAGGGAGGCCGGAGGAGGCGGCGAGAGGCGTCGGCGAGGTTGAGGCGGCCGGATCCGGTCCGGCCCGACCGGATCCGCGGCGCGCGGGCGGCGAACTCGGCCGGGCGGCGCGAGGCGGCGGGCGAGGCGACCTCCGGCGGGGTAGTCTTGGGCGGGCGGCGAGGAGGAGGAGGCGGCGGCGCGGGAGGCGCCGAGGGGCGCGGAGGCTCCGGCGGCGACGGCGGGCTCGCTGGCGGGCGCCCAGCGAGGAGGCGCGGCCGGGCGGCGGCGGCGGCGGCCGGGCCGGCTCGCTGGGGCGAGGCGGTTCGGCAACCGCATGGCGGGCGGCGGCGGTGGGCCCATGGGGCCGAGAGCGACCTCGGCGGGCCGGGCGCGTGGGAGGTGTGGGCGGCCACGTGGCAGCGTGGGATTGGGCGGGACGGCGGCGGCGGATGTGTCCGGCGCGGCACGGACGCGTCCGGCGCGCGGAGGAAGAAGAAGGCTAGGGTTAGGGGTGGATTTCATCCGCGAATTTCGGAGGGGGTCACTTATTTATAGGTAGAGGGAGCTAGGAGACTCCAAATGGAGCGCGGTTTTCGGCCACGCGATCGTGATCGAACGACTGAGAGCATGGAGGGGAGTTTGCTGGGTTTTGGGCCACTTTGGAAGGGTGTTGGGCTGCAAGGAGAAGGAGGCTTTTGCGGTTACCCGGTTAACCGTTGGAGTACCAAACGACCTCCAAATGATCCGAAACTTGACAGGCGTTCTACCGGTGGTATACCAAGGCCGCTTGACAAACCTCGGTCCATTCCGAGACCGTTTAACACCCGCACACGAAAAGAGACAAAAGGGGGCGCCGGGAGACATAGGAGTGCCGGATTGCAAAACGGACAACGGGGAAAATGCTCAGATGCATGAGACGAACATGTATGCAAAATGAAATGCACATGATGACATGATATGAAATGCATATGATGACATGGAAAAGTGCAACACACAAGCAAATGACAAGGCAACGACGGCGAATAACTGAAGGACACCTGGCGCATCGAATCCGGGGCGTTACAACACTCCTCCACTGACAAGAGATCTCGTCCCGAGATCTTAGGACCGAGATGGAAGGGAAAAAGGGATGAGGTGAAACAAGAACTCAAAGAAGAAGCAAAGAATCGAAAGCACTCGAGAAGAAGAGAGGAACGACGAGAATGACGAGAATCGAAAGCTCACGGAATCATATAGACTATGAAACAACTCGTTCTAACCGGAGTGGTTAGAATGAGAAAAGAAACGAATAAGATGAAAGGATTTAGGTAGCACTCTGGCTGAAAATGGAAGGATTAGAACATGAACTTAAGAAGATGGAATGAAACTTGATGAAGACATGACACAAAACCTCCGGAAAGAATTGAAGAGTCTAAAGAAAAGAACGGAGAAGAAAATGACAACTTGTGCCACGAATGAAATTGAAAGCATCTTTAGAAGGAAGGTTTGAACGGAGTTGTTGAGAAAATCAACAACGAAAAGAATAAGCTTGTCGTGGAATTATGGAAAACATCTCAAAATTATGAGGTGATAGCCAACCACAACCGGAAAAGATTGAATAGCTGAGAGGAACGAAGAAATGCAAAACTCCACTTCAAAAGAATATGGAGAATTAATTGCACTTTGATATGCAAGAAGAAAAGATACTAGAACTCCTAGAGCAAGAAACTTGATGAACACTTGAAGAATGAATTAAATCATGAAGAACCACCGTGAAGAACTTCGGTAACAAAAAGGATGATGAGATTGAATTGAGGGGTGGAAAGAATAAGATAAAGCCTTGCGATGATTCAGATGGAGGTTCCGACGAGATGGCTGAGTAAATTTAAACTCCGGAAAAGAAAAGATGGAAAGACTTGGAACTAGAATTTATTCATTAAGAACAAACTCCGAAGAAAAAGATTGAATCACCTCGAGGAAATAAGAATAAGATTTGTTGTATGCTTATCCTTCATCAAATTAAATTGATGAGAAGCAATGGACTTTACATACTACTTATTCTTCTTGAAAAGGATTGAGAAGAGATATAGCGCCACCTTGAGAAGGTCTTCATGAACCACCGGTAGGATTGGAAAGAACGAATGAATTAATATGATAATCAAAGAAAAAGAATCTTGAACGAACCACCGTAAGAATTTGGAAATGACTGATGAAAGAGAATGAATCACCGGGAAGAATTAGAAGAACCAATAAGCTAGAGGGTATTTAGATGCAAAAGAACATAGAGATCATGAGCTGATTAGAGAACACTTGAACGAAGCACCGGGATAATTGGATAACGGTAGATGAAATGTGAGGACGAAGAATTCTTATGGAATGATGGCCTCCGAAAAACAACTGCTGACAAACTCCGGATGGTTGAGAAAAAGAATATCTGACAAATGGAATAATTCGAGAGGATGATATGAAGCTAGAACCACGAATCTTCGGGAGGACGGACACGATTTAAAGGAAAAACTCTTCTTCGGTCTTCAAATGACGACGAGAAACACCACCAAAATTTTTGAGGTACTCCGGGAGAATGAAAAGCAAAGAGGTTGAGCCAACAATGAAATGATTCGAAATCAATCTTGGAAAAGGCAAGTGACTGATGATATTCATTCTTACGTCACACTTGAAAAGAATTGGGAATAACTCCAGGAAAATCAGAAGAGTCAGGTAAGATCCTGGGAAAAGACCTGTGGGTTAGGGCCCACTAAAGGAAAGCACCGTTGGAAAGGATTGTTGAAGAGATAGATGATGCACCGGAACGATTGAAATATTTGAATGAGGTGACAACCTCGAATTGATTGGAACACAGACGAATCTCCTGAGATGTCTTGAACACTCCGGAAGGATAAATTAGCGAGAGGCGAACGAGCAGTGAAAATAGTTGAGCCGAGGGAAAGAATACGATCGACAACGAAGAACTTGAATTGAGTGCACCGAAAAAAAGAAAGGGATGAAGAATGACGAACAAGACGAGAATTCACCGATTAAAATAATTTACGAAAGACTGAAGAGGTTCCGCACGAATGAGATAGCTGGTCGATAGAGAGTCAGACTCTAGGAAGAAAAGGGTGGGTGGGCGGGAAAAACAAAGGCAAATTGGAAGGGGAAACCGACGAATATCTTGAAGAGAAAAACATCGGTTGAAATCATTAAGGAAAGGAAGCAAAGACTTCGCACGAGTAGGATGGATACTCGATTACGGACTCCGGTTTCGAGAAGAAGAAGGGTGGGCGGGTGGGAAAAGAAAACAACTGAGGATTGAACTCAAAGATGAAGATGGTCGAGTCGACTTGACGAGAAATGCACTGGACAAAAGAGGATGGACAACTCACGACACTAACCACGTGATCCTTAAAGAAAAATTTGAACGGTAAGAGGAGTAATTCAAAACACCTACGTCAAGATTCCTCACCAGAGCGACGAAGGGGCTGAGGAGTAAAAAGAATTCCTACTCTCCGATATAACTAGACTCCGAAAAGTTTTATTCTAGACTCAACAACGGCCAAACTACACGATCAATCAAGGGGGCTCCTAGGGTCGGTCGAGGCTTTGATACCAACTTGCCACGCCCAATATGCGACCCTATCCAAAAGGAACTCGAAGGTCCCACCAAGGATAGAACCGCATATTGAAACTCTTTTGCAAGGTGGATATCATTACATCAACATTACATAATACATAGGGATACAACCAAGACATACAATACCACTTGAATACAACATCATATACAAGATCAACATCCGACTACGGATGTAACATAAACAGAAACTCAAACGACATCCACCCTGCTAGCCCAGGCTGCCGACCGAACCTATCCCCGATCAAGAAGAAGCGTAAGAAGAACTCCAATACTAGCAAACATCGCCTCGCGCCATGATCATCGCAAACCTGTACCTGCAACTGGTGGTGTAGTAATCTGTGAGCCACGAGGACTCAAGCAATCCCATTACCATGGGTATCAAGACTAGCAAAGCTCAAATGGGAAAGGAAGGGGTAAAGTGGTGAGGTTGCAGCAGAGCTAAGCATATATGGTGGCTAACATACGCAAATGAGAGCGAGAAGAGAAACAAAGGAACGGTCGTCAACTAGTAATGATCAAGAAGTGATCCTGAACTCCTACTTACGTCAGACATAACCCAGAAACCGTGTTCTCCTCTCGATCAACCCCGAAAAGAGATACTCACGGTTACGCATACGGTTGGTGTATTTTAGAAGAGTTTGCTTCAAGTTTACTACAACCGGATATCAACAAATTCCCATCGCCACATAACCGTGGGCACGGCTCTCGAAAGTTTATACCTGCAGGGTGTCCCAACTTAGCCCATGATAAGCTCTCAAGATCAACGAAGGATATTCCTTCTCCGTGGAAGACCCGATCAGTCTCGGAATCCGGCTACAAGACATTTCGACAGCAATAAAACAAGACCAGCAAAGCCGCCGGATGTGCCGACAAATCCCGATAGGAGTCGACGCACTCGTTCTCGTGGCACACCGGATAGGTCAGCCTACGAGTAAAACCAGCCCTCGAGTTGCCCGTGGTGGCCCCACAGTCTGCTGCGTTTGGGCCAACACTCGAAGGAGCACCGCCCGGGGCTAAATAAAGATGACCCTCGGGCTCCGAAACCCAAGGGAAAAGGGCATAGGTGAGGCAAATGGTAAAACCAATGTTGGGCCTTTTGGAGGAGTCTTATTCAAAGCGAACTGTCAAGGGGTCCCATAAATCACCCGACCGCGTTAGGGACACAAAATCCGGGAACATAATACCGATATGACGGAAACTAGGCGGCAAGAGTGGAACAAAACACTGCATAAGGCCGAGCCTTCCACCCTTTACCAAGTATATAGATGCATTAATTAAATAAGATATATTGTGATATCCCAACAAGTAAACATGTTCCAACAAGGAACATCTCCATGTTCCAACAAGGAACAAACTTCATCTTCACCTGCAACTAACAACGCTATAAGAGGGGCTGAGCAAAGCGGTAACAAAGCCAAACAACGGTTTGCATAGGAAAGGTGTCAAAGGTTAGAGGCTGACATGGCAATTTGGGAGGCTTGATAAACAGGTAATAGGTAGCGCAGCATAGCGATAGAACGAAACAACTAGCATAGCAATGATAGTAGTTAGATCCAGGGTAGCGGTCATCTTGCCTGAAATCCCGCAAGGAAGAAGAACGAGTCCATGAATAAGACGAACGGATGAAGCCGAACCAAGTATAGACGAATGAATCCTCACGATCGCAACGAAACAGGAACTAACAAGAAGAAGCACACAACATAGTAAACACACCACACATGAACAAGACATGATGCACAACAAGCATGATGCATGACAAAGCTACATGAAGCTACTCATGGCAAGAGATGATGCAAACAAGAGCACCACATCAAAGCAAGTTTAAATGAGGCCGGGAACAACATATAACAATTCTGGTAAGTCCTCATATGCAAATTTCGAAATTGGTCCAGATCTGAATAACTTTATGTTCAAGTTGTTAAACAGCAAGTTAAGATGCACCATGATGATCTACACGAAATTCTAGTAAAGTTACATATAAAGTTCATTTAATTCGGAGCTACGGCCTAGAAGATATGAGCAAAACAAGTTAAACATGGTATTGATGCAAAATGCATACAAACATCAAGCAAACACCTCAAAATAAGGATGCAACATGATAATATGAAACTACATGCAAAATCAAGCAAGTTTCATATAGAGCACACTCAAAACGGAGCAACGGTTCAACACATACACCCTATACAAGTCATGACAACAATCTGTCCAAAACAGCAGCTAGACATATTGCAAGCATCAAAACAACATGCTACAGAATCTCAACACGATAACAAAAGGCATGGGCATGATGTACAGGTAAAGCATTACAAAACATGAACACCGAGCTATCTCCAGAAATCACTAGAACATGCTCAAAATGACATGACAATTTTGCAAATAATAACAGTTTCAGACTTATTAGGAAATAACATCAGGTTGCAATGTTTAGAGCTATCAAACAACATGTTACAGGAGCTTATCATGGCAAACAAAGGCATGGCATGAATCTAGTAATTGCATAGATCAAAAGTCCCTTACTGACCAAGAGCCAAAAAGGATCAGAAAATATGATAGCATCCATGTAAACATGGCAAGTTATATTACAGATTCATACATGGCAGGAACAACAATAAGTAGGCATGTTGGTGAGCTTGAACCACTCACCACAGAGCAATAAATGGCATGGCAAGGCAACCAAAAGTAAGAAGACATGGCATAGAAGCTATACATGGCAAGAACAACATCATAGCATACACGGATCAACTACAACAACCTTGGCAAAATTGAATAACATGTAAACAACCTGCCAGGAAACATTTTATAGCAAAAGTAGAGCTCGATTGACTCAAGCTAGACTACTCCATAATTGAAAAAAAGGGCATGGATGGATAGAGCATAACCATATGTTCAAAACATACTGACTGAAGTATCTCAAAATAAGCATGGATCTCTCTGTAGCATCAAGTTAACATGGCATAAAAATATCAGCAAAACAGGGGCTGAAATCAGCAACATCATGAAGCCTAGTTTGCATGCTTGTGCTAGTCACCAAATAGATCACAAAAATACATGGCATACACCCCTGTAAAGATGGCATGTCATATTACAAAACACATGTAGGACTCAAGTTCATAGAATGCACACATCAATCATGGCAAAAATGATAAAAGTGCATGTTCTGATAAGAATCTGAAACTAACATCACATAGCAGTTTTGCAACGAAGATTCAGGCATCAAGATGAGCTCAAATGAAAATGATGCAATGGAATGAAATGATGTACTCGTCGAGGCGAACAATTTGACATATTACACGTACGAAACGGAGTTACGGATGCAGAGATACGACATGATGAACATGGCATGATAATATGGAATCTGGGGACTTGGCAGAATCGGGGAAGGGGGAAAAGTCAACCTCGGGTCTACACGGTTTTCAAGGCGAGGCGGATCTCGCCGGAGATTGACCGGAGGGAGGCCGGAGGAGGCGGGGAGAGGCGTCGGCGAGGTTGAGGCGGCCGGATCCGTCCGCCCGACCGATTCAGGCGCGCATGGGCGGCGAATCTTCAGCCGGGCGGCGCGAGGCGGCGGGCGAGGCGACTCTCCGGGGTAGTAGCCAGCGCGCGGGCGAGCGAGGAGGAGGAGGCGGCGGCGGGAGGCGCCGAGGGCGCGGGAGGCGCCGAGGGCGCGGAGGCTTCGGCGGCGACGGCGGGCTCACGGCTGGAGGCCCGCCAGGAGGCGCGGCCGGGCGGCGGCGGCGGCGAACCGGGCATGGGGCGAGGCGGTTCGCAATCGCAAGGCGGGGCGGCGGCTGGATTCATGGGGCCGGGAGTGGGCCTCAGCGGCCGGGCGCAGTGGGAGGTGGCGCGGCCACGTGGCAGCGTGGGATTAGGCGGACGACGGCGGCGGACGTGTCCGGCGCGGCACGGACGTCCGTCTGCTGGAGGAAGAAGAAGGCTAGGGTTAGGGGTGGATTTCATCCGCGAATTTCGGAGGGGGTCACTTATTTATAGGTAGAGGGAGCTAGGAGGCTCCAAATGGAGCGCGGTTTTCGGCCACGCGATCGTGATCGAACGACTGAGAGCATGGAGGGGAGTTTGCTGGGTTTTGGGCCACTTTGGAAGGGTGTTGGGCTGCAAGGAGAAGGAGGCTTTTGCGGTTACCCGGTTAACCGTTGGAGAAGAATCTGAAACTAACATCACATAGCAGTCTTGCAACAAAGATTCAGGCATCAAGATGAGCTCAAATGAAAATGATGCAATGGAATGAAACGATGTACTCGGCGAGACGAACAATTTGACATATTACACGCACGAAACGGAGTTACGGATGCAGAGATACGACATGATGAACATGGCATGATAATATGGAATCTGGGGACTTAGCAGAATCGGGGAAGGGTGAAAAGTCAACCTCGGGTGTGCACGGTTTTTGAGGCGAGGCGGATCTCGCCGGAGATCGATCGGAGGGAGGCCGGAGGAGGCGGGGAGAGGCGCCGGCGAGGTTGAGGCAGCCGGATCCGGTCCGGCCCGACCGGATCCGTGGCGCGCGGGCGGCGAACTCGGCCGGGCGCGCGAGGCGAAGCTCCGGCGGGGTATGGCGCGGGGCGCACGCGGCGAGGGAGGAGGAGGCGGCGGCGCAGGGAGGCGCCAGCGCGGGACGCCCCGGCGGCGACGACGGGCGCGGCTGGGCGCCCGCTCAGGAGGCGCGGCCGGGCGCGGCGGGCGGCTGCTGGGCTGCTGGGCGAGGCGGTTCGGCAACCGCGGTGGCGGCGGGCGGCTGGACCATGGGGCCGGAGCGGGCCTCGCGGCCGGGCGGTGGGAGGTGGCGGCGGCCACGTGGCAGCGTGGGATTGGGCGGACGGCGGCGGCGTGTCCGCGCGGCCTGGACGCGTCCGACGCGCGGAGGAAGAAGAAGGGTAGGGTTAGGGGTGGATTTCATCCGCGAATTTCAGAGGGGGTCACTTATTTATAGGTAGAGGGAGCTAGGAGACTCCAAATGGAGCGCGGTTTTCGGCCACGCGATCGTGATCGAACGACCGAGAGCATGGATGGGAGTTTGCTGGGTTTTGGGCCACTTTGGAAGGGTGTTGGGCTGCAAGGAGAAGGAGGCTTTTGCGGTTACCCGGTTAACCGTTGGAGTACCAAACGACCTCCAAATGATCCGAAACTTGACAGGCGGTCTACCGGTGGTATACCAAGGCCGATTGACAAACCTCGGTCCATTCCGAGACCGTTTAACACCCGCACACGAAAAGAGACAAAAGGGGGCGCCGGGAGACATAGGAGTGCCAGATTGCAAAACGGACAACGGGGAAAATGCTCAGATGCATGAGACGAACATGTATGCAAATTGAAATGCACATGATGACATGATATGAAATGCATATGATGACATGGCAAAGTGCAACATGCAAGAAAATGACAAGGCAACGACGGCGAATAACTGAAGGACACCTGGCGCATCGAATCCGGGGCGTTACAGCCACGAAGCCCACTGGGGGAGGGGGGTTCTGTTTTTCTGTTTTTAACCCTTTGATGTTTTGCCTTTATCTTTTCTTATTTTTATTTGTTATTTTTGCTTTCTTTTAGTTTCCTTTTATTTTAGTTTTAGTAAATTATCAAAGTGGCACCTAACTAGATTTTACAAATTATGCCACTGCCACAATAGTTTAATACTTATAACAATTTAGTTTGGAAAATGTTCATCATTTCTAAAGCATTAAATAATTGTATTTGCTACTGTTTTATTCATTTTAGAGTATTTAAACATTTTATAAAAGTGTGGTTTCTCCATCATAATTACCTATGCATTATTTGGCTCACTCCGAACATTTTAGTTTTAACATTTGAAATTTTTTATTGTTTGCTTGATTTTGAATTTGAATTCGAATCGGTTTCGAACTAACGCGATATTAGCATCAGTAATCGAGGTGACGTGTCATCATTAGCGTGGAATTACTGTATCCTAATTATCCGGGCGTCACAATTCTCCTCCACTACAAGAAATCTCATTCCGATATTTAAGAGGGAAAGTAAGGGGGAAGGGATTTGGTTACGAAATTCTAACGATTCTTCTCGGTCATACTTGTTTTCTCGAAGAGGTCGATCCTTACATTGACGCCTTCATTACTCGCTTCTGGTCATCATGGTGAAGTCGCCTTTTCTTGGGAACTCCAACGCATTTATTTAATAGGTAAGGGCAGCTCGGCCACGACATAATGCTTATGAGGGAAACAATCTGGGGTTAACCCATGAATGAGCATAAGATTATCTCTTGAGTTGAACATATAACATACATCGAGAGTAAGGTACAAAGGTACAATAAGAGGTTCCAAGTGGATAGATAGTTGCTCGAAGTCTGAACCAGAGTGAGAAAGGGGTTCAGAGTAGCGAGAGTAGGTATTGCGTCAGATACCATAATAGAGCACTAGGAAGGTGGCCCATGAATTAAATACGAAGCCAAGCGTAGGGAATAACCATTGGAAACAGGGTTGTACAGGAGAGTCAGGTTTCGATCCTGGGACCTGTGGGTTATGGGCCCACCATGTGGGTTAAAAGTAGGAAGGGCGGAGACGTCTTGCGTGATCATGCAAGCAAGGCATGTCAGAGGGTAGCCTGTCGATTACGTTGGCAACAACGTTGGTACCAAGGGCGAGGGACGGAGAGAACCATTTTCCTGCTCGTTGAACGAGGCGGACCAATAGGCATAGTTCTCGTCCTTCGGTGGTTACCGGGATGTCGTCAGCAATAGTAACATGGTCGCACTGTCAGAGTTGTAAACCGAGGTGTTTCCATAAGTAGGGAATTATTTCTGTTTATAACATATATAGATCACAAGAAAGGTTTAAACAAACCAATGGAAAGGAAAATGTGTTTATACACAAGATTTAGGAGTGTATCTTTTCCCAAGGAAAAGTAGAGCAGGATATACATGATATGACAGCAAGTTCAAAAGCATTTAGATAAAGGGGGCGAGGGAAGAATCATGATATTACCCATACAATAGGGTATGGGTAATCGATCAAGAAACATTTCGCAGTGCGCTTCCAATGTTCTTATTGACGATTGGAGTACCACCGACATGCTTCGGGATATCATTGACATGGTCACCAGGTAAAAGTCGGGATTTTGAATTCACAAAGGATCCTGCGGGAACTGCTAGAATAGTTCGTACAATTTCATCATTGAAAGATGAGGATGTGGCCGATGGGTTCAACAGCAATCCATCGACAGGTCAAAAGGATGTAATGCCAAAATGATATGAACAAAATTGTGTTGGGGGGAAGGCAAGAATGTTGTCGATGTTGACACAAATCATCGAGAGGCAAGGAGGGCATTTCTCACCATGAATTCAATTGTCATCTCAACACAAGTCAAAATGTTGATGCTGATCACGACACATTTGTCGAGAGGCTCTACGAAGATGCCATTGAGGATCGAAGACATCAAGCAACAGGAAGGATGAAGCGAAAGGCTATTGGAACCATGGATACGACACAAGCTCGAAATCTAGCTTGTTGTTCGAGGTGAAATGATGAGATGAAGAAGATCAACGTAAGGTTAACTCATCGTCGAAAGTTGCTCCGGGCATAAGGACCAGGTAGCACAGTTAAAATTAGCACGATAATGATATATCCGATCAGGCTAGGAATGATGTGACGGAGTATCACTCCAATTAAGAATTTACAAGAGGTAGATCAAATTGGAGGTGGACAGGTGAAATGACTTGCAGGAGACAAGTATTTTAACTTGTCCGGGAAATGGAATTAAGGAGAAACTATGGTCGGAACCATGATTATGAATGATCAAACCATCGATACAAGATGAACTTATAACAAGGGTAAATATTTTTACGAGCAGCTTCCATGATAAGTTCTACATCGGTCCATGGGCATGAACACAAAGGTTCAAGGTCGACTCCACTTCTTCAATGCATAAACTTTCATTCACTCCTCGCTTTCAAGAATTTGTAAAGCGAAGATTTATCCGTGAAGCACCAAAAGAGTATGACTCACATCTCTTCCGAAGTTCACACGAATTTAGGAAAGGCATAGGTTCAACCCATCGACATTTTCTGAAGCTATACAACACAATAACAGGAGTGATGAGTACACGCCGAAAGCAAAGGGTTGGCAATACAGAGAAGATGATACAATTCGCCAGAGGCATTTTGTATCGAGGGAAAGTCGTCAATGATCTAAAATATGAAGGAGCTGCGGATAGCAATCCACCAAAAGATCAGTGGTCCATAAAGGATCTGATGTGAGTATCGGTACTCAACCGTAAGAAGGGATGCAAAGGATCGGTTTATGGAAACACCTGAATAAGCCAAGCTTGGATCTGAAGGGTTTCTGATCCCAAAATCGGGGATCGAGGCGGGGCTCGATAAAAGATGAGTATATTGATTAGAATTAGATGGCCAATCAATCAAGGATTGATTTACTGAGAACCAACTCATATCCAGAATGATGTCTGAGCCGGAAAGATGAATTCTAGGAATCAACGGAAGATCGGGATTATTCTTATTCATATTGAATCAATAGACTTGGAAAGACAGTGACGAGGAATGCAATGAATATTGCGATACATATGGATGTATCCATAAAGCAGGCTGACAAGACTTTCGGGAGCAATAGGCTGCAGAGGATCTTCGGGAGATCGAATAGCATTTTAAAGAATTTTTGGAAAGCATATGAACAACTGGGGATGAAGGTACTAACGGCAAGGATGTTAGTCACGGGGATTATCGATGGTCAGGAACTGCAAAGCAGTGGGCATAGGGTCTCAGAAAACATCAAGGAGTATCTGCAGAATCTTGTGGCGAAGCAAGCGACCATCTGTAGTGAAGGGGCTCTCCGGGATGAAGTGGTTACGAGAACCTAATGTCAGAGTTAGTAAATTCTTTAACCCGAATAGAAGAGAGATCAGAATCCCAGAGTATAGACAAGGAATAAAAGATACTAATACCACCCAATGGCGACGTGGGCCTGTAAGCCACACAACCATGTTAGTAAAAGTTTTTAGTGACTAGACTCAACTTCGGCCAAGGAGTTGGAAAGGGGCTACCTACAGCCAGTCGGCTCTGATACCAACTTGTGACGCCCCCGTTTCAATCGTACACTAATCATGCACGCAAAGCGTAACGATCAAGATCGAGGGACTCAGTGAAGATATCACAACACAACTCTAAAACATAAATAAGTCATACAAGCATCAAAATACAAGCCGGGGCCTCGAGGGCTCGAATACAAGTGCTCGATCATAGACGAGTCAGCGGAAGCAACAATATCTGAGTACGACATAAGTTAAACAAGTTTGCCTTAAGAAGGCTAGCACAAACGGGATACAGATCGAAGAGGCGCAGGCCTCCTGCATGGGACCCTCCTAACTACTCCAGTGGTCGCCGCTGGCTGCACGTAGTAGTAGGCACCTCCGCCTAGTAGGAGTCATCGTCGACGGTGGCGTCGGCCCTGGGCTCCATCGTCCCGTCGCAGCAATCGGGTAAAGAAAAGAGGAAAAGGGGAACAAGGCAACCGTGAGTACTCATCCAAAGTACTGCAATCAAGGAGCTACACTACATATGCATGGGTATATGTGTAAAGGGCCATATCGGTGGACTGAGCTGCAGAATGCCGTAATAAGAGGGGATAGCTAATCACGTCGAAGACTACGCTCGCAGCCTCCGCCTTGCAGCATGTAGAAGAGAGTAGATTGAAGTCCTCCAAGTAGCATCGCATAGCATAATCCTACCCGCCATCCCTCCTCATTGCCTGTTATAGAGCGATCACCGTTATATCCGCACTTGGAAGGGTGTGTTTTATTAAGTATCCAGTTCTAGTTGTCATAAGGTCAAGGTACAACTCCAAGTAAATCCTTATCAAGATCACGGCTATTCAATAGATTAACTTCCTGCAGGGTGCACCACATAAACCAACACGCTTGATCCCATTTGGCGAACACACTTTTTCGGTCATGCCCGCCGCTGAAGATCAACACGCCGCAGCCCCACCTAGGCTGTGAGAGGTCAAGACACCGGTCTAAACCTAAGCGCCAGGGTCTGGGCCCATCGCCTTAGCACACCTGCATGTTGCGTGGCGGGAAGCGTAACTAGCCCCTTAATACAAGAGCAGGCTTACGTTCCAAACCGGGCGCCGCTCGCCAACGCCGACATCACGAAGGCTTTGGCTGATACCACGACGCCGAAAGTGCCCATAACTTTCCCACGTAGTTTGTTTGTGCGATAGACCAAATGGCCGACTCGGATCAAATACCAAGATCTCGTTAAACGTGTTAAGTATCCATGAACGCCGACCAGGCCAGCCCACCTCTCTCCTAGGTGGTCTCAACCTGCCCTGTCGCTCCGCCACAAAGTAACAAGTCGGGGGCCGTCGGGAACCCAGGCCCACCTCTACCGGGATGGAGCCACCTGTCCTTTCAGCCCCCTCATCAGAATCACTTGCGGGTACTCAACGAGCTGACCCGACTTTAGTCACCACATGTGTCATGTATAAAGTATATAGTATATACCCGTGATCACCTCCCTAGTGATCACGACCGATAGTATAGCATGGCAGACGGACAAGAATGTAGGGCCACTGATGAAACACTAGCATCCTATACTAAGCATGTAGGATTGCGTAAAGGTAACAATAGTAGTAGCAAGGACAAAGCTATGCATCGTGATAGGATTAACTAAAAGCAAGAATATGCTACACTACTCTAATGCAAGCAGTATAGAGAAGAATAGGCGATATCTGGTGATCAAGGGGGGGGGGGCTTGCCTGGTTGTTCTGGCAAGTAGGAGGGGTCGTCTTCGATGTAGTCGAATACACGAACTTCGGCAGCAGTCTTGGAGTCTACCGGAAAGAAGTAACGGAGGGGGAACACAATAAATAACAGAGCAATCAAATGTAACACAAAGCAAGACGCGGGAATACGTTGTGCTAGGGGTGACCTAACGCAGGGATAGGTGATACCGGCGAAAGAAACAACCGGAAAGTATTCCCGTGTTTCGTGTTTTCTACGATGAACCGGAGGTGAGAAGTTGCAGGTTCGATAGGTTAGGGATGCGTGGCGGACGAACGGGCTCCGTATCCGGATTCGTCTCGTCGTTCTGAGCAACTTTCATGTACAAAGTATTTTCATCCGAGTTACAGTTTATTTTATATGATTTTCTATAGTTTTAAAGCATTTTAGAATTTATTTAATTAATTTAAACTAACATTATCCAGAATAGTGTTTGCTGACGTCAGCATGACGTCAGCAGTCAACAGAGGTGTTGACTGGTCAGCTGACATGTGGGTCCCGTTCGTCATACTCTGCTAGTTAATTAACAGTAGGTTAATTAATCATAATTAGTTAATTTAATCAGAGTTAATTAAGTTAATTAATTAATTAATTAATTAATTTTATTATTATTTATTTATTTATTTATATATATATATTTATTCTCTTTTTTTTAAACGTTCTGGGGCGGGCCCATATGTCATAGGCCCTGGGGCATAACGGGCGCCAAAAGTGGTGGCGAGCAGGCGCACGGGCACCCACCGCAGGCAGAGACCATGGCCCGACGCGGCTGGCGCCCGGCCAAGGAGCCGCCAAGGGAGGCAGCGGAGGTGGCTACTGGGTGCGGCGATGAGGAGAAGCGCTTGGGAGGAGGAGGCCTTGGTGGTGGCGGAGTGGGGACGGACCGCGAGCGGAGGCACGGGCGTGAGGGGCTTGGGCGGTGGCTGTGGCTGGTGACAACAAGCTTGGTGCAAGGCCTGTGGAGGCCGCGGCGTGGACAGAGCTCTGTGGGGGTTCAGAGCGGCGCCGCCAAGAAGCGGCGCGCGAGGGAGAAGTCGAGGACGGCGCAAGGTGCGCATGTGCTGGAGCCAAGAGGGCGGTGACGACGACGGACAGCGCGGTAGCGTGGTACACGCACAGCGTAGGGGCGATGGTGAGTGAGCGTAAAGGCGTCGCGAGAACGGCGACATCGACGACAGTGGAGAGAGGGAGATGGGGTGGCGCCACGGAGGGATGTAGGGTCCAGGCGTGGTGCTCGTGGTGGAGGCCGAGGACGACGGCGGCGTGGAGGAGGCAGTCCGGTGGGGAGGCGGTCGGGGAGGTCCGGCGAGGAGCGAAGCTACGGGCGGCGATGGTGCGGCGCACGGCGTCGGGGGCACTTCCCGGTCCAGGAACGGGGAGGAGGTGGAGGACGACGGTGAGCGACCTGTGGCGGCAGGGCGACGGCGTGAGGCGGGACAGCACCAGGCGGCGTCGGCGTCGAGCCCCCGATCTCGATCCAGATCGGGGGGGGGGGGGGGGAGGAGTGGGCGATGGGGGGGGGTGAGTGGGGGTAGTGCGGTTAGGGTTTCGGGGCGTGGCCTATAGGCCAGGCGGTGTGCGGGGAGTGGGCCGGCTTGACAGGCTGAATGGCCAACTGGGCCACGAAGCCCACTGGGGGAGGGGGGTTCTGTTTTTCTATTTTTAACCCTTTGATGTTTTGCCTTTATCTTTTCTTATTTTTATTTGTTATTTTTTCTTTCTTTTAGTTTCCTTTTATTTTAGTTTTAGTAAATTATCAAAGTGGCACCTAACTAGATTTTACAAATTATGCCACTGCCACAATAGTTTAATACTTATAACAATTTAGTTTGGAAAATGTTCATCATTTCTAAAGCATTAAATAATTGTATTTGCTACTGTTTTATTCATTTTAGAGTATTTAAACATTTTATAAAAGTGTGGTTTCTCCATCATAATTACCTATGCATTATATGGCTCACTCCGAACATTTTAGTTTTAACATTTGAAAATTTTTATTGTTTGCTTGATTTTGAATTTGAATTCGAATCGGTTTCGAACTAACGCGAGATTAGCATCAGTAATCGAGGTGACGTGGCATCATTAGCGTGGAATTACTGTAGCCTAATTATCCGGGCGTCACAGTGGTCAAAATCAAGAGTCCATGTCATGCTCTGTTTGGTCGGCCGGCTTATGCCAGGTTCATGGCACGACCGTGTTATGTTTATCTGCAGCTTAAGATGCCGGGTCACAAGGGCACAATCACCGTGCATGGAAGTCGAAAGGTAGCCCTGGAATGTGAGGAAGGCGACGCGGCTTATGCTGAGTCTGTTTGTGCAGCAGAGGAGCTGAAGTATTATCAAGACAATGTTGACCCGGCGGATATGACCTCTCTAAAGAAGCCAACCACCGAGCATGACCCGGCGATGAAGTTTAAGTCGGCTCTGAAACAAAGCTTGTTGATTTTACTCAGCGATTCATCTAAGCAGTTCAAGATCGCACCAATTTGGATCCTAAATAGGAAAGCGCTCTCATCGAAGTTCATCCGTGAGAACCGGGACATCTTCGCATGGAAACCTTCCGACATGCGGGTGTACCGAGAGAACTCGCTGAGCACACTCTCAATATTGATCCGAAGTATAAGCCGGTCAGCAGTTTCTTCGATGGTTCAACAAAGAGAGACGGAAAGATATTGGAGAGGAAGTCGCCCGGCTCTTAGCGGCTGGGTTTGTTGTGGAAGTTTTTCACCCGGAGTGGTTGGCTAACCCGGTGCTTGTGCTCAAGAAGAACGGCACCTGGCGGATGTGTTTGGATTACACGGACTTAAATAAGGCTTGTCCGGCTGATCCCTTTGCTCTCCCCCGTATTGATCAAAT
Source organism: Aegilops longissima (assembly GCA_021605205.1). Lineage (NCBI taxonomy): Eukaryota > Viridiplantae > Streptophyta > Magnoliopsida > Poales > Poaceae > Aegilops > Aegilops longissima. The sequence continues at coordinate 115,696,790 of CM038680.1, forward strand.
CATTGATGCTACGGCAGGTTGCGAGCGTTTGAGCTTTTTGGATGCTTACTCTGGTTATCATCAGATCAAAATGGCAGTTAAGGACCAGGAGAAGACGGCGTTCATCACTCCGTTTGGAGCCTTCTGCTATGTATCTATGCCATTTGTGCTCAAGAGTGCTCAGGCGACTTATCAGCGATGTGTACAGAACTGTCTCCATGATAAAATTGGGCGCAATGTTCATGATTATGTGGATGACATCATGGTGAAGTCCAGAGAGAAGGAAACCTTGATATCTGATTTGAAAGAGACCTTTGATAATCTCCGGGTTTATAAAATGATGCTTAATCCAGCGAAGTGTGTATTTGGTGTACCTGCAGGCAAGCTCTTGGGGTTCCTGGTTTCAAACAGAGGCATTGAAGATAATCCGGTTAAGATCAAGGCAATTAACTCTTTGGCTAAACCGGCGTGCACCAATGATGTTCAGCGATTGGCGGGTCGTGTTGCAGCTTTAAGCCGGTTCATAAGTCGGTTAGGTGAGAAGGCCCTACCACTGTATCAGATGATGAAGAAAACAGACACCTTTGTCTGGAGTGATGCTGCTAATACTGCTTTTGAAGATTTAAAGAGGCAGTTGTCTGAGCCGCCGGTCCTTGCGGCTCCCATTGACAAAGAACCGTTGCTGTTATATGTGGCTGCTAACTCACGAGCTGTCAGTGTTGCCATCATGGTGGAGCGTAAGGAGGCTGGCAAGGAGCATCCGGTTCAACGGCCGGTTTATTACATCAGTGAGGTGCTCACAGAGTCCAAGCAAAGGTATCCGCATTGGCAGAAGCTTGTTTACGGAGTGTTTATGGCAAGCCGGAAGCTGAAACAGTACTTCCAAGGTCATCCTATAACTGTGGTCAGTTCTGCCCCCTTGGGAGACATCATCCAGAACAGGGAAGCCACATGACGAATCGCCAAGTGGGCCATTGAGCTTGGGCCTCATGGTTTGAAGTACATGCCACGTACCACTATTAAGTCTCAAGCCTTGGTGGACTTTATTAATGATTGGACAGAGTTGCAGGCACCTGAGGAGAAGCCAGATAACACATATTGGACTATTCACTTTGATGGGTCCAGGCAGTTGGAAGGCTCGGGGGCTGGAGTCGTTTAACTTCCCCTCGAGGTGACAAATTTTGTTATGTGCTCCGGCTTATGTTTCCTTGTACTAACAACCTGAGTATGAGGCCTTACTCCATGGTCTCAGGATGGCCAAAGAGATGAATTTGAGCGGGGTAAGGTGTTTGGGTGACTCAGATCTTGTAGCTCAACAAGTATCAGGCAAGTGGCATTCAAAGGATCCCTTAATGGCGGCTTACCATCGTGAAGTTGATGCTGTGGCTGGGCACTTCAAAGGTTATCAAGTGGAGCACATTGATCGAAGGAAGAATGAGGCGGCTGATGCTTTAAGCCGGCTAGGATCTCAGCGTAAGCCGGTGCCGCCTAACACCTTTCTCGATGTTTTGCATAATCCTTCCGTCAAGATACCACAGAGGAAGAACTAGCAGATGCGGACCGGAGGCACTGGTGGTGGCAGGCTGCACGCCATCCCGGATTGGACAAAGGCCAGATTTGGCCTATATGACCCGGGAGAGTTGCTCGAGGATGAGACTTTTACGAGCCAAATCATCGAGCGATCCAAATCTATGACGATTGTTCATGGCGAAGTTACATCACCGCAGTGTTACTGGGGTGTTTCAACATTGTGTGTCGCCTGCGGAGGGTCAGGAGATACTTCGTGAGATCCATGAAGGAGACTGTGGTCATCATGCCGGCTCAAAATCTCTTGTTGCCAAAGCTTTCCGTCATGGTTTCTATTGGTCGACGGCTCATGCCGACGTGGAGGATCTGGTTAGCAAATGTGACGGATGTCAAAATTCTCACGACGAGCTCATGTGCCGGTGAAGAGTTGAGGATGATTCAATTACTTGGTCGATTCGCGATGCTGGGGCTTGACATGGTTGGACCTTTCAAGAGGTCTAAGGATAAAAGACACACCTCACGGTGGCAAGTGGATAAATTTACAAAGTGGGTTGAGGCAGAGCCGTCAAGAAGTGTGATGCAGCCACGACGGTTCAGTTCATGAAAAAGGTGATCTTCGCTTTGGTTTTCCACACAACATCATAAGTGATAATGGCACTAATCTCTCCAAAGGCGTCATGGAAGAGTTCTGTCAACGAGAACATATCCGGCTTGATGTTTCGGCTATTGCTCATCCTCAATCCAATGGTAAAGCAGAGAGAGCTAATCAGGAGATCCTGAAGGGTATTAAACCCCGGCTCTTAGTCCCCTTACAGCGAACTTCGGGTTGTTGAGTGGAGGAGCTACCCTCTGTACTGTGGAGCATCAACACTACGCCTAACAGATCTACAGGTTATACACCTTTCTTCATGGTGTATGGAGCGGAGGCAGTCCTGCCAAGTGACATCCGGCACGACTCACCCCGCGTGGCGGCTTACGTTGAGGCTGATAACGAAAAAGCTCGTCAGGATGCACTTGACTTGTTGGATGAGGAGCGAGACTTGGCAATAGCCCGCTCAGCGATTTACCAGCAAGACCTGCGCCGCTATCACAGTCGCCGGGTTAGAAGCAGAGCCTTTCAGGAAGGCGACTTAGTGCTCCGGCTCATCCAGGATCAGTCTGATATGCACAAGCTATCCCCTCCTTGGGAAGGACCCTTTGTGGTCAACAAGAATCTGAACAACGGGTCATACTACCTCATCGATGTTCGAGAGCACAAAGACTCACGTAAGTCGGAGGAAGAGACCCGCCGGCCGTGGAACATCGCTCATCTTCGGCCTTACTATACTTGAGCCACCGGCTCTCAAGATGTATATATTTTGAAAAAACTGTATATATTAAATAAAGCAATAAAGCAGGACCTCTGTCCTTTTCACCCTCAAAGATTTATATGTCTTCTTTATCAGGTGGTGGAAACAACCAACAGGGAGCGGATCATATCTGAATCCGGCTTTCCCTTTGGTCCGGCTTATGATCATATCTGAATCTAGCCATGATCACTTGGGGGCTTCCTGTTCGAACATAGGTCGTATTTGAACCAAAGAGAACATAGTTGTCGATACCCACTTGATCGGCATACTGCCAAACCCACTTGGCGGCTTCTTGATCATATCTGAATCATAGCTTAACCTCTTTGGGTCTGACGTGGATCGTATTCGAATCAGCGTCATTAAACAACTCTTATGGTCACTTGGGGGCTTCCTGTTCAAACATAGGTCGTATTCGAACCAAAGAGAACACAGCTGTCGATACCCACTTGATCGACATCGCCAAAGCCACTGGGGGCTATATGATCGTATCCAAATCTTAGCTTAACCCCTTTGGAACGGTTCACTGATCGTATTCGAATAAGAGGCCTTTGAAATTAAGTTTAATATTCATTATACTTTATAAGTGTAAGTATTATTAAGGGCCAGGTGAACATGATACGTGCCAATTTTCAGGAGTTAAACTCACTCATGATTTGGGTCACATAAGCCGGCGAGAATACCAAAAAAGATCGCAGGTATGCTATTGTGATTATAATCATAAACCGGCCTTTATATGATGTTTTGGTTCGTACTCCGGGTTATCAATACTTTATGTAACCCCGGATGCGATAAGATGCCAAGGGAATTCTGTTTGTTTTATATGCAGGATAAAGCAAGAGAGTTTTTAACATCAAGGAAAGATCAACATAAGCTGGAAGTATATGGTAATGGCGGCTTACGAAAGTATTAAGCGCCACAAACATGCGCGAAGGCATGACAAAAATTGAGAGGTTTTTCTACCCTATTACAAGACTCCCCGAGTCTGAATAATGATTCATTGTTTTCGCAAAGTCATAAATGTCTGGAGGTTCACTCCTTTGGCGGGCTTGAAGCTTCCGGGTTATCCTTCTCCGCCTCTCCGTCTGCTGCCCTGTCCTGTAAGGTTGACGAGGCCCAGTCAATGCCGCTTAAGGCTTCAAACTCAGCTTCATCATCTATTAAACCGGCTGGGTCAACTTCAGGGGCAAAGGTGTGCTTACGAGTTGGAGGGATCAGGCTAACGTCATCATAGTGAGGTGTTGGAATTTTCCGGTTCTCGCTGTCATAGCCCGGCTGGTACTTGGTAAGGTCAATATCGTTCCCAATGATAGTAGCAACAGGACGTACGACTTTCACACAAGCGGTAAAGTCTGTCTCGTCGAATAAAGAGCCGTCTTCCTTCAAGCTGGGATATCCAAGAGCAACATCTGCCAGGTCTAATTCTGGAAGCAACGCCTTGGCCCGGTTCAAGGCAGCTATAGCCCCGGTTCTGGCAGATGCCCGTCTTAGCTCTTGGATCCGCTGGGGTAGCACGGCAAGCCGCTTTAGCACATCTTGCAGGAGATGGGGAACGTCATTTGATAAAGCCACAACGGCCAAAGCACGTTGTGACCCGGTGTACAGTTGCTCCACCAGAGTGTAAACCGCCTTCAGCTTGATCAACATATTCTGCTTGAGGTTTGTGCTCCTGGGGCCTGCGTTCATAAACATAAGGTGAGCCGGAGATGGCAATTAAAATAGTCATCAAAGGAAGGATTGCAATATTCAAGGTTATATATAGTAACTTACCGAAGATTGCTGAGACCATTTGAGATATTTGGCGTTTTAAGCCGGACAACTCGGCTGTTACTTCTGCAAGTGACGTTTCTGCTGTCTCGGCCCGGGTCACCAGTGAGGCCTTCTCATCAGCCCAGATTTTCTTCTCCGCATCAAAATTCTTCTTAAATTTCTCTTGTTCAGAGACGCTGAATTCAAATTTGGAGTTGGCCTTTTGAAGTTCAAGTTCTTGAGCTGCCAGGCGGCTTTTCAGGCCAGCAATCTCCGACTCAAATTGACTTGTTGTGGCCTGCACTGATGCCGGGTTCTGATCGTAATCATGGTAAGATATCATTAAGTCCCAAGCACTTTGCAAGCAAAGGTACTTGACACTTGGGGGCTAATGTATGCTGAAGAAATTTAATGTACAATGCCAGTTCATGGGAAATTAAGTCCCAAGCACTTTGCAAGCAAAGATACTTGACACTTGGGGGCTAATGTGTATTGCAAATTCAAGGTATCATGTTACAACCGGGTTAAATATCTTCATATAAACCGGACAAGGCAGTGCTAAGCAGGTTTCTAAGTCTACAACATATTCATTCATAAGCAATAGACTTGGGGGCTGATACAGTAAGTATGATTAAGGAAAGTAGCATAAGTTATACCTCAGATTTGTGCTATATTTGCTTCACCATGTTAATCTCCAGGTCACGGCTGCTATGTACTTGATTGATATAGCCAGAGATTATATCTCCAATGCTCAAATGAGTATAGTCAGCAACATCTAACTTGGCCTTTCGGTGCTCCAAAAGTTCCTCCTTGGCAGAGCACTTGGCCAGGATAGTGGGTTGCCCCGGCTCAACAAATTGAGTCTTCAGAATCTCAACTTCCGGATCAATTGTCTTGGCTGGGGTAGGAGCTTCCGGGTTATCAGAGCTGTTGAGAGTATCTTCGGCGGGAGGATCAGAGGCTGGTACTGGAATGTCAGAGGCTGGTTCAGGCGGCGGCTGATGGGTAGAACTGTCAGGAGCGGCTGTGCCAAGCTCCGGTTCAGTCACGACCGGGTCTTGGGGCGGTTTACTCTTTTTTCCCTCTTACTGGGCTTCACCTGCACGCTGTGGACAAAGCAGAAGGGTGAGTACAAAAATATGAGTAAGGTAAAGCATAAGGAAAACAAAATTATATTACCCAGGGGCTGTCTTGAAAGCCGGCATGTTAGATTGCATAGACTCGCCGGATGAAGGAGAGGTATCCTGATAATTGGATTCAGATGGATTGAGAGGTTGATGAATTAAACTCGCCAAAGGGTAAACAGAACGTAAATCGGAGATAACCTCAGCCCGGCGCTTCCTGGTTACGTCAGGTAAGCCGGAGGAGAGCACTATATCCTTGCTGGTCCGGGTCTGCCTCTGGCTTTCAAATTTCTGTTGCTTCAAAAGAAATTGAGGATCTTGGTAAGCCAAAGGATGGATCGGAATCTGGTAGCAAGACCGTCGTTTATTCCGGCGACGAATCCTCAACCGGAGAAACTGAATCATTGTATCAGCTACAAGATAACCGGATTGGGGGCTGTTCCGATGGCGACAGTATTCCAGACCCTTCTGATCCGCCCAACCGGGTTGGAATATTCATGGCTGGTACACAGGTGGCGATCCACTCTTCGACTGCAGCAGCGATGATCTCCGGGTCAGCAGCGGCGACGGCTGCCGGGGCAGGAGGCCCTGTGCACCCACCGGCTCAAGTTTTATCTGATCTGTTTGATGCATTGGCTGTGCTTATGGCGGAGGCTAACCCGGCGGATCAGGACGCCCACAACGCGGGAATTGCAAAGGTGAGGGAACAGATCACTTAGGCCAAGGCCGACCTAGCAGCCGAGAATAACAGGATGGCTGCAGAGCGGGCCATTTTGGATGCGCAGGCTTATAGGCTCATGCTGGATGAGACAGCATCGCATGAAGTTCTGAAGAGGAAGCATCGGTCTCGCCTGCCTACGGTTTTCGATGCCAGAAACCTCTTTCACACCCCAGGAGCAGGAACTAGTAACCCGCCGGTGATAAACCGGGCGGAGGCACCTGGGCCGGGTGCGCCGGTTCAGCCTCGCCTGATGGAGCCGCCTCGACAGAACAATGTCGTGCCTCAGCCTGTCCAGACACCTCCAGGTCATTATTCCAATCCGATGGACAATCTTGTCGCCGCCGCTTCACGACTGGAGGCCATCCCGATTGAAGGTGATTCTCCGCAGGCGGTGGAGACACGCCGGGTTAAGGAGCTTCTTCGGACAGCCTTGATTCAACAGGAAGCATATTCATACAACCGTGACCGAATTCATTCCACCCGCCGTCCGAGCCAGAGTTACAGTAGGCGTATGGATGAACCGGCCATATCCAGCAATGCACGGAACCGTGAAGCACCCGTGGCAATAACCCGGCAGGTGATGCTCAGGAAGTGGTGGACCGGGCCCGGCGCTTGACGACGCTTGAGTTAAGCGGCGCAGCATGAGGCTCGTCTACCACGCGGTTCGATCCAACCACCTCCGTCGAGCCAGGAGTTACTTGTAGTTCTTTGGGAGTGCCTTGTCTTGTCCCTGCTTTACGCAATGTGCGCCTGCCCAAGGATTTCAAGAGCCCGCGCAAGGTGCCAAATTACACTACCGATTTGTCCCCAGAAACATGGGTGGAGAGCTATGAGATGGCCATGGAGATGCTTGATGTGGATGAGGCGGCGCGTGCGAAGTATTTCACCATGATGCTTGAAGGGACAACCCGTATTTGGTTAAAGAGCTTACCGACCAATTCTATCAGTTCATGGGCCCAGTTGCGAGCCCGGTTTATCCAGAATTTCAAGGATACATGTAAGCAGCCCATGTCGATAGTGGACTTAGCGGCCTGTGTCCAGGAGGAAGGAGAGTCAACAACCCGCTGGGTGCGCCGAGTCTTGGAAATTTTGCACTCATCAGACCGTATCAATGCCGATTCCGCAGTTATAACCTTGGAAAGCAACTGCCGGTTTAAGCCTCTGAAGTTGAAATTGGGACGGATGAAGCACCATTGTAACGATATGGGGACCCTCATGACTGCGTTAGTGTAGTATGCTGATTCTGATAGTACCAAGGATCCCGAGTCTGATGATGACAAGACAGGGAAGGGAAGGAAGAGCAGCAACTCCAAAGGGCAGCAACACAATACGACAGGTCATGGTAACGGAGGCAAGCGTAAAGCGGATAGCGGTGTGGACTTCGTGACTAATACTAGCGCGCAGGACAAGGGCCAACGACGAAAGGGTAAACCGTTGAATCGCGGTGGAGCTCCAAATCCCAACCCGGACCGCCTGACCTATCTGTTAAACCAGCCCTGTCCAAAGCACGGGACAAAGGAGATGCCAACCAACCACCTTTGGAAGGATTGTTACATTATGCAAGAGTTCAAGAATTCTAATGCTTTCCGATATGATCGCGGATCAGGTGGTGGTTCAGGATCCGGGTTCCACGGGTTGGGTCACGGTGGAGGAAATGCCGGTTCAGGCTTCAATGGTGATCAGGGTGGACATAACAAGCAAAATAATCAGAATAGCCAGGGTGGTTACAACTAGCAGCAACAGTAGTCGGGTTATCAGAGCAATCCAAAGCAGTTGAATAGCGGGCAGTATCATGTGTTCACCACTAGCTTGGATAAGCGAGATCAGAAGCTTCACAAGCGAGCGGTAAATTCTGTTGAACCGGCCGTGCCTCGTTATTTACGCTGGTCTGAACAGCCAATCATATGGAGCAGAGAGGATCACCCTCCCCTGGTTGACAATCCGGGTCAGCTAGCGTTGGTGGTGGCACCTAAGGTGGGAGGTTATAAATTCACCAAGGTGCTCATGGATGGAGGGAGCAGTATTAATATCCTATACTATGAGACCTTCCGCCATATGGGGCTAACATATAAGAATCTTAAACCATCCAATACGGTATTCCATGGTGTGGTACCTGGTAAGTCAGCATATCCTGTTGGCAAGATAGCTCTGGAAGTGGCCTTTGGAGACGACCATGATTCCAGGTCAGAGACATTGACTTTTGAGGTGGTGAAGATCCGGAGCCCATATCACACCCTATTTGGGCGGCCGGCTTATGCCAAATTTATGGCACGACCCTGTTATATTTATTTGCAACTCAAGATGCCGAGTCACAAGGGGACAATAACTGTTCATGGAAGTCGCAAGATTGCTTTGGAGTGTGAAGAAGGCGATGCGGCCTATGCAGAGTCGGTTTGTGCCACGGAAGAGTTGAAATACTACAAGGATAATGTTGATCCGGCGGACATGACTCCATTGAAGAAGCCAACTACAGAGCATGATCCAGCCCTAAAGTTCAAATCAGCAGCTGAGACTAAGCTTGTTGATTTCGTACCTGGTGATTCATCCAAGCAGTTCAGTATCAGTACCAACTTGGATCCGAAATAGGAAAGCGCGCTCATCGAGTTCATCCGTGAGAATCGGGACATTTTTGCATGGAAGCCTTCTGACATGCCAGGTGTACTAAGGGAACTTGCTAAGCACACTCTTAATGTCGATCCTAAGTACAAACCGGTGAAGCAGTTTCTCCGCCGCTTTGACGAAGAAAGGCGCAAGGCTATTGGAGAGGAGGTGGCTAGGCTCTTAATGGCTGGCTTTATTGTTGAAGTTTTCCATCCTGAATGGCTAGCTAATCCGGTGCTGGTCCTTAAGAAAAACGGCACCTGGCGCATGTGTGTGGATTACACAGACCTTAACAAGGCTTGTCCAGTAGATCCTTTTGCCCTCCCCCGCATCGATCAGATTATTGATGCTCTGCGGGTTGTGGCGTTTGAGTTTTACGGATGCATATTATGGTTATCATCGAGATCAAGATGGCAGTTAAGGACCAGGAGAAGACGGTGTTTATAACTCCCTTTGGAGCCTTCGCTATGTATCTATGCCCTTTGGGCTCAAGAGTGCCTAGGCAACTTATCGCGGTGTGTACTGCAAATTGCCTTCATAAGCAAATCGGTAGTAATGTACATGCCTATGTGGATGATATTGTGGTTAAGTCAAGGAGAAGGAGACTCGGTTGACGATTTGAAGGAAACCTTTGATAACCTGCGGACATACAAGATGATGCTCAACCCGGCCAAGTGTGTTTTTGGTGTACCGGCAGGCAAGTTATTGGGTTTTCTGGTATCCAACAAGGGAATTGAGGCTAATCCAGAGAAGATCACGGCTATCACCTCCCTGGCTAAACCAAAGTGTATCAATGACGTTCAACGCTTGGCAGGCCGGATTGTCGCGTTGAGCTGGTTTATCAGCCGCCTCGGTGAGAAGGCAATCCCTCTGTATCAGATGCTGAAGAAAACAGATCAATTCATCTGGAGTTCGGCTGCTGATAAAGCGTTGGAGGACTTAAAGTGGCAGCTAGCCAATCCGCCTGTTCTTGCTGCTCCGATTGACAAGGAACCATTGCTACTATATGTGGCAGCTAATGCTCGTGCAGTCAGCGTAGCTATTATGGTGGAGCGCAAAGAGGCGGGCAAGGAATATCCGGTTCAGCGTCCGGTTTACTATATCAGCGAGGTGCTTATTGAGTCCAAGCAAAGGTACCCACATTGGCAGAAGTTGGTGTATGGAGTTTTCATGGCAAGCCGGAAGCTTAAGAAATACTTCCAGGGACATCCCATCACAGTGGTCAGCTCTGCTCCTTTGGGAGATATAATTCAGAACAGGGAGGCAACTGGCCGGATTGCCAAGTGGGCTATAGAGCTTGGGCTGCACGAATTGAGATACGTGCCTCGGACGGCGGTCAAGTCTCAAGCACTCGTGGATTTCATCAATGATTGGACGGAACTATAAGCACCTGAAGAAAAGCCGGATCACACCTATTGGACTATTCATTTTGATGGGTCCAGGCAATTGGAGGGCTCGGGGGCTGGAGTCGTATTAACTTCCCCACGAGGTGATAAGTTCTATTACGTTCTCCGCTTAATGTTCCCTTGTACTAATAATGCAGCTGAGTACGAAGATTTACTCCATGGTCTCCGGATGGCTAAGGAGATGAATCTCAGTCGGGTTAAGTGCTTCGGTGACTCGGACCTAGTGGCCCAACAAGTATCTGGCACTTGGGATTCTAAGGATCCGCTCATGGCAGCATACCGTCGTGAGGTGGATATTGTTGCAGGTCACTTCAAAGGATATCAGGTGGATCACGTGGACAGACGGAAGAACGAAGAGGCGGCCGCTTTAAGCCGGCTGGGCTCTCAACGTAAACCGGTCCCTCCTAATGTCTTCTTGGATGTTCTACATAACCCGTCTATCAAGCTCCCTGGTGAAGAGTTGGCTCTTCCTGATCCGGAGGCTCAATTGGTGGCGGCTCTGCATGTCATTCCGGATTGGACGGTTCCTTATCTTGCGTACATGAACCGGGGTGAGTTACTAGAGGATGAGACTCTGGCCAGGCAGATAATCCGGCGATCCAAGTCCATGATATTGTCAATGGCGAGTTGCATCATTGCAGTGTGTCAGGGGCGTTTCAACGTTGTGTATCACCTGAGGAAGGCTGTGAAATCTTGCGCGAAATCCACGAAGGGGATTGTGGTCACCACGCCGGTTCAAAATCTTTGGTGGCTAAAGTGTTTCATCACGACTTCTATTGGTTGACTGCTCATGCTGATGCGGAGGACCTAGTTAGGCGATGTGATGGCTGTCAGAAGTTCTCAAGACGCGCTCATGTGCCGGCTCAAGAATTGAGGATGATTCCAATTACTTGGCCGTTTGCGACTTGGGGGCTGGATATGGTTGGGCCTTTCAAAAGGTCCAAGGACAAAAAGACCCACCTTTTGGTGGCGGTTGACAAGTTTACGAAGTGGGTGGAAGCGGAGCCCATTAGCAAGTGTGATGCAGCCACGGCGGTTCAATTAATTAAATAGGTGATTTTCCGGTTTGGCTTTCCACACAGTATCATTACTGATAATGGTGCCAACCTGTCCAAGGGTGCTATGAAGGCGTTCTGTGAACGTGAGCACATCCGGCTTGACGTTTCATCAGTAGCTCACCCATAGTCCAATGGCCATGCAGAGAGGGCTAACCAAGAGATCTTACGAGGTATCAAACCCCGGCTTATGGTTCCTTTGCAGCGGACGCCGGGTTGTTGGGTTGAGGAGTTACCATCTGTGTTATGGAGCATCAATACTACGCCCAACAGATCGACAGGATACACACTGTTCTTCATGGTCTACGGAGCAAAGGCGGTTCTCCCCAGTGATATCTGTCATGGTCTACGGAGCAGAAACGGACAACGAGGTAGCACGGCAAGACGCTTTGGACCTGTTAGACGAGGAGCGCGACATCGCAGCTGCCCGTTCGGCGATTTACCAGCAGGATCTTCGTCGCTATTACAGTCGCCGAGTTAGAACCAGAACCTTTCAAGAAGGAGATTTGGTGCTCCGGCTCATCCAAGACCAGACTGATATGCACAAGCTATCCGCACCTTGGGAGGGACCTTTCATGGTCAGCAAGAATCTGCACAACGGGTCATACTATCTGATCGATATTCGAGAGCATAAAGACTCACGTACGTCAGAGGAGGAGACCAACAGACCGTGGAACATAGCTCATCTTCGGCCTTACTATACTTGAGCCATAGGCTCTACTTATGTACATATTATGACAATGTATATATTATGATCAATACAATAAACCGGAGCCTTAGCTAAAGAGGTGTCTCTGTTATTTTTACATAATGTGTGGTTACACGGAGTTTTTATCTTAAAGCGGCCTCCGGTTTACCCCTTGAGTTAGCTTTTTCAACAAGCTTTATATCATATCACTTGGGGGCTTGGTCGTGTCCGAACCAATAACCAATGCAACACCTTTTGATAGGCGAAGCCATTGTAATCACTTGGGGACTTGGTGGCGTCTGAACCATCCACCTCTTGATCGCCTAAGGCCACGTAATCACTTAGGGGCTTTGGTCAACCCTCAACCATCGCTACACCTCTTGATCGGCGTAATGCCACTGCATCATTTGGGGACCTGGCTGACTTGAACCATAGCTACGCCTATCGGGGGCTTGGTCGTGTCCGACCATGGTAATGCCACTTGATCGGCTCAACACCCTCTTTTTGCAAATAATTCTATCTGTCTTTGCTTGAGATTCATTTCTCTTGTTTGCATATTTCTCTTGTTGTGTTTTTAAACCGACAATTATTAAACCGGTTCGACTGTCAGTTGACGGAACACGGTCTATTCTTGATCCGGAGACGCTTTGCCTGGTTTGATTTTTTGTTAACATCCTATTCTGGAGTAACACAAGTGTTCTTTGCAACCCGGAACGGTTTACTTGGTAAACCGACCTTATATTCACAGGAGCTGTTTTCTCCTCCAGCAGAGTGGGTTTCTTAAAACTCCGTTTCAAGATTGGCCCAGCCAACTTCATGCCCTACGATGGCAGGTATTATGTATTCCCATATTTGATCATATGTTTAAATCTAAGATATTATCTTTGATTTCATATACATAGGTATTATGACCCGCCTGGTGGTACAACCACATCGGCGTTTTAAGCTTTTTGCTGCAGACAACAGTTTAAGATTGATGATTCAACGGATGCATAAGTTGCAATAAGTATGCACGAAGGCATATCATCATCAAGTGTGGCAGCTAGTCTATTACAAGGCAACACGGTGCCCAGATATGATGATTGTTTTTCGGCATAACATAAAGGAGTACTAATGTAAACTGGCTTCCGGTTCATGCTTGGTCGCCAGCTTGGCCTGATGGTTGCGGGTCATCCTGCGCCGCTTCAATTTCTGCTTCCCTACCCAGTGGCTGGAAATCAATAGTTGTCCAGTCGATTCCCATTAATGCTTGGAATACAGCTTCATCATTGATCAGCAACGACGGTTGAATGTCAGGAGCGTAAGTATGCTTACAGATTGGAGGTATAAGGTTCTCCGCTTCAGGAATTGGTGCAGCCACTCGTTTGTTTTCGCCATCATATTGGGCTTGATAGTGAGACAGATTTGCCTCTTCAACCAATTGACAAGCCAAAGGGCGCACTTCCCGGTTTATAGCTCGGAGATCCTCTTCACTGAATTCTGTCCCGTCCTCCTTCACGCTTGGGAAGCCCTAGGCCGCTTCAACAGGATCAAAATCCGGCACCCATGCTTTTGCCCGGATTAAGGCGTTTATAGCACTGGTTCAAGCAGCAGATTTCTTTAACTCTTCAACCCGGGCAGGAAGCATTGACAATCTTTTAATAGTGTCCTGGATCAAGGTCGGCGTCGGGTTGTTGTGAGAAGCAGTGCTGATGATCCGTTGCGCGCCAGTATACAGTTGTTCTATCAATGTATAAGCGGCTTTCAATTTCTTCCGCACATCTGATCCCAAGTGGCCAATACGTGTCCCTGTATCATTCAAAGGGTTAGTAAACCGGCAATTACATGAGAAGGCCTCGTTACTTCAGAAATCAAGAAGGCTTACCAAAGACAACAGCGGTCACGGCATGCACTTGCCGCTTTACACTGGTCAGTTCATCCACCACCGGTTTGAGTGCAGCCTCAGCCTTCTCTGCCCTTGAGTTAAAGCGGCCTTTTCAGTGGCCCAATCCGCCCGCTCCTTGTTGAAACCCTCCTTAAGCTTTTCCATGACGCTTAAAGCGCTGGTTAATTCATTTTTCGCATTGGAGGTTTCAGCTTGGTGGGACTTCAGGTTTTCTTAAAGATCAGCGATTTAACTTTCTTTCTTGCTCAGATCAGCCTACATACAGATAATCATTTAATAAAGATTAAGGTGTAGAGTTGAAGTACCAACCACATAACAAGTTATGCCCTTGGTACTTGGGGGCTAATGCATATTTGCTTTTCATCCTACAATTTCTATATAAAATCCCAAGCTCAATACAAGTATTCAGCTTGGCACTTGGGGGCTAATGCCTATTTGCTCTGTCCTTGAGTGATACTGGAATTCTTATTGTATAAAGTCCCGGTTTAACTACATTAAGTTGAATCGGCCCTTGGGGGCTACTTTCCCAAAGTACAGCTGCGTTCAAGATCACATTGGGAAGTCCCGGTTTAAGTTGATATCTTAAAACCGTCACTTGGGGGCTATTGGAGTTGACAGATTGAAATATACAAGCAGAGAGTCATATGGAATTTACCTCATATTTGTCCTTCATCATATTTACCAGACCGGCTTCATAATCACGGCTGGTATATAGCCGATTCAGATAGCCGGAATGAAGATCTTGGGGATTCAGAGCAGCATAAGTGGCCAAATCGGTGTTCCATTTGCCTTTACCAAATGCAGCAAATTCATCTTTGGCAGTGTGCTTAGACAAAGCGACAGGATTGCCTGGCTCGGAATGACCAAAGCCAGTAATAACAACATCATCATCTTTGGCTTCACCGTCCGCACCGGGTCGCGGGTTATCGATGTGCTTTGATGGGCTCGCTGTTTTGTCGGTTTGAACAGGACTCGTGGGCTGATTAAAAGGGCTGTGGCATCAACATGTGCCTCTTCAAAGAAGAATATCATGATCTTGCAATGGTGGGTCGCTCAAAGACATCATCGTGGATGTGTTCTTCGGGATCTGGTATTTTGGCGGTTCAGGGCGCCATCTTCTTCGCCGCTTTGTCTGCATTTAGTTTTCTTGCTTGGCCTAGGCTTGGCCCTGAAAGGAAACAGACGGATCAGTCCAGTGAATATTGAAAGTGATATATTAAACAACATTATCAGGAATATGGCTTACCCAAGCACTATTTTGAGTGATGGGAGCTGGGTGGCTGACGACTCGCCGGAAGAAGAATGAGAAGTGCCCTGATAATCGGAGTCAGATGGATTAAGAGGTTGACGAACACAACCTGCTTTAGGATAAGCATTGACGAAACAGTTAGAGACCTCTGAACGGCGTTTCCGAACCGGACTGTTTGGTAAACCAGCGGAGGTAACTACCTGGCCGCTGTGCCGGGTTGTGCGGCGAGCTTCATGCTGTTGTGTCTTCATAAGAAAGTTTCGGTCCAAATAAGCAAGAGGATGAGAAAATTTAACTTTCCGGTTTGCCCGACGGATTTTTAGTGAAGGTAAAGGGTTTGAATCGGAAGAAAGAGCGATTACCTCTACAACATCAGCGTGACTGACTTCAGCGTCATACTGGCAATAATCATTATCAATAAGGCGTGTGAAAAATGAACCAAGTGAGTCAAGCTCTACCTCAAGGTCCGGATTACCCACATCATCGCCACCGTGGATTGAGGAGGCAAGTGGTTCTCTTTCTATGGGCCGGTTTCTTCACAACTCGGTCTTGGGCGGGTTGTTTTCTCCGGTTTCTCTTGTGGAGGCTTCTTGCTCCAAAATGGATCATCACCCTGTTTGAAAGATGTTAAAGTCAACAAAGGGTACTTAAGCATAGTTAGATTTCATGAAAGCATAGGATATGAGTCTTATGGCTGGCGGTTTGTTAATGGCAGAAAAGGGAAGCAGGACGGTTTGAGCGCAAGCAGCTTCCGGTTCATTTAACATCCTCTTAACAGCCTCAGTAACTTCGTCGTCTGTCAGCTGGATCTCAATATGCCGAGAGGGTCTTTTACATCTTCGTGTTTGCACATCAAACCGAGCGCAGCTTAAGGGTAGTATACTCCAAGATATCCAGCAATGAGCAAGGTCAACTCCTCCAACCCGTTAGCCATGAAGGCCCGGAGCTTGGATAAGCGAGGAGCATATTTGCTTCTCTCCTTAGCAGTCAATCTCGAGGGAAGGATGTGTGTTGCTTAGCCGCCTCGGACGATAACCCGCAAAGGATTTTCTCCATCGAGAGGTATCTTCTGCAAGAAACCATGTTGAATTCCACTCTTTGGGATGGCTGTGCAGTTTGGCATGAGGGTAAGTGACCTCTTTCCTCTTTGAATCGCCATACCACCTAACTCGTGTTGGGACCACAAGAATTCAAAAGGGCGGTTTAGATGGAAGCAATCTCTAAATAATTCAACTGTGGGCTCCTTTTGAAAGAACACCTCACGAGCACTTGAAAGTGATGATGTTGGTTACGGAGTTGGGGCCAATATCTTGTGGACACAGTTGGAAGTTGGCCAAGACATCCCGATAAAACTTTGAACCGGGAGGACTGAAGCCCTGGGCTAGATGGTCAGCAAAAACAACAACCTCTCTATCTTTGGGTTCTGGAGGACATTCTGGGCCAAGGACCCTCTAGTGAATGACATATTTTTTGCCTAAAGCGCCGGTGTTGACTAAGTTATCCAGCTGAGTCTCGGTTACTCGAGAAGGGACCCAGTTGCACTCATACACTTGCTTGGACATGGTGCAATCTGCAAAGCAGTAATACCGGTTCAAGAATATGTTGGAAGGATATACATTGATGCATTATTGCTAAACCAGAAGCAGTTATTTATAAACCGGAGTTTTGCAAAGCGGCAATACTTAGCTAGGGAATCCTGGCGGTTCAATAAGGGGACTAATGGTATATACCGAGTTATCAATTTTTCTACAAGGTTAAACCGCCTGGTCTAAAACATTGAAGAGTCAAGATTGCGGATGAGTAGGTGTGCGAAAACATGTTTCACAAAATTACATCACAGTTTTGGATCTGGAGCATGTTCAGAAAAAGAAATAAATATTCAAGGTCCAAAGGGGAGCAGACGCTGAATCAATGAGCAAGGATACAGAGAGATCTATGGTCTTGAGATGCGCAAGCGAAAATGGATGATAAAAACTACCGCTACGCAGAACAAAGATTCACAGACTCGTCTGAAGTTTATCATATGAACAGGAAGCAAGCGATGAACGCTAAAGAACATGGAAACCCTAGAACAGATCTATGGTGAAAAGGTAGAAGGCTTACCAGAGCTAAGGAAGAAACGGAAGATCGCCGCGATGCTCTGGTGTATTCAGGGTGATGCAGCGGCCAAGGTTGGTGCAGAAGTCGATGGCGGCGGCGGAGCTCCGAAGCTGGGCGACGCGAGGAAGATGAAGCAGAGGGGCACGAAGGGGAAAAAGAAATGACCCTTCGGGCTTATTTATAAGGCAAGGGACATAGTCAGCGCGAAAATCAAGGGGCCGCGAAGTTTGAAACCGAGCTACCGATTGTCGTGATATCTATTAAACAAAAAGGTATCGTGGATAGCTTTTATGACAGTGACGCCACGCCGGTTTACTTATTTACCAGAGAAGATGACATCATGGTGGTTCACCGGACTACACAAAGATGTCAAGATGAAGTTTTTGCTAAGGATTGACATGAACCTGTTCAAATCAACTGGGCCTAATGTTGGGGATATTACTATGGGTGTAAACCGGCCAGGACAGGCCGGGTTAACTTCAGCAGTAGTTGAGTATGTTAAAGCCCAAGTAGGTAGATGAGGGCTTAAGGCCCATAGCCAGTTCAAGGCCTATAGCCGTAAACCGCGCCAAGATGTAACTTGTATTGTAAGTTAGAATAGTAGAGACCGATCCGGATACATCTATGAACCGCGTCGGGATTTCAGGAACCGACGGGCGCCACCCATGTATATAAGGGACGACCGGCGGCGGTTCAAGGACAACAGACAACAACTCGAGACTTAGGCGAAGCTTGTTTGCTCCCTAGTCATCGAAACCCCATCAATTCCATCACAACTAGACGTAGGCTTTTACCTTCATCGAAGGGGCCGAACTAGTATAAACTCTCTTGCGTCCTTGTGTCCGCTTTAACCCCTTCAAGCTAACCCGTAGCGATGGCTCCACGACTAAGTCCTTTCATGAGGACATCTGCCGTGACAAAACCACGACACTCTTTGAATTTTCTGACGCGGCAGGGGCTCGGAGTCAGAGGAGATTATAGTTACCTCTTCCTCGACGGCTTGGCTGTACCCGTATCCTCCTAAAAAGATTTAAGGTCAGCAAGATGATGATAAAGAGTCAAGGGAGTTAAAAGTTACCTCTTCTTCATCATCATCAGTGTCATCAAGCTTAAACATATCCGAAGCGCTTGGCTTCCTTTTCTTCGAAGTTCCAGTCTTGGCGGCTTTCCTTTCGGCTCTTTTTGCCGCTCTGGCCTGTTTGGCCGCCTCATGGTTATACTTAACCTTCCAGAAGTTATCATCGGCCTGTGAAGAATGATAAGAGGTTATGAATAAAATTAAGGTATAACACAGTAAAGAGTATTCATTGAGATTGATGGCTTACTGCAGGGGCCGGGTTCTTCTTGCAGAAAGGAAGTAAGCCAAAGGCATTACTAGTCACCGTGCCCTCTTCAAGAACGCGTCGAGTCGTAGCCTCTACCACATCATCCGGTAAGTCATCGGGCTATGACGCAGTGGTTCATTCTTCTCGCCAGAGTAAGTGCACATTAAGCCGGGGCGGCGGCTTAACGGAATCACTCGCCAAGCGACCCAGACTCGAACCAGGTCAATGCCATCCAAGCCATTTCCCAAAAGAGCTTTGATTTTGCTAATGGTGGGAGCAAGTGGCAGACGTTCAACAACAAATCTGCTTATCTCGCAGTGGTGGTTGATTCAAAGGCGCAAGGCGCGGAAGTCGGGTAGAGGATTTTCGCCACCGAGAAGTATCCTGGCAAGAGAACCACGCCCCGATTCCAATCCTTGGGATGACTCGGCAGCTCAAAGATAAGGAAAATGCGTCTCCGTTGTTGAATCGAGATGCCACCAAGTTCCGGATGGGCCCGTGCATGCGCTCGCTCTGCCGGTTTAAGTAAAACAATTCTCTGAATAAAAGTAAGCTGGGTTCTTCCCCAAGGTACACCTCGAAGACTTGGAAGTTGCAAATATTTGACACGGAATTGGGCCCGATGTCTTGAGGTCTCGAGGTCAAGAAATGTAAAACATCCCTGAAGAATTTTGAACTAGGTGGAACGAAGCCCCGGTTCATATGATTAGTAAACACGATCACCTCCCCTTCCTTGGGTTGAAGCTTCTCCTCTGACGGGTTAGGAGCACGATAAGACATGACCTCTCTCTTGGGCAGATGGTCGATTTCACAAAGTCGACAAAGTGCTTTCAGAATAAAGGATTTGACCCATTGGTGTGTCACAGGAGCTTTGGGAGCCTTGGGTGCCATTGTATAAATTGAAGCCTATGACAAAATAAGAAGTTCCGGTTCAAATTTAACCCGGAGGAAAGCATTTTAACTTTAAGAAGGGGCCTAATGACATATGGGTAACTATCCAGTAATATTTAAACTGTTACAGGTATCAAAGGCACTTAAATTTTCTTAAGTTGCCAGAACAGGCAAGACTAACAACCGGTGTTGTCTTAAACCGGCCGTATGGGCTACCATGGTTAAACAGATTCAACAGATGCAGTTTTTGGCTAAGTGTGGAACAAACAGGTTTCACAGTTTACAGAAATTATTTTGGATCAAACGGTTGCTCTGAAAAGAAAAATTTCTAGACCTAAAAAACCAGTGCAGAGAAGTTCATCTACTCGAAGGAGGCCTTTAAACAAGGAAAAGGAGGTATGTTTCTATTCAAGATGGGTGCGGAACAGCCACCGCAGTAGTTCTAACTGTCTAAAGATCAAAAAGGAGCACTGGAGGGGAAAATTATCAAGGGTTTGCAACGGCCGGCGATGAACATCGACGAACTCGGGAGGCTGTAATACAGATCTAAAAGAAGGGAAAGAAAAGGACTTACGGATGCAGAGCTGTTGCAGGGGTCCGTCACGATTCTCTGGTCAAGTCAGGTTGATGCAGCGGCCTGAGTTGGAGAAGACGAGGAAATCTGCGGCGGCGGTGGCGGCAGAGCTCGAGCGACAGAGAAACAGTGTGAGGAGGAAGATGGTCGAAGGAGAATGGGAAAGACCTAGGTCGCACTCATTTATAAGGGAAGGCCGACTGAGACGGTGCGAGAAACGAGGAGGCCAACATCATTATCCAGCGGCCCCGACGCCTCGGTTTTCAGAATGGTCAGTAAAGGCAAAAGATCCGTTGGAGGATATGATAGAATAAAATATGAATTTAATTGAGGATGACGTCACGGCGGTTTAACCCAGATCCAGAGGATGACGTCATGGCGGGTTAAAACCTTTGAACAGACAGAAGACTGAAGGTTTATTTTTAAGGTGTTTTAGGATTGACAAGAACAGGTTCAAATCAATCTGGGGCCTAACGTTGGGGATATAACTATTTGTAAGCCGCCCATGAGGGGCCGGGTTACGCAAAGAGGGATTCATCAGAAGAAGCCCAAGACCAAGCATGAAGATGGCGATCAATAAAGGGTCTAAAGCCCACAGGCGACTTAAGGCCTGTAGTGGTAAACCACCATGATGGTATGACTTGTATCGTAAGGTAGAATTAACTAGTCACCGAGCCGGACACTGTTTATGAGCCGGCCGGGACTCTGTAAGCCGCAGGGCGTCAACCCGTGTATATAAGAGGACGACCCGTTGGCGGCTTAGGGCAAGAAACAACTCATCGAGAGCCGGGCATAGCGTATCTCGCTCCCTGGTCATCGAAACATCAAGCAATACCAACCCAACTAGACGTAGGCCTTACCTTCACCGTAAGGGGCCGAACTAGTATAAACCTCTCGTGTCCTTTGTCCCGATTAACCCCTTTAAGCTTCCTAGTTGCGATGGCTCCACGACTAAGTCCTGGCAAGAGGACATCTGCCGTGACAATTCCACGACATGGGGTATTTATCATATTGCATGAATTTATTCCTCTACATCATGTCATCTTGCTTAAGGCGTTACTCTGTTTTTAACTTAATACTCTAGATGCATCTTTGGATAGCGGTCGATGAGTGGAGTAATAGTAGTAGATGCAGTAATCATTTCGATCTACTTGTCTCGGACGTGATGCCTATATACATGATCATACCTAGATATACTCATAACTATGCTCAATTTCATCAATTGCTCAACAAGAAATTGTTCACCCAACCGAGAATACTTATGCTCTTGAGAGAAGCCACTAGTGAAACCTATGGCCCCCGGGTCTATTCTCATCATATCAATCTCCATCACTTTAATACTTGCTTTGTTTTTACTTTGCCTTTTACTTTTCACTTTGCATCTATATACCAAAAATACCAAAAATATTATCTCTATCAGATCTCACTCTCGTAAGTGACCGTGAAGGGATTGACAACCCCTAATCGCGTTGGTTGCAAGTAGCTATCATTTTGTGCAGGTACGAGGGACTTGTGCGTGGCCTCCTACTGGATTGATACCTTGGTTCTCAAAAACTGAGGGAAATACTTATGCTACTTTGCTGCATCATCCTCTCCTCTTCGGGGAAAACCAACGCAAGCTCAAGACTTAGCAAGCTCATCTCCGCGCCCGAAGTTTCGGCCGCAAAGACGCCTTCACATAAATTCTAGGCGAACCATGATCTTTCTCTCGTTCCTGCGAGGAATTCCCCCAGGGATGAGGGGCTGAGATACTCCTTGGGAAGCAAGCTAGAGAGCAGCCCGCAGGAGGCGGCACAGGAGGCTTATCTCTAGATTAGTTCGGCCAACCCCGTGGCCACGACCTTGACACCAAATGAGAATAATAGGGTTTAGAACCCACAATCTTTAGAGATCGGAACTCATTTGTTAACATCTCACATTGAGTGTCACCCCGATAACTCCGGCCCACCCGACATCTGGGACCTGGCCTACGTACAACAACTCCCCAATGAATCAATCAAACAGTACTGGGCTAGGTTCTTGTGTGTCAAAGAGAAGATCTCGAATTACCTAGACTCCGATATAATTGTTGCTTTCCAGCACGGATGCAAGGATAATGGCATCTCGAATGCCCTTACCCGTTGCTGCGTTCAAACACTCCCAGGATTATCCGAACTACTG
Source organism: Aegilops longissima (assembly GCA_021605205.1). NCBI lineage: Eukaryota > Viridiplantae > Streptophyta > Magnoliopsida > Poales > Poaceae > Aegilops > Aegilops longissima. The sequence continues at coordinate 115,719,170 of CM038680.1, forward strand.
TCCCAGTTTTGCACCATTGAAGACGCCTGGATCATCGAGGAAAATGCAGATTTGATGTGTGAGGATCATCCAAGACCCCATGAGTCAGTACATCTATGTAAGCCTCAGAAACGGAACACCCTGACGAATGACCTCGGAAAAAGAAGAAACTCCCTGGTCACCCTGAGACGACCCTGGACGACCTCCTGGACAAACCAAGTCTGATCCACGCTATCCTTATCAACTCTTGCCCGACCCACGGCCTTCGGGACTGTTGGGTGCTGAGGTAAGTAGCAAGAGGGGGCCCGCCGTCCTGACGGGTAGCTCCTACCACATGGAACAAACCTCGGACGAGGACGAGGTCTTGATGATCTATGAAACCTTCACGTCCAATAACCAGCGCAAATGGGCCCTATGAGAAATCAATTCCGTTCGACGGGTCCCAACCGGGGGTGCATGGATAGACACACCGATTACCTTCGATCATCATGATCAGCCGAAGTCAGCCCTAAGCAGGTGCTCGGCCACCCTGGTCCTTAATCCGATCATGGGCAGCTGCCGACTTCAGGAAGTGCTTATGGACGGAGGCAGTAGCCTAAATGTACGTAGATGCTCTGGACAACATGCACATCGATAAATCACGCATAGAACAGAGCTTCATGATACGTCTCCAAAGTACCTATAATTTTTAATTGTTTCATGTTGTTATATTATCAATATTGGATGTTTTATATTCATTTACTAGCAACTTTATATCATTTTTTGGGACTAACCTATTGACATAGAGCCTAGTGCCACTTGTTTTTTTTAATTCACAGAGTATCAATACCAAAGGGAGTCCGAATGCCACGAAACTTTTCAAAGAATTTTTTCTAGACAGAAGACACCCAGGGAGCCAAAGAAGTGCACCAGAGGGGTATGTGGGGCTCAATAGGCACCAGAGCACACCAGAAGGCCCATGCGCGCCCTTGTGGGTAGTGGAGCCCACACGCACCCCCTCCACCGATCTTCCCCTCTATAAATACTCTAAAATCCCAAAAACCCTAGGGGAGTGTACGAAACACAAGTCCAGCCACTACAAGTTCCAGAAACACGAGATCCAATCTAGAGGCCTTTTCCGGCACTCTTCCGGAGGGGTCAACGATCACGGAGGGGTTCTTCATCACCACCCTTGCCCCTCTGATGATGCATGCGTAGTTTACCACAGACCTACGGGTCCGTAGGTAGTAGCTAGATGGCTTCTTCTCTCTTTTTGATCGTCAATACAATGTTCTCCTCGATATTCTTGGAGATCTATTTGATGTAATGACTTTTTGCGGTGTGTTTGTGGAGGAAATATGCCCTAGAGGCAATAATAAAGTTGTTATTTATATTTCCTTATATCATGATAAATGTTTATTATTCATGCTAGAATTGTATTAACCGGAAACTTAGTACATGTGCGAATACATAGACAAACAGAGTGTCACTAGTATGCCTCTACTTGACTAGCTCGTTAATCAAAGATGGTTAAGTTTCCTAGCCATAGACATGAGTTGTCATTTGATGAATGGGATCACATCATTAGAGAATGATGTGATTGACTTGACCCATTCCGTTAGCTTAGCACTTGATTGTTTAGTTTGTTGCTATTGCTTTCTTCATGACTTATACATGTTCCTATGACTATGAGATTATGCAACTCCCGAATACCGGAGGAAAACTTTGTGTGCTATCAAACGTCACAAGGTAACTGGGTGATTATAAAGATGCTTTGCAGGTGTCTCCGATGGTGTTTGTTGAGTTGGCATAGATCGAGATAAGGATTTGTCACTCTGATTGTCGGAGAGGTATCTCTGGGCCCTCTCGATAATGCACATCACTATAAGCCTTGCAAGCAATGTAACTAATGAGTTAGTTGCAGGATGATGCATTACAGAACGAGTAAAGAGACATGCCGGTAACGAGATTGAACTAGGTATTGAGATACTGACGATCGAATCTCGGGCAAGTAACATACCGATGACAAAGGGAACAATGTATGTTGTTATGCGATTTGACCGATAAAGATCTTTGTAGAATATGTGGGAGTCAATATGAACATCCAGGTTCCGCTATTGGTTATTGACCGGAGACGTGTCTCGGTCATGTCTACATAGTTCTCGAACCCGTAGGGTCCGCACGCTTAACATTCGGTGACGATCAGTATTATGAGTTTATGTGTTTTGATGTACCGAAGATAGTTCGGAGTCCCAGATATGATCACGGACATGACAAGGAATCTCGAAATGGCCGAGACAGTGATAATATTGGACGGCTATGTTCGGACACCAGAATTGTGCCGGGTGATTTCGGAGAAAACCGGAGTGCCGGAGGGTTACCGGAACCCCCCCGGGGAACTAGTGGGCCTAGATGGGCCTTAGTGGAGAGAGAGAGAGAGGGGCTGCCAGGGCAGGCCGCGCCCCCCTCCCCATTGAGTCCTAATTGGACTAGGAGGGGGGGGGGTGGCGCCCCCCTTCCCCACTCGCACTCCTTCCTTCCCCCTCCTAGTAGGACTAGGAAAGGAGGAATCCTACTCCTACTAGGAGGAGGATTCCTCCCCTCCTTGGCGCGCCCTAGGGCCGGCCGGCCTCCCCCCTTGCTCCTTTATATACGGGGGCAGGGGGCACCCTACAAGACACAACAGACAACTGCCTTAGCCGTGTGTGGTGCCCCCCTCCACCATAATCCATCTCGGTCATATCGTCGTAGTGCTTAGGCGAAGCCCTGCGCCGGTAACTTTATCATCACCGTCATCACGCCGTCGTGCTGACGAAGCTCTCCCTCGACACTTAGCTGGATCGAGAGTTCGTGGGACGCCACCGAGCCGAACGTGTGTAGACCGCGGAGGTGCCATACTTTCGGTTCTAGGATAAGTCGGATTGTGAAGACGTACGACTACATCAACCGCGTTGTCATAACGCTTCCGCTTACGGTCTACAAGGGTACATGGACTACACTCACCCCTCTCATTGCTATGCATCACCATGATGGATCTTGCGTGTGCGTAGGATTTTTTTTGAAATTACTGCATTCCCCAACAATGGCATCCGAGCCAGATCTATGCGTAGATGTTATATGCACAAGTAGAACACAAAGAGTTGTGGGCGATAATAGTCATACTGTTTACCAGCATGTCATACTTTGATTCAGCGGTATTGTTGGATGAAGCGGCTCAGACCGACATTACGTGTATGCTTACGCGAGACTGGTTCTACCGACGTGCTTCGCACACAGGTGGCTAGTGGGTGTCACTTTCTCCAACTTTAGTTGAATCGAGTGTGACTATGCCCGGTCCTTGTTGAAGGTTAAAACAACACACTTGATGATAAATCATTGTGGTTTTTGATGCGTAGGTAAGAACGGTTCTTGCTCAGCCCGTACCAGCCACGTAAAACTTGCAACAACAAAGTAGAGGACGTCTAACTTGTTTTTACAGGGCATGTTGTGATGTGATATGGTCAAGACATGATGCTAAATTTTATTGTATGAGATGATCATGTTTTGTAACAGAGTTATCGGTAACTAGCAGGAGCCATATGGTTGTCGCTTTATTGTATGAAATGTAATCACCATGTAATTGCTTTACTTTATCACTAAGCGGTAGCGATAGTCGTAGAAGCAATAGTTGGCGAGACGACAACGATGCTTTGATGGAGATCAAGGTGTCAAGCCGGTGATGATGGTGATCATGACGTTGCTTTGGAGATGGAGATCAAAGGAACAAGATGATGATGGCCATATCATATCACTCATATTGATTGCATATGATGTTTATCCTTTATCCTTCTTATTTTGCTTAGTTCGGCGATAGCATTATAAGATGATCTCCCACTAAATTTCAAGGTACAATTGTTCTCTCTGAGTATGCACCATTGCGAAAGTTTGTCGTGCCGAGACACCACGTGATGATCGGGTGTGATAAGCTCTACGTTCACATACAACGGGTGCAAACCAGTTTTGCACACGCAGAATACTCGGGTTAAACTTGACGAGCCTAGCATATGCAGATATGGCATCGGAACACTGAGACCGAAAGGTCGAGCGTGAATCATATAGTAGATATGATCAACATAGTGATGTTCACCATTGAAGACTACTCCATCTCACGTGATGATCGGACATGGTTTAGTTGATATGGATCACGTGATCACTTAGATGACTAGAGGGGTGTCTATCTAAGTGGGAGTTCTTAATTAATATAATTAATTGAACTTTAATTTATCATGAACTTAGTACCTGGTAGTATTTGCATGTCTATGTTGTAGATCAATAGCTCACGATGTAGCTCCCCATTTATTTTTGATATGTTCCTAGAGAAAAAGTATGTTGAAAAATGTTAGTAGCAATGATGCGGACTAGGTCCGTGATGTGAGGATTATCCTCATTGTTGCACGGAAGAATTATGTCCTTGATGCACCGCTAGGTGACAGACCTACTGCAGGAGCAGATGCACATGTTATGAATGTTTGCCAAAGCTCGGTATGATGACTACTTAATAGTTTAGTGCACCATGCTTTACGTCTTAGAACCGGGACTTCAAATCCGTTTTGAACGCCACGGAGCATATAAGATGTTCTAAGAGTTGAAATTGGTATTTCATACTCATGCCCATGTCGAGAGGTATGAGACCTCTGACAGTACATTGCCTACAAGATGGAGGAGAATAGCTCAACCAGTGAGCATGTGCTCAGATTGTCTGGGTACTACAATTGCTTGAATCAAGTGGGAGTTAATCTTCCAGATAAGATAGTAATTGACAAAGTTCTCTAGTCACTATCACCAAGTTACTAGAACTTAGTGATGAACTATAATATGCAAGGGATGACGGAAATGATTCCCAAGCTCTTCGCGATGCTGAAATCGGCGAAGGTAGAAATGAAGAAAAAACATCAAGTGTTGATGGTTGACAAGACCACTAGTTTCAAGTAAAAGGGTAAGGAAAAGAAAGGGAACTTCAAGAAGAATGGCAAGCAAGTTGCCACTCCCATGAAGAAGCCCAAAGCTAGACCCAAGCCTGAAACCGAGTGCTTCTACTGCAAAGGAAATGGTTACTGGAAGTGGAACTGCCCTAGATACTTGGCGGATAAGAAGGATGGCATAGTGAACATAAGTATATTGGATATACATGTTATTGATGTTCACTTTACTAGTGTTTATAGCAACCCCTCGGTATTTGATATTGGTTCAGTTGCTAAGAGTAGTAACTCGAAACGGGAGTTGCAAAATAAACAGAGTAGTTAAGGGCGAGGTGATGATGTGTAGTAATTCCAAGGTTGATAAGATCACCATCGCACACTCCCTTTACCTTCGGGATTAGTGTTGAACCTAAAATAAATGTTATTTGGTGTTTGCGTTGAGCATGGATATGATTGGATCATGTTTATTGCAATACGGTTATTGTTTTAAGTCAAAGAATAATTGTTGTTCTATTTACATGAATAAAACCTTCTACGGTCATACACTCAATATAAATGGTTTATTGAATCTTGATAGTAGTGATACACATGTTCATAGTATTGAAGCCAAAAGATATAAGTTTAATAATGATAGTGCAACTTATTTGTGGCACTGCCGTTTAGGTCATATTGGTGTAAAGCGCATGAAGAAACTCCATGCAGATGGAATTTTGGAATCACTTGATGCTTGCGAACCATGCCTCATGGGCAAGATGACTAAGACTCCGTTCTCCGGAACAATGGAGCGAGCAACTGACTTATTGAAAATAATACATACTGATGTATGCGATCCGATGAGTGTTGAGGCTCACGGCCGGTATCGTTATTTTCTAACCTTCACAGATGATTTGAGCAGATATGGGTATATCTACTTGATAAAATATAAGTCTAAAACATTAGAAAAGTTCAAAGAAATTTAGAGTGAAGTGGAAAATCATCGTAATAAGAAAATAAAGTTTCTACGATCTGATCGCGGAGACGAATATTTGAGTTACGAGTTTGGTCTTCATTTGAAACAATGTGGAATAAGTTTCATAACTCACGCCACCTGGAACACCATAGCGTAATGGTGTGTCCGAACGTCATAACCATACTTTATTAGATATGGTACAATCTATGATGTCTCTTACCGATTTACCACTATCGTTTTGGGGTTATGCATTAGAGACAGTTGCATCCACGTTAAATAGGGCACCATCTAAATCCGTTGAGACGACACCATATGAACTGTGGTTTGGCAAGAAACCTAAGCTGTCGTTTCTTAAAGTTTGGGGCGGCGTTGCTTATTTGAAAAAGTTTCAATCTGATAAGCTCGAACCCAAATCTGAGAAGTGCATCTTCATAGGATACCCAAACGAAATTGTTGGGTACACCTTCTATCACAGATCTGAAGGCAAAATATTCATTGCTAAGAATGGATCCTTTCTAGAGAAGGAGTTTCTCTCGAAAGAAGTGAGTGGGAGGAATGTAGAACTTGATAAGGTAATTGTACCTTCTCCCAACTTGGAAAGTAGTTCATCACAGAAATCAGTTCCAGTGATTCCTACACCAATTAGTGAGGAAGCTAATGATGATGATCATGAAGCTTCATATCAAGTTACTACCGAACCTTGTAGGTCAACCAGAGTATGGTCCACACCAGAGTGGTACGGTAATCCTTTTTGGAAGTCATGTTACTAGACCATGACGAACCTACGAACTATGAGGAAGCGATGATGAGCCCAGATTCCGCTAAATGGCTTGAGGCCATGAAATCTGAGATGGGATCCATGTATGAGAACAAAGTATAGACTTTGATTGACTTGCCCATTGATCGGTGAGCCATTGAGAGTAAATGGATCTTTAAGAGGAAGACGTACATTGATAGTAGTGTTACTATCTACAAAGCTCGAATTTTCGCAGAAAGGTTTTTAACAAGTTCAAAGTGTTGACTACGATGAGATTTTCTCGCTCGTAGCGATGCTTAAGTCTGTCCGAATTATGTTAGGAATTGCCACATTTTATAAAATATGGCAAATGGATGTCAAAACTGCATTCCTTTATGGATTTCTTAAAGAAGAGTTGTATATGATACAACAAGAAGGTTTTGTCAATCCTAAAGTTGCTAACAAAGTGTGCAAGCTCCAGCGATCCATCTATGGACTGGTGCAAGCATCTCGGAGTTGGAATATACGCTTTGATGAGTTGACCAAAGCATATAGTTTTATACAGACTTCGGTGAAGCCTGATTTACAAGAAAGGTAGAGCACTACAACATTTCTGATAAGTATATGTGAATGACATATTGTTGATCGGAAATGATGTAGAATTTTCTGGAAAGCATAAAGGAGTGTTTGAAAGGAGTTTTTTTAAAGAAATACCTCGGTGAAGCTGCTTACATATTGAGCATCAAGATCTATATAGATAGATCAAGACGCTTGATAAGTTTTTTCAATGAGTACATACCTTGAAAAAGTTTATGAAGCAGTTCAAAATGGAATAGTGAAAGAAGGAGTTCTTGCCTGTGTTGCAAGGTGTGAAGTTGAGTAAGACTCAAAGCCCGACCATGGCAGAAGATAGAGACAGAATGAAAGTCATTCCCTATGCCTCAGCCATAGATTCTTTATAAAGTATGACTTGCTGTGTACCAGACCTATTGTATACCCTACCCTGAGTTTGGAAAGGGAGTACAATAGTGATTTAGGAGTAGATCGCTGGACAGCGGTCAAAATTATCCTTAGAAGACTAAGGAGATATTTCTCGGTTATGGAGGTGATAAAGAGTTCGTCGTAAAGAGTTATGTCGATGCAAGCTTTTACACCGATCTGGATGACTCTAAGTCTCGATCTAGATACATATTGAAAGTGGGAGCAATTAGCTATAGTAGCTCCGTGCAGAGTATTGTAGACATATAAATTTGCAAAATACATACGGCTCTGAATGTGACACACCCGTTGACTAAGCTTCTCTCACAAGCAAAACATGATCACACCTTAGTACTCTTTGGGTGTTAATCACATAGCGATGTGAACTAGATTATTGACTCTAGTAAAACCCTTTGGGTATTAGTCACATGGCGATGTGAACTAATCACATGGTGATGTGAACAATTGGTGTTAAATCACATGGCGATGTGAACTAGATTATTGACTCTAGTGCAAGTGGGAGACTGAAGGAAATATGCCCTAGAGGCAATAATAAAGTTGTTATTTATATTTCCTTATATCATGATAAATTTTTATTATTCATGCTAGAATTGTATTAACCGGAAACTTAGTACATGTGTGAATACATAGACAAACAGAGTGTCACTAGTATGCCTCTACTTGACTAGCTCGTTAATCAAATATGGTTAAGTTTCCTAGCCATAGACATGAATTGTCATTTGATGAACGGGATCACATCATTAGAGAATGATGTGATTGACTTGACCCATTCCGTTAGCTTAGCACTTGATCATTTAGTTTGTTGCTATTGCTTTCTTCATGACTTATACATGTTCCTATGACTATGAGATTATGCAACTCCCGAATACCGGAGGAACACTTTATGTGCTATCAAACGTCACAACCTAACTGGGTGATTATAAAGATGCTCTACAGGTATCTCCGATGGTGTTTGTTGAGTTGGCATAGATCAAGATTAGGATTTGTCACTCCGATTATCGGAGAGGTATCTCTGGGCCCTCTCGGTAATGCACATCACTATAAGCCTTGCAAGCAATGTAACTAATGAGTTAGTTATGGATGACGACACGGAATGAGTAAAGAGACTTGCCAAGAATGAGATTGAACTAGGTATTGTGATACCGATGATCGAATCTCTGCAAGTAACATACCGATGACAAAGGAACAATGTATGTTGTTATGCGGTTTGACCGATAAAGATCTTCGTAGAATATGTGGGAGCCAATATGAACATCCTGGTTCCGCTATTGGATATTGACCGGAGACGTGTCTCGGTCATGTCTACATAGTTCTCGAACCCGTAGGGTCCGCACGCTTAACGTTCGGTGACGATCGGTATTATGAGTTTATGTGTTTTGATGTACCAAAGATAGTTCGGAGTCCTAGATATGATCACGGACAAGATGAGGAGTCTCGAAATGGTCGAGACATAAATATTGATATATTGGACGGCTATGTTCGGACACCGGAAGTGTTCGAGGTGATTTCGCAGAAAACCGGAGTGCTGGAGGGTTACCGGAACCCCCCGGGGAACTAGTGCGCCTAGATGGGCCTTAGTGGAGAGAGAGGGGCCGCCGCGGCAGGCCGCGCGCCCCCTCCCCCTTGAGTCCGAATTGGACTTGGAGGGGGGTGGCGCCCCACCTTTCCTTCCCCTCTCCCACTCCTTCCTTCCCCCTCCTAGTAGGACTAGGAAAGGAGGAATCCTACTCCTACTAGGAGGAGGATTCCTCCCCTCCTTGGTGTCGGTGTAAAAACCGGTGGATCTCGGGTAGGGGGTCCCGAACTGTGCATCCTAGGTTGATGGTAATAGGAGATAGGGGACATGATGCTTGCCAAGGTTCGGGCCCTCTCTATGGAGGTAATACCCTACTTCTTGCTTGATTGATCTTGATGAATATGAGTATTACAAGAGTTGATCTACCACGAGATCGTAATGGCTAAACCTAGAAGTCTAGCCTGTATGACTATGGTTATGAATCTCTCCCCCTCCGGACTAAGTCCTCTGGTTTATATAGACACCGGGAGGATCTAGGGTTACACAAGGTCGGTTACAAAGAAAGGAATCTACATATTTGATCACCAAGCTTGCCTTCCATGCCAAGCAGAGTCCCATCCGGACACGGGTAAAGTCTTCAGTCTTGGTATCTTCACAGCCCATTAGTCCGACCCATGGCTAACATGCTAGACGCCCGAGGACCCCTTAGTCCAGGACTCCCTCAGTAGCCCCTGAACCTGGCTTCAATGACAAGGTATCCGACGCGTAGATCTGTCTTCGGCATTGCAAGGCGGGTTCCTCCTTCCGAACTCCAAGATAGTCTTCGGACGTAATGGTCGTGTCCGGACCTGTAACACACACACCACACAACCGTAGAGAATATAATATTCCGCGAGTCCAATCCGCTGACAACTTTTTTAACATGACATCACGTCCACCCGGTCATAATTTCGAACCGTTTTTCGTCTGCCGCTCCACGTTTCGAGATGCGGTTGCCATTGGCACGTCTTGTCAAAGTAGAGATCGTGTCCCCTTATTACGGGATTCTCATCAATACGGGCGTGGGTAACCCAACCTGCCATTACACAAACCTTGGGAACAGGCGAGTTTTAAGGCGTGTGGGGAGGCGTTCAATATTCACTGCCTTTATAAGGAGATAAGAATCCCCTTTATTCACCCATGACTTCTCTTTCTCTTCGTTCTTCCATTCTCGAGCTCCAGCGCCCAAGTACCCATCTTCTCCTCCTCAAGGAAGCACTTAATCATGTCCGGATCCGGAGGCCAAGGCAAGTGGATGGTCTCCTCCGTCAAGGAGAAGGACATCACCCAGCTTCGAGCGGCCGGGTACCTGGCGAAGGGAATCGCCCACTGTCTGCCCTCCAAGGGGCAAGTCATCCCCACCCCGAAGCCTACGAAGAGGGTATTTTTCCTCCCTCACTTCGTCCACGATCGGGTTTCCACTTCACCCTTCGTCTGCATGGATCGATAGATTATTACGGCTAGATTTTCATGATCTAGCCCTCAGAACGCCTTGGATGGTTATGCCACAAGAATCCCCTGTTTCAGTTAATTAACTTCGCTAATTCGAACCGCTCAAAACAAAATTAAAATAATGCAAACGATAAAAGGGTTTCAAATCTAATTCTAAAATGTTCCGGGTTTTCTAAAATACCTAACCTAATATTGGTGGGTGCACTAGTATTTACAAATGCCAAGCATTTAAAATAAACCAAAACAGGAAACAAAAGGAGAAAAGAAAAAAATTAATAAATCAGGGAGGGGGATAAACCCCCTCCGCCCAAACCAACCGGCCCCCCCCCTCTCCCCATGGCCCATCCCCTTCTCCCATGGCCGCCCGTCGGCCCCAACCGGCCGCTTATCCCCACCCCACCCCGCTGCCAAACCCTAGCCGCACCCCCACTCTTCCCGCGCCTCCCTCTCCCCCCCCCTCCCATCCAGATCCAGATCGGGCAGGAGACCACCGACCTCTGGCCGGGCGATCCACCTCGCCCGATCCCACTGCCCCGCCACGGGTCCTCCCTCCTCCTCCACGCCGGGAGCTCCCTCCTCCTCAACGCGCCCCCCAGAGCCCGGCATGATCGCCATCAAGGTCCGGCTCGGCCTCACGCCTCGGGCCGAACACCTCCCGGCCCTCTCCCCTGGCCTGCCTGACCTCCTCGAGCACACCGCCGGGCCCTGCCCTCACTGGAGGCCTTCCTCTCCTCCCTCTTTCCCCTGTCTGGCGACCGGCTCCGGCCAGGCCAGCCTCTCCTCCTCCGCCCTCCGGCTCCCGGCTCAGCCGCCAGACCAAGGCCTCCCCGACCCCCTCCTCACTCTCCTCGCTGGTTTCGGCCCTGGCCTCGGGCCCGGCCGCCCGCCACCGTCGCCGCCCCCCCTTCCTCCCGCATGGCGACCATGCCTGGCGCGCACCAGCCCCGAGCCCAAGGCTCCCTTCCTCCCGTTCGCCGCCTGCCGCCCTCTCGATCCCCCTTCTTCCCATGGCGCTCCGCCGAGCCCTCAACTGCCGCCTGTCGCTCCTCACCGGCTGCCGCCGCGGCTGGGCGCCAGGAGCTGCCACTTGCCGCCGCCCGCCTCGATCCGCCTCGTGGTCGCCCGCCCGACTCGGCCAGGTCAGCCCGAATCGGCGGCGCCAGATCACCAGGCCACGCCTTGCTTGCTTGCCACGTGTTACATCGACAGGGCCCCACCCCAAAAACGAAAAAAAAGAATGTTTTAATAAAACCGAACGAAAAATGGAAATAAAGGAACTAAACTAATTACTAATTAATTAATTAAGCAATTAATTAATCTAATTAATTCCGGATTAATTAAACCCAATCATTAGCTAAATTAATTGGATAATTAATTAAGCTAATTAATTCTAAATTAATTAATACTAATCATTAGTTAACTTAATTAACTAAGATTAATTAACCCTGATTAGGTTAATTAGGCTTAGTGAATGACATGTGGGACCCACCTGGCAGGGTTGACTTAGTCAACCCTGCTGGCTGATGACGTCAGCATGACATCATGCTGATGTCATAAATGCAATTTCGAAATTAATTAAATAATTAATTAAAATTCCGTAAATTAATAAAACTTTTATAATTCATAACTTTTAACCGTAATCCGGATTAAAATAATTTCAACATGAAAGTTGCTCGTAACGACGAGACGAATTCGGATACGCAATCCGCTCGTCCACCACGCGTCTCTAACCTATCAAACTCAGAACTTTCTCCTCCGGTTCATCCGTCGACAGACGTCCGAGACGGATAACTTCCCTGATGCTTTCCCCTAAACCAAGACCCCTCTTACCACGTTAGGGCACGCTTAGCATCGCTTCTTGGCATGTCATGCATCGTTATGCATCTGTTACTGTATTCATTGTTTCTTCCCCTCTTCTCTTGGTAGACTACGAGACCGACGCCGCGGTGGCCAGTTCGACTACAAGGTCGACGATTCTCTCTCTTGCCAGAGCAACCAGCAAGCCCCCTTGATCACCAGATATCGCTTACTCTTATCTACTCGCTTGCATTAGAGTAGCATAGCATGTTACTGTTTTCGGATAATCCTATACCGCTGCATGGCCTCGTCCTTGTAACTTCACAGTTATTTTACCGCAATCCTATATGCTTAGTATAGGATGCTAGTTCTTTCATCTGTGGCCCTACTTTCTTGTCCGCGCCATGCTATATTATCGGGCCGTGATCACTCGGGAGTTGATCACGGTATATACTATTACTTATACATGATACATGTGAGACTAAAGTCGGTCGGCTAATGGAGCACCCGCAGTGGATCATTGAGGCGGAGCGGCGGCAGGTTGAGACCGCTTAGGAGAGAGGTGGGCTCGGCCTGTTCGGCGCTCGCGGTTACTTAACACGCTTAACGAGGTCTTGGTATTTGATCTGGGTTGGCTATGAGCTTATACGCACTAACCATCTACGCTGGAGTAGTTATGGGTATCCCGCGTCGTGGTATCGGCCGGCACTTTGACGTCACGACGAGCGGGCGCGCTACCGGATTGGACTGAACGCTGTTAGGCTAGGTCGCTTCCGCCGCCCGCAACGCAAGCGGGTGTGCTCGGCGATGGGCCTGCACCGCCGCTTAGGTTTAGACCGCGGCGTGCTCTCTCACAGTGCCTAGGTGGGGCTGCGACGTGTTGATCTTACGCGGCGGGCATGACCCCGGAAAGTGTGTCCGCCAAATGGGATCAAGCGTCTTTGGTAAGATGGTGCACCTCGCAGGAAGTTAATCTATTCGGATAGCCGTGATCTTCGTAACAGGACGACTTGGAGTTGTACCTTGAGCTTATGACAACTAGAACCGGATACTTGATAAAACACACCCTTCCAAGTGCCGATATAACCGGTGGTCGCTCTCGCTGTGGTTATGAGCAGGGATTGCCGGTAGGATTATTGCTATATGTTGTTACTTGGAGGACTTCCGTTGTCCTTCTTCATGCTGCTGCATCGGTGTCCGTGGTTTAGTCTTCTAAGACTAGCTCCCCTCTTATTCTCGGCATTCTCGCAGCTCAGTCCACCGATATGGCCTTTACACATATATCCATGCATATGTAGTGTAGCTCCTTGTTTGCAGTACTTTGGATGAGTACTCACGGTTGCCTTGTTCCCCTTTTTCCTATCTCTACTCGATTGCTGCAATCGCACGATGGAGCCTGAGATCCGACGCCACCGCCTACGATTCCACTACTACTCCGAGGCGCCTTACTACTACGCAGCAGCCCACGACGACGCACTGTGAGTGACCTAGGAGGATCCTGCAGAGGCCCGTCCTCTTCGATCCAGATCCCGCTTTGTGCTAGCCATCTTATGGCACCTTGTTTAACTTATGTCTCGTATCAGATATTGTTGCTTCCGCGACTGCCTATGATCGAGCACTTGTATTCGAGCCCTCGAGGCCCCCGGCTTGTATTATGATGCTTGTATGACTTATTTTATTTGTAGAGTTGTGTTGTGATATCTTCCCGTGAGTCCTTGATCTTGATCGCATACATTTGCGCATGATTAGTGTACGATTGAATCGAGGGCGCCACAAGTTGGTATCGAGCCGATCGCTGTAGGAATCCCCTTCCACACTCCTTGGCCAAGTCGAGTCTAGACATTGCAAAACTTTTACTAACTTGGCTGTGTGCCTTACGGGCCCACGCCGCCATCGGGTGGTACTAGGATCTTTTACTCCTCGACCTTTACTCGGGACTCGACTCTCTTCTACTCGGGTTAAACGATTTTACTAACTATCACTAGGATCCCGTGACCGCATTCACCCCAAGATGGATATAGCCTTAGTTGTTTTTGGAATTGTATTTGAACAATTTCCACCCCGCCATTTGACTCCTTTGAAACGCCTTTGTTTTCAGATGGAACCCACGAGGCAGGTCGGCGCCACACGACGGCCATTGGTGCCTCGGGATCACTCATGCGGTGCTAGCCGAGATGATGACCTATCTGGGTTATCGCTGCACCCCGAGTACACCGCCTATGAGGAGTACCAGACTACAACCGTGAGCAGACCGCCGCCATCGCCCACCTCTACTCTCGGGAGTATGAGTCCACTCATTGCCGCACACCGCACATGGTGTTGGAGTGACCATCGATATGGCAGTCCACGATGCTGCTTATGCTGACCGACACGCCTTCGCAAGCGTAGTATCGAGAGTTGGACACCTCCCCTTCGAGGCACATTGCTATCGCGTCGATGTTGGTGAGGAGGGTTACTACACCGCTGCCTACACCATCGCCACCAGAGAGCCCTTCCACCATCGTAACTTTGTTCGCATGCCGATGGGCTGGATCGAGCTAACCGAGCTCTTCGCCACGAGTTGTACATCACCCGTCAAGACCTCTACCGTGCTCGACGCTGATGCACCCTTTGTCCGTCCGGAGAGCTGCGCGCTGCTCGCGATCTACCCCGCCAGACCGTGATGCCCTGTGGTGTCGGTTACGACGTGGGAGGCTACTCTCCCGACTTGGCCCCTTTTCGCCACCGGACGCCGGATTCAGCACCGAGTATCCGCGCCCTGTGTCACCGACGTGGAGGACTATCCACCGCCGCACTATCAGCTTTCAAGCTACAGCTACCTCCGCAGCATCGTGGGACTGATGTAGACTTGCTTGTTAGCATTTGATGTATTCGCCATGAGCCTGTAGCCGCCTATGATGTAGTAGTCTATGTAATCGGACTCTATGTATCGAACTCTATGCATGATTCCTTTTGTAAGATATGCCAACTACTATGTAGTTCCCATCATGTCGCTTTCATTATGCATGTTTCATCATGAATGATTCTGTCTCTTGCTTAATTTCTCAAATGCTGAACTACCCTGTTATATAATAGCAGGATGGTTAGGCCAGCAGGTCGTGGTCGTGGTGCCAACTTCCCACCACCGCTCGAGTACATGGCTGGTATGGTCCAACAGCTTGAGATGAATCGCCAGCTCATGGAGAATATGATGGCTCGGCCTCGCCCAATATGAACCAAAGACCCAAACGGAACAACTCGCAGAATTCATACGCTCAACCCAAAGATGTACCGCAGCTCAACTCAGCCCTCGGATGTTGATGATCGCCCGTGACATCACCTATGAGATGGAGTCTGCTGATGTAGCCTCGCCAGCTATGTCACTTTTGCTTCCTTCTTCCTCAAGGGACCCGCAGCTCAATGGTGGGACAGCCACCGCGATTTCGCCAGCTTGGAACACTCATCACCGCCGACTTCCGTGCTGCCTTCCGTGCCCGCTTCATCCTCAAGGGTCATGGACCGAAGAAGCGTGAGTTCGCAATCTCACCCAAGGCAACAAGATTGAAGTTTATCGAGAGTTCTGGACTTGTCTCGCTATGTCAAGAGGATATTGCAACCGATGCACGCAGACAGAGAAGTTCCGTGACGGACTTCAAGTCGACATCAAGCTCGCACTTCTAGTGCACGACTTTGCTGATTTCGCCACCTTGGTGAACAAAGCTATCAATGTCGAAACTGGTCCGCAGGAATACCAGAGCTCTAACAGCGCAACTGTGACACCGCTCATCTTGGGCCCGCCTCGCAAGCGCAAGATATGGATTCCCAACAGCATGTACCAGCCAATGCATCTGCTTCAAAGCGTAACTATGCTACACCTCGCCCGCCTACAACTAAGCAGCCAAGCTTCCAGCTCCACCACCCCAAGCTCCTGCTCCCACTCCCAATAATGGCTTATGCTTGGTGCGGACAGCGTGGCACCGCATAGAGAATGCAACCGTAACCTGTAATCAATCGCCCTTCCAAAGAACCTGGCCGTGGAAACAACCGTAACCGCAACAACACCGCAAGTCTTATGGGCAAGCTCAGCCAACCACGTTGAACTCGAACGAAGCTCAAGACCAGCTCTCCATCGTGATGGGTACACTTCTCGTAAATTCAGTACCGTGATCTGTTTTATTCGATTCAGGGCATCACATTCATTCATGTCTCAAGATTTTGCATTCATGCATGGTATTAAAAGTGAAGACATGAATGCTTCACTATTAGTACACACCTCGGG
The DNA here is from genome assembly GCA_021605205.1 of Aegilops longissima. Taxonomy (NCBI): domain Eukaryota; kingdom Viridiplantae; phylum Streptophyta; class Magnoliopsida; order Poales; family Poaceae; genus Aegilops; species Aegilops longissima. The sequence goes on from CM038680.1 coordinate 115,735,832, forward strand.
CCAATGTCGGACTTCCATGATTTGCAACGACGCCCCGTTGAAATCAAGGAATGGAATTCCTTGTCTCCTATCGTGCTAAAGTCTTGTAGCATTGACCTCATTTTGGGATGGATTGGTTGAAAGCGATACGGCGCCAATCGCTTATGCGCCACTAAGACCGGCCCATCTGCTGCACCCTTCGATGAAATCGTAAGCTACAATGCTCGTCTCGTTCAAAATGCCGAGGCAAGGCTCTATGCATTGAATGCATTGAACGCCGCACCCTCGAGGGTATTGAAAACATTCCCGCTGCTCGCGATTTCCAAGACGCCTTTCTGAAGAACTTCCAGGATTCCCCGCTAGAGCTGTCGAATTGCCATCGACTTGAAACCAGTGCACCACTCCTATAGCCAAGCGTCCCTACAAGATGCCGCCGCATGAACTCCTTGAACTAAAGGAGGAAATCGACAAATCTCTTCAAAGCGGTTTCATTCGCCCAAGTTGCTCTCCTTGGGGAGCACTTCTCTCTTTGTCAAGAAGAAGGATGGGACAAACCGATTGGTCCAAGACTACCGTCCTATAAATCAAGCTACCATTCGTAATAAGTATCCTCTTCCTGATCAATGATCTTTATGATCAACTGGCTGGTTCGCTGCTGTTCTCAAACTCGACTTGAGGTTGGGTTACCACCAGATCCGTGTTCGTGAGGAGGATATCCCCAAGACCGCATTTGTGACTCGTTATGGTTCATACGAGTACACCGTCATGTCTTTCGGCTTAACCAATGCTCCAGCCACCTTCTCTCTCGCCCGATGAACTATATATTCATGGATTACCTCGACAAGTTCGTCGTGGTTTATCCGGATGATATCCCGATCTATTCCAAGAATGAAGAAGAACATGTGAACATCTTCGCCTTGTCTGCCGAAAAGCTACGAGAGCATCAACTCTATGCCAAGTTCTCCAAGTGTGAATTCTGGCTTCCAAGTAACCTACCTTGGACATGTCATCTCTAAGGATGGTATTGCCGCCAACCCCGAACGAGTTCAGGCTATTCTCGATTGACTCCTCCAAGAACGCATAAGTCGAAGTTTTCGGTCTCGCCAACTATTGCCGCCGATTCGTCGAGAACTTCTCCAAGATTGCCGTGCCTCGACTAATCTATTGCATAAAGGCGCAAGTTCCAATGGATGATAAGTGTCGAAAGTTTCCAGCACTCAAAGACAAGTTGACAACTGCCCGATGCTAGCTCCTCCCGATACTAAGAAGGACTTCGTCATTTATCGCGACGCATCTCGTCAAGGTTTAGGCGGTGTCCTAATGCAAGAGCGCAAAGTGGTTGCTTATGCCTCTCGACGATTGCGCCTCACGAGGAGAACTACCAGTTCATGACCTCGAACTTGCTGCCGTCATTCATGCGCTAAAGCAGGGCGACATTACCTTCTCGGTAATCGCTATAGATCTACACCGACCACCAAAGTCTGAAGTATCTGCTTACTCAGCCAGACCTGAACCTCCGTCGCCAGAGATGGATGGAGACTGCTGCAGACTTTGATTTGGGTATTTCCTATACGCCGTGCAAGGCTAATGTAATGGCTGATGCCTTGAGCCGCAAGTCTTTCTGCAACCACCTTCAGTTCACAAAGTTCAGCCTCACTTGTTGAAGAATTCAGCAGGTGAACCTCCATATTGTTCCTCCGTGCACTCGCCCCCTCCTCCGGAGTTCGCAAGATGAATCTCCGTGTTGTTCCCCGTGGTTCCTCTTTACCCGGCTGTTGAACCCGATATCTTGGGCACCATAAAGACAATGCAGGATTTGACTCGAGGTCTACAAGCTTAAACAAGACGTCAGAAAGGAAATCCTCATCCTTCACTATTGTCGATGATGGCGCCTTGTACTTCAAAGGCCGCCTAGTGGTGCCTTGTAAGAAGGACAACCTGGATATGACTCGAGAAGGTTATGCAAGAAGCTCATGATACGCTTCTATGTATCCACCTGGCAAGACAAAGATGTATCAAGACATTCGCCGAGATTCCGTGGTCTAATATGAAGCAAGACATTGCTCGCTATGTTTCGAGTGTGACGCTTGCCGTCAGATCAAAGCAGAACATCAAAGGCCTGCTGGAACTCGCAACCTATCTCTATTCCCGAATGGAAATGGGACCATGTTGAAATGGACTTCGCCACCGGATTTCCCAAATCGCAGAAAGGTAATGATGCTATTCTTGTCGCCATTGACCGCTTTCTAAAGTTGCACATTTTCCGCGGTCAAAGAAACGATCACCGCTAGCCACCGGCAACTCTCTATATGTCCAGAATTGTTTCACTTCACGGTATTCCACCGGTTATCGTTCGGACCGTGGCAGCTTATTCACTTCAAGATTCGGGCAAGTTTTCAAGAAGCTATGGGGACTCATTTATCTTTCAAGATCGCTTTCATCCGCAGTCTCAAGGGCAAGTTGAACGTGTCAACCAAATTCTCAAGACATGCTTCGAGCTTGTGTCGCCTCATTCGCAAGAAATGGGAGGAATCTCTCCCGATGCTGAGTTCTCTTATAATAATAGCTATCAAGCTAGTCTCAAGATGGCCCCTTCAAGTGTTATATGGACGAAAGTGCCAACCCTCCGAACTGGTCGAATCGGGAACGCCCACTCTTCGTCCGGATATTATCCAACATGCCAAGAACAAGTCCGCATTATTCGCGAGAATCTCAAGACTGCTCGACCGGCTAAAAGAGTAATTATGACCGCATCACAAAGACATGGTCTATCAACTCGCGAAAAGGCCTATCTTCGCTACACCAATGAAGGGTGCTCACCGCCGGAATCAAGGGCAAGTTAGCTCGCTATATTGGCCCTTTCACTATTCTCGAAAGGCGTGGAAAAGTGGCTTATCAACTGGAGCTTCGTCGAACCTTTCTCGTGTTCACGATGTGTTCCACGTGTCCCAACTCCGACGCTGCTTCAAGGACCCAATCCGAGCAAAGGACCATGAAGTGCTCGAATTGCAACAGACCTCTCCTATAAAGAGCATCCGTCCGCATTCTCGACCAAGCTGAACGCCGCACACCGTCGAAGGCGATCAAATTCCTCAAAGTCCAAAGGGTCGAATCACTCAAGATGAAGCCACCTGGGAACGCGAGGATCGTCTACGAGATGAATATCCCGCACTCTTTCCTTCTACCTCCTAAATCTCGGGACGAGATTTCTTGTAGTGGAGGAGATTTGTAACGCCCGGATGGTTATGCCACAAGAATCCCGGTTGTTAATTAACTTCTCGCTAATTCGGAACCGTTCGAAAACAAAATTAAAATAATGCAAACGATAAAAGGGTTTCGAAATCTAATTCTAAAATGTTCCGGGGTTTTCTAAAATACCTAACCTAATATTGGTGGGGTGCACTAGTATTTACAAAATGCCAAGCATTTAAAATAAACCAAAACAGGAAACAAAAGGAGAAAAGAAAAAAATAAATAAATCAGGGAGGGGGATAAACCCCCCCTCCGGCCCAGCCAGCCCCCCCCTCCCCTCTCCCCTTGGCCCATCCCCCCTTCTCCCCATGGGCCGGCCCGTCGGCCCCAACCGGCCGCTTATCCCCACCCCACCCCGCGGCCAAACCCTAGCCGCACCCCCACTCTTCCTCCCTCCCTCCCCTCGCCTCCCGACCATCCAGATCGGGGCAGGAGACCACCCTTCTGGCCGGGCGATCCACCTCCGCCGATCCCCACCGCCCCCCGCCTCGGGTCCTCCCCCTCCTCCTCCACGCCTGCGTCGGGAGCTCCTCCTCCCTCAACGCGCCCCACCGAGCCCGGCTGACCGCCACGCTGGGTCCGGCTGGCCGCCGCCTCGGGCCGAACGCCTCCCGGCCCCTCCCACTGGCCTGCCCTGACCTCCCTCGAGCACACCGGCCGTGGCCCTGCCTCCCCGTGAGGCCTCCCTCCTCCTCTTCCCCCCTGGCCGGCACTGCTCGGCCAGGCCAGACCAGCGCCCCTCCGCCCCCTCCGCTCCCCTCTGCCTGGCCACCACAGACGCCCTGGCCTCCTCCCGACCTCACTTCCTCGCTGCCGGTTCCGGCCCCTGCCTCGGCCGGCCTGCCACCCGCCCCCCTCGCCCTTCCTCCCCCTGTCGGCGACCCACGCTGGCGCCACCAGCCCCGAGCCTCAAGGCCCTTCCTCCCTGCTCGCCACTTGCCGCCGCACTGATCCCCCTTCTCCATGGCGCTGCCCGCCGAGCCTCAAGAACTGGCCGCCTGCCGCCTCACCGGCTGCTGCTGCTGCTGGGCGCTGGCCAGAGCTGGCCACTGTCAGCGCCTCACGCCTCGATCCGCCTCGTGGTCGCCGCCTCGACCGGGCCGGGTCAGCGTTCAATCGGGCGGCGCCAAGACCGCATACGCCTACGCCTGCTTTGCCACGTACATCGACAGGGGCCCCACCCCAAAAACGAAAAAAAAGAATGTTTTAATAAAACCGAACTAAAAATGGAAATAAAGGAACTAAACTAATTACTAAATAATTAATTAATTAATTAATTAAGCAATTAATTAATCTAATTAATTCGGATTAATTAAACCCAATCATTAGCTAAATTAATTGGATAATTAATTGCTAATTAATTCTAAATTAATTAATACTAATCATTAGTTAACTTAATTAATTAAGATTAATTAACCCTGATTAGGTTAATTAGGCTTAGTGAATGACATGTGGGACCCACTGGCAGGTTGACTTAGTCAACCCTGCTATCGATGACGCCAAGATGACATCATGTCGATGTCATAAATGCAATTTCGAAATTAATTAAATAATTAATTAAAATTCCGAAATTAATAAAACCTTTTATAATTCATAACTTTTAATCCGTAATCCGGATTAAAATAATTTCAACATGAAAGTTGCTCGTAACGACGAGATTTAATTCGGATACGCAATCCGCTCGCCCACCACGCGCCTCTAACCTATCAAACTCAGAACTTTCTCCTCCGGTTCATCTGTCTCGACAGACGTCCGAGACGGATAACTTCCTGATGCTTTCCCCTAAACCAAGACTCTCTTACCACGTTAGGGCACGCCTAGCATCGCTTGGCATGTCATGCATCGTTATGCATCTGTTACGTGTATTCATTGTTTCTTCCCTCTTCTCTTCGGTAGACTACGAGACCGACGCCGCACTGGCCGCTCGATCACAAGGTGTGACGAATTCTCTCTTGCCAGAGCAACCAGCAAGCCCCCTTGATCACCAGATATCGCTTACTCTTATCTACTCGCTTGCATTAGAGTAGTATAGCATGTTACTGCTTTTGATAATCCTATACTTTGCTGCATAGCCTGTCCTTGTAACTTCGTTGTTACCTTTACCGCAATCCTATATGCTTAGTATAGGATGCTAGTTCTTTCATCCGTGGCCCTACTTTCTTGTCCGTCATCGCCATGCTATATTATCGGGCCGTGATCACCGGGAGTTGATCACGGGTATATACTATTACTTATACATGATACATGTGAGACTAAAGTCGGTCGGCTAATGGAGCACCATGAGTGGATCATTGAGGCGGAGCGGCAGGCAGGTTGAGACCGCTTAGGAGAGAGGTGGGCCTGGCCTGCTCGGCGCTCGCGTTACTTAACACGCTTAACGAGGTCTTGGTATTTGATCCGGGTTGGCTACGAGCTTATACGCACTAACCATCTACGCTGGAGTAGTTATGGGTATCCCGGCCGTGGTATCATCCGGCACTTGACGTCACGACGAGCGGCGCGCTACCGGATTGGACTGGGAACGCTTGTTAGGCTAGGTCTGCTTCGGCCGCCTCGCAACGCGGGTGTGCTCGTATGGCGATGGGCCTGCACTGCTGCGCTTAGGTTTAGACCGCGCTTGGCCTCTCTGTGCCTAGGTGGGCTGACGTGTTGATCTTACGCTGCCGGCATGACCCCGGAAAGTGTGTCCGCCAAATGGGATCAAGCGTCTTTGGTAAGATGGTGCACCCCGCAGGAAGTTAATCTATTCGGATAGCCGTGATCTTCTGTAATGTGACGACTTGGAGTTGTACCTTGAGCTTATGACAACTAGAACCGGATACTTGATAAAACACACCCTTCTAAGTGCCGATATAACCGTGGTCGCCTCGCTCGTGGTTATGAGTGTGGGATTGCCGGTAGGATTATTGCTATATGTTGTTACTTGGAGGACTTCCGTTGTCCTCTTCTCATGCTGCGGACGGTGTCCGTGGTTTAGTCTTCGTTAAGACTAGCTTTCCCCTCTTATTCTGGCATTCGCATTCACCACCGATATGGCCTTTACACATATATCCATGCATATGTAGTGTAGTTCCTTGTTTGTAGTACTTTGGATGAGTACTCACGGTTGCCTTGTTCCCTTTTCCTATCTCTACTCGATTGCTGCAATCGACGATGGAGCCCAGGATCGAGACGCCACCGCCACGCACGACTACTACTCCGGAGGCGCCTACTACTACGCAGGCAGCCCACGACGACCACACCAGAGTGACCTAGGAGGATCCAGTGCGGGAGGCCTGTCCTCTTCGATCAGATCCCAGCTTTGTGCTAGCCATCTTATGGCACCTTGTTTAACTTATGTCCGTACTCAGATATTGTTGCTTCCGCTGACTCGCCTATGATCGAGCACTTGTATTCGAGCCCTCGAGGCCCCTGGCTTGTATTATGATGCTTGTATGACTTATTTTATTTGTAGAGTTGTGTTGTGATATCTTCCCGTGAGTCCTTGATCTTGATCGTACACATTGCGTGCATGATTAGTGTACGATTGAATCGAGGGCGTCACAAGCCCCGAACTCCTTCCTCAACATCTCAGCATTCATCGTCATGTGCGAGGCCTTCCTCCGCATCCATCCCCACTTTGGCCTATGGCTCAAGGTCTTAAATGTGAAGCCGAAGGTGGTGGATGGTCAGCACGCAGAATGCGGAGGCGCCATGGTGAGCAAGATGCCCAACGTTACTTGGCCCATAGGAACTTTTGTGGAGACTGTCAAGGAGTGGCAGAAATAGTGGTTCTACATCACAGAGCCGTGTGGTGCCACTTGGGCGGCGGCTCCCGAGTTTAGGGCCGGAGTCCCAATGCGGCTCACCTCCTGGAAGGAGAAAGGCCCCAACTGGTCAGTCTCGGACGAGCTGATAGCGCTACAAACACGGATTCAGAGTATGGTGGATAAAGACATCAAGCTTGTCAACGTGATCCAGGTAATGCCGGTTCGCCGGATTCTCCCCTGCCAAAGCCGAAGCTTCCCTTTATGGGAATTCAATCTGGTGAAGCACCAGACCCTCGAAGGGCTCTTTGGAACTACTCACGAAGGTGCCTGGAAGTTGCTCTTCAAGGGCAACGAGAAGCCGTCGGTCATGGATTCAGACTGTGGGCATGATCACACCCATCCAGCCAATGAGGTAAGTTCTCCTTTTCTCAAGGCGTACCTTCTACTTGTCTGTTCAAGGAGGATGCCTAATTTTTGTTGTACTTTTTCAGGTGTGGACGGAGAGAGCGGAGCGAATTCATAGTTCGGCTCCGCTGCCCGAAGAGCCAGTCGGCCCGCTCTTGTCGAAGATGCTGGTTCCGGCGCCCTATAGGCCGCCGGAAAAGAAGGCCAAGAAGAAGGCCAAGGGGGCCAAGGGTGGCCCCCGTCGCAAGGGTGCTTCGGACGTGACGTATGAAGATGAAGTGACCCTTTCCTCCACCGCCGAGGACGACGGCGACGAGGAGGAGGGGGAGAGCAACCTTCCCCCTAATGAGGGAAAGAAGAAGAGGGCGGCCTCCACGAACCTGGAGGCGGAGACGTCCAAGAAAGGGAAGGGCTCCCTCGCGGATAACTCCGCGTGGGATGTTGACAGTAGTCCGGAGCGACATCCCCACACTAAGCCTCGGGCTGCATCGTAAGTGCTAAGACTCGTACATGCCCATAAATCTAGCCTGTCCTCTTTGTTGTATTGACATGATTAGTTATGATATTACAGTCCGGCCCACGACAGTTCCCAGCGATCCTCGTCACGAGGTTCGGTGTATTCAAAGGTGATGGCCAGCGAGTCACCGCCGACCGCTCACACCCCTAAGGCCAGGGACGACGCAAAGGTGCTGTCCCAAAGGACTTCCCCGGGCCGGGGAGAGGCTCAGGAGGCGCCAGGAGGCGAAGCCTCCGTCGCCGGACACCAGCGGGAGCCGATCCCCATGGGGACTGGTGATGAGGGCCGTATTCAGCTTGGCCCTCAGCCGGATTCGATTCCAGAGACCGATACGGCTCTGGAATCCGGCGCGCAACCTCCTCTCAAAGAAGGGGGTGTGCCTATTCCGTCGGTGACCCCTATCTAAACAGGGGCACCGAATAATCTGCTGGAAGTGCTACGAGGCGCTTCCATTGTGGATGAGCACCGTGTTCTTATGGGCACGGTAATTGAAAGGGTTCAGTCCGCCAAGAGCGGACTGACCGAAGCCTGCAGCAGCCTGCTGACAGGTTTGGAGGTAAGCGACGCAAAAAGAGAAAATCCCCATATAGACAGTAGCCCCTGAGACACTGTCCGGTGTTCGGAAAGAAAAAGCCAGACAGATTATCAATCCTCTATTGTAGGAAACTAACTAAATTTGTCTGAAATGAATACACATGCGTTGCTATTACAGCTCAAGATATCGCCGAGGTCTCCTGATCAAGCAGATGGAGCAGCCGAGGAGGAGCTCGACCAGGTGAGGAGGCAGCTCCAAGAAAAACAAGGTATGTGATAACCCGTTGTATATTCGAAAAAAGTAAAATGATATGCATTGGCCGAAGTGTCATGATATGTATAGAAGCGATGACCAAGGTCGAGGCCCTAAAAAAGGCCCTGGCCGAAGCCGAGGGGAAGGCTGCCAAGGAGCAGGCCGCTCGTAAGAAGCTCAAGGCCCGGGTCAACGAGGTCCAACAAGAGCTCCAGGACGCGGTGAGGAAGTGCGAGACCTTGGAGCGCGATGCGTCGGCTCAAGAGACCGAACTCGTCAAGGCTCGTCAGAGCGCGGAGACGGCCCGGATTGAGGCCCATGGCGCCCTCAGGGAGATCCAGGAGGCCAGGACGATTGCGGCGGGTAAGGCATTTAGTATGCAAAGCAAGTATGGGAAGAGAAAGTATCTTTTACTAACCCGTATTCAGAGTTCTCTAGGGGCTTTTGCCGATCTGCCCCATAGTGTGTCCGATGCCGCGAAGTTCTTCCGAGACAAAGAAGGGAGCTCCACGGAGAAGCTATTCTGGTCGCAGTATCTTGCGCCAGAACATCCGGTGCCCTTCAGTGATCAGCAAAAATAGCTGGTCGAGCTGCACAGGGTGGCCGAACTGGCCATGAAGGATTTAATAATCTGGTTGTGGCTAGCCGAAGCTATACCCAGCAGTTACTTCGGCCTCCTGAAGCGGTTGGTGGCTGCCTGTACTAGGTTGGATGATGTTAAGCGGTCCGTCTGCATCGAGGGCGCGCGTGTGGCCTTTGCCCGCGTGAAGGTCTGGTGGGCGAAGATGGACGCCGTCAAGCTTGTGACCGAGGTGAAGGAAATATGCCCTAGAGGCAATAATAATGTTATTATTTATTTCCTTATATCATGATAAATGTTTATTATTCATGCTAGAATTGTATTAACCGAAACATAATACATGTGTGAATACATAAACCTACTGAGTGTCACTAGTATGCCTCTATTTGACTAGCTCGTTAATCAAAGATGGTTATGTTTCCTAACCATGAACAAGGAGTTGTTATTTGATTAACGGGATCACATCATTGGTTGAATGATCTGATTGACATGACCCATTCCATTAGCATAGCACCTGATCGTATAGTTTGTTGCTAGTGCTTTTCTTCATGACTTATACATGTTCCTATGACTATGAGATTATGCAACTCCTGCTTGCCCGAGGAACACTTTTGGTGCTACCAAACGTCACAACGAATCGGGTGATTATAAAGGTACATTACAGGTGTCTCCAAGGTACATGTTGGGTTGGCATATTTGAGATTAGGATTTGTCACTCCGATTGCTCGGAGAGGTATCTCCGGCCCTCTCGGTAATGCACATCACATAAGCCTTGCAAGCATTGCAACTAAATGTGTTAGTTGTGAGATGATGTATTACGGAACGAGAAAAGAGACTTACAAGAACTAGATTGAACTAGGTATTGGATACCACGATCGAATCTCGGCAAGTAACATACCGATGACAAAGGGAACAACGATGTTGTTATGCGGTCTGACCGATAAAGATCTTCAGAGAATATGTAGGAGCCAATATGGGCATCCAGGTTCCGCTTATTGGTTATTGACCGAGAATAGTTCTAGGTCATGTCTACATAGTTCTCGAACCCGTAGGGTCCGCACGCTAAGGTTTCATGATGCTTATATTATGAGTTTATGAGTTTTGATGTACCGAAGGAGTTCGAGTCCCGGATGAGATCGGGGACATGACGAGGAGTCTCGAAATGGTCGAGACGTAAAGATCGATATATTGGACGACTATATTCGAGTTCGGAAAGGTTCCAATGATTCGGGTATTTTTCGAGTACCGGGAGTTACGGGATTACGGGAGAAGTAATGGGCCTTGATGGGCTTTAGTGGGAAGAGGAAAAAGGTTGCTGCGCCCCCTCCCTCTAGTCCGAATTGACTAGGGAAAAGGGGCCGCCACCCTCCTTCTCCTCCACTTCCTTCTCCCTTCCTCCTCTTGGTGGACTCCTACTAGGACTTGGAGTCCTAGTAGGACTCCACACCCTGGCCGCACCTATTGCCTTGGCCGCCTCCTCCTCCTCCATCCTTTATATACGGGGCAGGGGCACCCCATGACACAAGTTGATCTACGGATCGCTCCTTAGCCGCAGGCGGTGCCCCTCCACCATATTCCACTTCGTCATATCGTCATGGAGCTTAGGAGAAGCCCTGCGCGGAGAAGTCATATCGTCAGGAGCTTAGGCGAAGCCCGCGCCGGTGGAGCATCAACATCGTCACCACGCCGTCAGGTTGACGGAACTCATCCCCGACACTTTGCTGGATCGAGTCCGGGATCGCCATCGAGCTGAACGTGCAGAACTCGGAGGTGCCGTGACGCTCGGTGCTTGGATCGGTCGGATCGTGGAGACGACGACTACATCAACCGCTTGTTATAACGCTCCGCTTTCGGGTTCACGAGGGTACGTGGACGGACACTCTCCCCTCTCGTTGCTATGCCATCACCATGGTCTTGCGTGATCGTAGGAAATTTTTTGAAATTACTACGTTCCCCAACACGAGGGGCCGCCCGAGGGCAAGGAGCACCGTACACCCGAGCGGTATTTTGGCGACGTCTTGGAGGGGTCTCGTATTGTAGCGACGCAGTGTTCGTAGGATATTATCTTTGAACGAATGTTTTCAAGTGCCCTCTACCTTGTATGATAAAACCAAGTGGGTTTGTAATATAATGTTTGCTATGTTTTAAATTTTACCTCCTGTGCGGCCGTGTTGTATGAGATTTGAGGGTTGGCCAGTCGTCGGCTTCTACCCCCATGTAGGTAGTATGGAGGTGTTCAGGATGGAATCTAAACAATCTTGATCCAATTATATGGTCCTTGAAGGAGTTGTTTAGCACAACGAACCAGGCAATCAGACTATGCGGCTTTAACGCCCTCACTTAGCCATAGGAGTTTGACAATAAAAACATGAGCGCAGCCCCTAGTATCTGAACTAGAGTGCTATAAACGTCAGATCGGGAAGTACCGATCCTTCGCGTAATGCAGAAGAAATCTCCAACGATTTGCAACCTCCGAAGAGCTGATCGGCTCTCGCCGCATCATGACAGTCATTTTTCGGCTTTCTCTACTGAGGTGCTCCTTTGGATAAACCAAGGCACAATCACAGTAGTTCTCCCTTTACTACCTTAGCTGATATAGCAGAACATAAGGTAGCAAGCACAGGAGCCGGGCAACCCAACTATTGACCAAAGACATGATTCGGAGCCAATTGCATATAGTGCTAAATTCAGGGTGCCGAACTATACTGTACAAAGTGTTTGGACTTTTGTTGCCGTAGTGTGGGGTGCTACGAAGCCCCTGGCAAACATCAAACGTACCAAAGTGTACGGGTGCTACACGATAGGGTTACCACGGGAGAGAGGAAAAAAACAAGAAAGAAAGAAAACAGAAAGGATGCAAAGGTGATAAGCTCGAGCTCTAAAGCTCCAGCCGCGAACTGTTTTTATTGTAATTTGATTAATACGTCGAGGCGCATTGATACAAGTAGTGTGATAAGCAACAAGATACTTAACATGCAAAAAACCAAGGGAGAGCTGCATGTGGGTCCTGAAAAACAGGTAGAGTGATTTTTAACAAAACCACCTTGAAAATCCCCCGTGCGTCAGCGTTTCTCGCCGTCTTGGTGTGTTTATCCTTCAAGAGGACTGGTGATCGGGCCATCAGATAGGGCCTACGGGATTGAAACCTGAAAAGGGAATGAATAAAAGTGAAAGTATGTGTGTATCCGGTGTCGGTTGAGCCGTACTGTGGATCACACACTAGCTATGCCTCCGTCGATGCCCATGGAATTTTGAGGGTGTAGTTATGTACGCGTGGTGCGAATGCCACCACTTGACTAGGACTGAGACGAAGGCTGGATTGCTAGTCTAGCTCCTGACGAGCCGAGCTGTCCTGCTACAGGGTAGTTCAGACCCACTTGGCGATGTCCGTGGGCTCGGCAGCCGAATTAAGGTTCTGCTTGAGAAGGCCGCTCTGTACTTCTGCTGCTAGGGCAGCTGTGTGCTCTTCTGTTCGGAGGGAGCGTTCTGTATTTCCATTGACTGTTATGACGCCACATGGACCGGGCATCTTGAGCTTGAGATAAGCATAGTGTGGCACTATGTTGAATCGAGCGAATGCGGTCCGACCGAGCAGTGAGTGATAGCCGCTGCGAAAGGGGACTATGTCAAAGATTAGCTCCTCGCTTGAGAAATTGTCTGGAGATCCGAAGACAACCTCAAGCGTAATTGAGCCCGTACAGCGGGCCTCTATGCCTGGTATGACTCCTTTGAAGGTAGTCTTCATGGGTTTGATCCGTGATGGATTAATGCCCATTTTGCGCATTGTGTCCTGATACAGCAGATTGAGGCTGCTACCCCCGTCCATAAGGATGCGCGTCAGGTGAAATCCGTCAATGATAGGGTCGAGGACTAGTGCGGCTGAACCGCCATGAGGGATACTAGTCGGATGAACCCAACGATCGAAGGTGATCGGGAATGACGACCATGGATTGAATTTTGGGGCGACTGGCTCTATCGCGTAGACGTCCCTTAGTGCGCGCTTGCGCTCCCTTTTGGGGATGTGTGTAGCATATATCATGTTCACTGTTTTGACTTGAGGGGGAAACTTCTTCTGCCCCCCTGTGTTCGGTTGCCGGGGCTCCTCATCATCGTCCTCGCTTTGTGATCCCTTTTCCCTGTTCTCGGCGTTTAATTTTTCGGACTGTTTAAAAACCCAACAATCTCTGTTTGTATGATTGGCTGGTTTGTCTGGGGTGCCATGTATCTGGCATGGGCGATCGAGTATGCGGTCCAGGCTGGATGGTCCCTAATTTTTTCTTTTGTATGGTTTCTTCCGCTGGCTGGACTTGGAGCCGCTGAATCCGGCATTGACTGTAGTGTCGTCGGTGTTATCACCATTGCTTCAGCATTTATGTCTATTACGTCGGGGCTTGCCGGTGCTGTTTTTGACATCGGAGGGAACTACCTCACTGGCTGTGTTTTTACTACGAGCCAGCCAACTATCCTCACCCGTGTAAAAGCGGGTCATGAGTGCCGTAAGGGCTGCCATAGATTTTGGCTTTTCTTGGCCGAGGTGGCTGATACGTCTCCAACGTATCTATAATTTTTTATTGCTCCATGCTACTTTATCTATTGTTTTGGACTATAATGGGCTTTATTTTCCACTTTTATATTATTTTTGGGACTAACCTATTAACCGGAGGCCCAGCCCAGAATTGCTGTTTTTGCCTTTTTCAGTGTTTCGAAGAAACAGAATATCAAACGGAGTCCAAACGGAATGAAACCTTCGGAAACGTGATTTTCTCACCGAACATGATCCAGGAGACTTGGACCCTACGCCAAGGAACCAGAGAGGCGGTCACGAGGGTGGGGGGCGTGCCCCCCTAGGGCGTGCCCCCTGCCTCGTGGGCCCCTCGAAGCTCCACCGACATACTCCTTCCTCCTATATATACCCACGCACTTCAAACGATCGGACAGGAGCCAAAACCTAATTCCACCGCCGCAACTTCCTCAGATCCACGAGATCCCATCTTGGGGCCTGTTAGGAGTTCACGGAGGGGGCATCCACCATGGAGGGCTTCTACATCAACACCATAGCCCTCCGATGAAGTGTGAGTAGTTTACTTTAGACCTTTGGGTCCATAGCTAGTAGCTAGATGGCTTTCTCTCTTTTGGATCTCAATACAATGTTCTCCCTCTCTCGTGGAGATCTATTCGATGTAATCTTCTTTTTGCGGTGTGTTTGTTGAGACCGATGAATTGTGGGTTTATGATCCAGCTTATCTATGAATAATATTTGAATCTTCTCTGAATTCTTTTATGTATGATTGAGTTATCTTTGCAAGTCTCTTCAATTATCCGCTTGGTTTGGCCAACTAGATTGGTAGTTCTTGCAATGGGAGAAGTGCATGGCTTTGGGTTCAATCTTATGTGTCCTTACCCAAAGGATGTAAAGGGTTGCAAGGCACGATTGTATTGTTGCCATCGAGGATAACAAGATGGGGTATTTATCATATTGCATGAATTTATTCCTCTACATCATGTCATCTTGCTTAAGGTGTTACTCTGTTTTAACTTAATAGTCCAGATGCATGCTGGATAGCGGTCGATGAGTGGAGTAATAGTAGTAGATGCAGAATCATTTTGGTCTACTTGTCTCGGACGTGATGCCTATATACATGATCATACCTAGATAACCTCATAACTATGCTCAATTCTGTCAATTGCTCAACAGTAATTTGTTCACCCACCGTAGAATACTTATGCTCTTGAGAGAAGCCACTATTGAAACCTATGGCCCCCGGGTCTATTCTCATCATATCAATCTCCATCACTTTTATACTTTCTTTGTTTTACTTTGCCTTTTACTTTTTACTTTGCATCTTTATATCAAAAATACCAAAAATATTATCTCTATCAGATCTCACTCTCGTAAGTGACGGTGAAGGGATCGACAACCCCTAATCGCGTTGGTTGCGAGTAGCTATCATTTTGTGCAGGTACGAGGGACTTGCGCGTGGCCTCCTACTGGATTGATACCTATGTTCTCAAAAACTGAGGGAAATACTTACGCTACTGTGCTGCATCATCCTCTCCTCTTCGGGGAAAACCAACACAAGCTCAAGACGTAGCAAGAAAGATTTCTGACGCCGTTGCCGGGGAGTCTACGCAAAAGTCAACACACCAAGTACCCATCACAATCCCTATCTCTCGCATTACATTATTTGCCATTTGCCTCTCGTTTTCCTCTCCCCCACTTCACCCTTGCCGTTTTATTCGCCCTCTCTTTTCGTTTGCCTTGATGTTTTACTTGGCTCGTTTGCTCGTTTGTTTGAAATAGTTGAGTATTTATTCCTAAACAAAGAAGCCAATATCTATGGATCCTCATCCGCTTGCCAATCTTTTTAAGAGATCCAATTATGATGAACCAATTCCTAGTGATTTGGATGCACTAGATTATCTTTATAAGGTTTTTCCTGAAATCCGTGAAGTGACTGACGATAGATCTTTGAATAAAAAGCATGATTGCAATGATTTTATTGTAAATTCTTTTGATCAATTGTGCTAATAAGATGCAAAACCCTAAGCGTGGGGATGCTAGTTTTGCTATGTCTACTACTTGTTGCAATGATCATGATTGGGGTGATTCTTCTTATGATCTTGAAAATTTATTTTAGCCCCATGATGAATATGAGATTGATAATATTGTTTGCAATAATATTGGAAGTGGGTTCAGAAGAGTGTCAACTTTAGATCCCACATATTTGGAGAATGTTCAATCTTATGAAGTTTTTGATAAAAGTGGGCTTGGAAAGGTCATGACTTTAGTTAATGATAATCCCACTATTTTGAAAGAGTATCAACTTTGCATGCATGTGGATCGTGTTGAGAATATACTTTCTGATAGCTATTTTGTTTAATTTTCCTATGATCCTACATGTAATTATTATGAGAGAGGAAAATATGGTTGTAGAAACTTTCATGCTACTAAATTACCTCTCGCTATGTTGAGATTGCTATTGTCTCTTTCCGCTTCCTTGTGTATGCTAGTTTTTTCTTGTCTTGATTCGTTTGCCTATAAGATGCCTATGCATAGGAAGTATGTTAGACTTAGATGTGGTTGTCACATGTTTTATGATGCTCCCTTTGTGCTTCAATTCTTGTCTTTTATGTGAGCATCATTGAAATCTCAATGCCTAGCTAAAAAGGCTTTAAAGAAAAGCACTTGTTGGGAGACAACCCAATATCTATCCTTGCTATTTAGGAATAAATAATCCATCTAGCCTCTGTTTAGATGTGGTTTTATCTTTTAAGTAGTGTTTGTGCCAAGTTAAACCTATTGGATCTTCTTGGATGATAGTTATTTGATCTTGCTGTAATTTCCAGAAACTTTGCGCTCAGTGCCCGAATTGTTAAAACTCACCAGAACGTGATAAAATACTGATTCCAATTGCTGCTGATCAATAAAAAAAATTTCCAGGTCATATAATTTTGGTAGAATTTTTTGAGTTCCATAAGTTTGCGTTAGTTACAGATTACTACAGACTGTTCTGTTTTGACAGATTCTGTTTTGCGTGTGTTGTTTGCTTATTTTGATGAATCTATGGCTAGTAAAATAGTTTATAATCCATAGAGAAGTTTGAATACAGTAGGTTTAACACCAATATAAATAAATAATGAGTTCATTACAGTACCTTAAGGCAGTCTTTTGTTTTCTTTCTCTAACGGAGCTCACGAGATTTCTATTGAGTTTTGTGTTGTGAAGCTTTCAAGTTTTGGGTGAATTCTTTTGATGGATTATGGAACAAGGAGTGGCAAGAGCCTAAGCTTGGGGATGCCCATGGCACCCCCAAGATAATCCAAGGACACCAAAAAGTCAAAGCTTGGGGATGCCCCGGAAGGCATCCCCTCTTTCGTCCACTTCCATCGGTAATTTACTTGGAGCTATATTTTTATTCACCACATGATAAGTGTTTTGCTTGGAGCGTCTTGTATTATTTGCGTCTTTGCTTGTTAGTTTACCACAATCATCCTTGCTGTACACACCTTTTGAGAGAGCCATACATGAATTGAAATTTGATAGAATACTCTATGTGCTTCACTTATATTTTTTTGAGCTTGATAGTTTGCTCATAGTGCTTCACTTATATCTTTTGAGCGTGATGATTTTTGCTCTAGTGCTTCACTTAGATCTTTTAGAGCACGGTGGTGGATTTGTTTTAAAGAAACTTGATCTCTCATGCTTCACTTAGATTATTTTGAGAGTCGTTAATAGCATGGTAATTTGCTTAATGTTAATATACTTGGTATTCAAGATATGTGAAACTTTATTTTGAGTGCGTTGAATACTAAGATAAGTTTGATGCTTGATAATTGTTTTGAGATATGGAGGTGATAATATTAAAGTCATGCTAGTTGAGTAGTTGTGAATTTGAGAAATGCTTGTGTTGAAGTTTTTAAATCCCGTAGCATGCACGTATGGTTAAAGTTGTGTAACAAATTTGAAACATGAAGTTTACCTGGCTTGTGCATCCTTATGAGTGGCGGTTGGGGACGAGCGATGGTCTTTTCGTACCAACCTATCCCCCTAGGAGCATGCGCGTAGTACTTGATTTTTGATGACTTCTAAATTTTTGCAATAAGTATATGAGTTCTTTTTACTAATGTTGAGTCCATGGATTATACGCACTTTTACCTTTCCGCCTTTGCTAGCCTTTTCGGTACCGTGCATTGCCCTTTCTCACCTTGAGAGTTGGTGCAAACTTCGCCGGTGCATCCAAACCCCGTGATATGATATGCTCTATCACACATAAACCTCCTTATATCTTCCTCAAAACAGCCACCATACCTACCTATTGTGGCATTTCCATAGCCATTCCGAGATATATTGCCATGTAACTTTCCACCGTTCCGTTCATCATCATCGTGACATACTTTACTTTTGTCATATTGCCATTGCATGATCATGTGGTTGACATCGTATTTGTGGCAAAGCCACCATGCATTATTTTTCATACATGTCACTCTTGATTCATTGCACCATCCTGGTACACCGCCGGAGGCATTCATATAGAGTCATACCTTGTTCTAGTTTTGAGTTGTAATCCTTATGTTGTAATCAATAGAAGTGTGATGATCATCATTATTAGAGCATTGCCCAAAAAAAGAGAAAGGCCAAAAAGAAAAAAAGAAAGGCCCAAAAAAAGGGCAATGCTACTATCTCTCTTTCCACACTTGTGCTTCAAAGTAGCACCTTGTTCTTCATGTAGTGAGTCTCATATATTGTGCTTCAAAGTAGCACCATGTTTTTCATATAGTGAGTCTCATAAGTTGTCTTTTTATACTGGTGGGAATTTTTCATTATAGAACTTGGCTTGTATATTCCTACGACGGGCTTCCTCAAAATTCCCTAGGTCTTCATGAGCAAGCAACTTGTATGCACACCCACTAGTTTTCTTTTGTTGAGCATTCATAGCTCTAGTGCATCCGTTGCATGGCAATCCCTACTCCTCATGTTGACATCAATTGATGGGCATCTCCATAGCCCGTTGATTATCCTCGTCAATATGAGACTTTCTCCTTTTTTGTCTTCTCCACACAATCCCCATCATCATATTCTATTGCACCCATAGTGCTATATCCATGGCTCACGCTCATGTATTGCGTGAAGGTTGAAAAAGTTTGAGATTATTTAAGTATGAAACAATTGCTTGGCTTGTCATCGGGGGTATAGAAGTTGGGAACATCTTTGTGTGACGAAAATGAAGCATAGCCTAACTATATGATTTTGTAGGATGAACTTTCTTTTGCCATGCTATTTTGAGAAGACATGATTACTTTGATTAGTACGCTTGAAGTATTATTATTTTTATGTCAATATGAACTTTTGTCTTGAATCTTTCGGATCTGAATATTCATCTCATGATTAAGAAGATTTACATTGAAATTATGCCAAAGTATCACTCCGCATCAAAAATTCTCTTTTTATCATTTACCTACTCGAGGACGAGCAAGAATTAAGCTTGGGGATGCCTAATACGTCTCCAACGTATCTATAATTTTTTATTGCTCCATGCTAGTTTATCTATTGTTTTGGACTATAATGGGCTTTATTTTCCACTTTTATATTATTTTTGGGACTAACCTATTAACCGGAGGCCCAACCCAGAATTGCTGTTTTTTGCCCTTTTCAGTGTTTCGAAGAAACAGAATATCAAACGGAGTCCAAACGGAATGAGACCTTCAGAAACGTGATTTTCTCACCGAACGTGATCCAGGAGACTTGGACCCTACGCCAAGGAACCAGAGAGGCGGTCACGAGGGTGGGGCGCCCCAGGGCGCGCCCCGCCTCGTGGTCCCTCAAGCTCCACCGATGTACTCCTTCCTCCTATATATACCCACGCACCCCAAACGATCAGAACAGGAGCCAAAAACCTAATTCCACCGCCGCAATTTCCTGTATCCACGAGATCCCATCTTGGGGCCTGTTTCGGAGCTCCGCCGGAGGGGGCATCCACCACGGAGGGCTTCTACATCAACACCATAGCCTCTCCGATGAAGTTTGAGTAGTTTACTTTAGACCTTCGGGTCCATCACTACTAGGAAAAGGCCTACTAATGGCGCACCTAATTTGGCCATTAATGGCGCATTAGTGGTGCGCCATTAGTGCCACGCCATTAGTATATTTTACTAATGGCGCACCACTGGTGCGCCATTAGTATCTGGTATACTAATGGCGGACCTCAGATGCGCCATTAGTATATACAATAGTGCGCCATTAGTATGCCTCCTGTGGGCCATGTATACCAGGTGTTTTGGCATACTAATGGCTACAACAACAAGATGCGCCATTAGTAACTTTCGCATACTAATGGCGATCGCTTAATGATGCGCCATTAGTATCCTTTGGCATACTAATAGCGCATCGTGATGTGATGCGCCATTAGTATGAATATTAGTTTTTTTAATTTTCTGTTTTTTGCACAGGTTACAAAATGTATAATTGGACAAAATATAGACAGCACACATCAACAATGATTCATCGAATACAATAGAAGATTAGTCTCTGAATACAATTCATCATATTAGTCTCCGAATACAATTCATCATATTAGTCTCCTAATTGAAAAGACCGAACAAAGATAGAACATTATATTACAAGTCTCGAGACCGCGAGTAGCGAGTTTGTCTTCACATTACAAGTCGATATCGATCATCTAAACTACCATCACATAGAAGAGAGCTGCGGTCATCACAATGAGCATCATCACGATGAAACTCGCCTTCATCCGGTTCCTCCAACGCCTCCTCCTCTCCCGCTAGATAGCGGGTGTATCTAGATTCGCCTCGCCCTAGTGGTGTACCTTTGTAATCATATCGCTGAATCGGTGAACCTGTCTCCGACACTCCTCCCACCGTCAGAGACTCGGGAACCTTACCCTTGTACACTATATACGACGGCATCGCTATGCACTAGGCAAACGTAAACATTAGTACCAATTCACGCACAATACATAAGCAATATATAAGTATGCAAATGAATGATCGGAAGAGAAAAGCAAGACATTAATAGCATCGATTACATCTAAGTTGAACGACTCTCAAACCAAAGAGACATACTACAAGTTCATTAAAGTTTAATTACAACATGAGCCAATCGATGTTTCGTAACTAGACATAACATCACCGCTTTCGACTCGACTCAAGGGACCGAGCGGATGAAGCCGCCGCTCATCGTGGGAGTCATGAAATAACGGGCGTTGTCAGCCTGCATTTGTAGCATTGTGTCGATGTCACCGTTGGACGGTTGATTTCTGAGGTAGAACTGCCCCGAGGTACGGCGACATCTTGATGGATGATTTCCGCAAACTTCGATCGGATGCGAAAGAATTCTTGTCCGATGTCCGCGCCCTGGATTGCCGACATGCTCGCGCCCAATATTTGAGTTTACTCGGTAGCGTGGTTGATGATGGTCCCGCATAATCGCCTCGCATGTGATGGATGGCGAGTAGGCACCCTTCGACCGCCAGCGGCTGCTTGACGCAGCAGAACGTCAGATTGTGGGAGAACACGGCTTGACGATTTATTTAATAGGCCCGTGAAGGTGCCTCCAGATTTGGTGTAGCCGGGAGAACATCATCAAGAACCTTCTTGACATTTATGTAGTCTACGCTCAATCGACGGTCCGGGTCGTAAATACGTGGCCATGGAATATTAGGGGCTTAGGAGGATGAGTGCAATGTGTCACCGCAGAAAACACGGAATGTTAAAAGAAAACGATCAAATCTAAGAATTCATATGTTACGGGTCGGTTGAGGGGAGGACTTACTCGGGAAAGTAAGGCACGAGGAAGTTATCCTTATCTTGGTTTGCCAGAATGACGCCTTCGAGGTAAGAACTCGCGACTTGCGGTCCCTAGCGCTGCCCAAGATCTTGGCACGCATGTAGAAGGGGTCGACTATCACGATGTCCGGTCTTGTCGCGAATGATCCGTGATTCCATACTCAGCAAAAATAGCCGAACGAAGGTGTAGTGCAGCGGATGAAGGTTCAACATAGCGTGGATGTCATCAAACCGCAGGACGATCGACGCCGGATGGAGTTATCCACAAAGCCCTTGCCCTCCGCACCTTGGCCGCGAAAACCGGTATGCCACATCCTTCTCTCGAGACGCCGCTTCTCCAAAGAAAGAACACTGTCATGCAGACTCAGATAGCACCGGTTGCAGCATTGAGCATATTTGTAGGTAGCATCGCCCTACCCGCCACATGCACCCTCCTCGAGATATCCTTAGGTGAAGGTGGCCCGCCCCGAGCACGGATCGCATTCGGTGCCGGGCTGGCTCGCACCCTTGTTAGTCTTTCTTTTTGCGTGCCTTCTTCTTCTCCTGTAATGGGACCGAGTTCTGCTCTGACCGCCTTCTTGAGTGTGTTGGGGCTGATAATATTTCGCACCTCGCCTATCCGAGGCTCGGTGAAGTCGGCAGTCGGAGGCGCTCTCGAGAGCTGAACGCGCAGACGACGCCTGCTGTAACTTGGCTTCTCCGTGGTACCAGCTAGATCGCGCACGCCTTTTGTTGGGTTGGGTTCTTGAGAAGGAGGCCTCATGAAGTCGCCATCGCACTCCATGATCGGCAAAGTACTCGATCGACGCTACAAATGTATCGTCGTCATCGCTGTTCGATCCCGTGCCATATGCATGTTTGGATCCAAATGGCATAGGGATGTCCGCACCGCTGGCGGCGGTGTTGTCTTTTGGGTGGTGTCCCCGCCTCAAACGAATCTGGCTCTTCGCCAAAGCAGGGCCAGCTCAGGCAGCGCTAAGGGTCATCACGTCATCATCGCCGCCCCGACGGGTCGAATCGAGGTAACAACTCGTCGCAGCCTCGGCAGCACCAACCAGTTGAACCCTAAACAAGTTGGGTGGCATCTGGGTACCGTGGAACAAGGTTGCCCGTTGAACGATTTTGCCCTTGGCGACATCGACCAACTCGTTGTTCACGGCGCGTGAGAGTGCACGAACGTCGGGCGCCCGCGAAAACATGTAGGGCGCCAGGATGCCCATGAAAGGCAAGGAGATGAAGTCCTCGGCCGAGAGAGGCTTAATTAGTTACCGTGATGATGGCGCCGAGCTCGGCTAATGTCGAGGCACCGCCAACGGCGGGCGCAGTTGACGGAGGGGCCGCTTGCTGCAGAGGTGCCGCCGCGACACCCGGTGCATTAAGCTCCCGTGCGGCGCCGGAGACACCAATGCCGCCTCCGCCGGAGACACCAATGGCTCCCGCCATCGATTCTCGCGAAGTTGCTGGCCGTGAAGCTAGGAATTGGGGCGACCCTATTGGCCGCCTGCAATCCACGACTCAACCCTCGATCAAGGTAGGCACAATGGCGGTGATCGCCGCCCGAGTTGTTGTTGCACTTGCTCTTGGACAATCTCCGAATCCGCACCACCGTGCCTTGAGTTCTTGAACCTCGCTACCGCTTTCCGAGCTGGTCTTTTTCTCCTTTCGCCCACCATTGTTATAGTATGACGACCATTTTGTCGACAAGCCTTTGCCGCCACACGACCAGCCGACGCCGGCCATCGAGCTTATCCTTGTTCTTCATTACATTCAACGCCCCTATTTAGAGTGGTGTCCCAAGGGTTGTTTAGTCGACCCCGCCATCGCTTTCAATACCAAGGAAGGAATGTGAACCATTTAGAAATTTGGCTTCATTAATTAGAATGCAACCATATGGAGCTAATTACGGGGTGTATTCCTTAGCAGTAACAAGCTCAAGCGCTCTGGTCTTCGGATCCGTGGTAAGCTCCTTTGTTTTCGGTCCTTCTTGTACCGGCCCCGACAAAGTTCCTGGTCCGCTTGTCACCGATTTATCAAGAGGGGCGGTAGGCCTTGCTCGGCACAGTCCGCCTCCTCCTTGTCCCATATAGGCTCCGCCACTCAGAACCGCCGGACCGAGTGTGTGTTCCCTAAGTTCAGCTCCCGTGATTTCTTTCCCCATCGACTTGATTGGGAGTTTGCGGTGCTCGAGCAATTGATCTTGAAGTCGCTTGTAGTCATCTTCGTGATCAAGGATTTTTCTCCTTGATCTTCTCATAACTCTCACCTTTCTCGATCATTCTCTTCACATTGCTTATCCAAGTAGACATGGCCTTGCTCATCTTCGTGAGGGCATCATTGTTCACTTTATTCCCTTTGAGGCTTGTGTTTTCAAATTCAGCGGGAACTTGTATCGCTCGTGCAGCTTCGTGAAGAGGAGGTTGCGCCAAATTCCCTCGGTCAGATGCCTCGTGTTCTCGGTGTTGATCGAGACGGTGCTCGGAGAATGCACCCAGCTGAAGCGAAGTACCCTTGACTATTCGCTCGGGCGCTTGGATTCCGCCGAGTCCACTTCAAGAACTTCCTCCTTGAGGGTGCGGAGCACGGTCGGCACCGGTCCTTCCGCTGCCTCTTCGGTTGGCTGCCATCGTGCGTGCGCCGCCATCATCATGGTGGCATCCTCGGGCACCATCGGTGGTGGCATCGGTGGGGTCATCCTCGGCGGTACCATCAAGTAGTCTCAGGATCGGTGGGGAAGGCGGCGCCTCATACAAGTGAGGTTGTTCCTCCATCTCCGGGACAGCTCCTGAATGCCTTGCCGCCTCAACCCCGCCTCATCGTTGTTGGCCATGTTTCTCTAAATAGGAACAAAGTTTGGTCAAAAGTTGGTTATTGTCAAGGAACAAGATCATGGTCTCATCATTTAGGGTTTGTCGACACCGAGGCATCCTAAAAGCTAAGCTTTTATCATTGAGGGTTTTTCGACGCCGAGGCACCCTAAAAGCCTAAGCTTTCATCATTAGTCACAAGTACCCTGCCTATGCATTAGTCACAAGTACCCCATATGTCCTATTTTAGCAAAGTCATGCTAAAATTCACGGAAAATTTCAGCATGACCTTTGCTGAAAATAGGACATATGGAGTATTCAATTTGCTGGAACGGAAGTTAATCGACATTCCAGCAAACTCAAGGGCCTCTCGGTGGACAAGGTAAAAAGGCCTCCATCACAACATGGAAAATACATTGGCATGTGAAGAGGTGAAACAATATATGCATCTCCAAGCAGTATCATTCAACATTTTGGACAAACCACTACAAGCAATACTAGATCAGATACAAGAAGAATGTGAGAAAATGCGATAAATACTAACAGATTGAGGTGTTTAACTTGTGGTGCTCTCTCGTATATTAACATTTCAAGTCAAAACCTTTTCGGCTAGTAAGTTTTTCTTGAGCATATGTATGTAGTAAGTGTTTCGCTC
This sequence comes from Aegilops longissima, assembly GCA_021605205.1. NCBI lineage: Eukaryota > Viridiplantae > Streptophyta > Magnoliopsida > Poales > Poaceae > Aegilops > Aegilops longissima. The sequence continues at coordinate 115,760,863 of CM038680.1, forward strand.
GTTGTTTCGTAACACATATTTTAGCTACCTAGTACCAAAGCTATTACCCAAAGAGTTAATTAGCTTTTGCTTTTGCTTTTCAAAGGCCAAATTCTAGCTAGTACCAAAGAAATTAACATCTAGCAGCAATCATTTTCAAATATATATACATTGGACATTTTAATATTAATCTAAGGAAAATGAATAGTTAGGTTAATTACCCACCGTTAGTTATTCACCGATGCTTTGTTCTACACTTTGATGCAAATTAGTATATAGAAGAAGCTATTTACTAGCAAGACCATATATAAAAGACATTCACCGATGCTATTTACTAGCAGATTAGCAATTTTTTTCTTCTTCAATAATCAGATTGTCCATCGATCAGACATATATATAAAATACATTCAGTCGATGCTATTTACTAGCAGTAGTAGCAGTTTTTTCTTCTTCATTAACTGTACTAGCAGTTTTTCTTCTTCTTCATTAACTATATTAGCTATTTACTAGCAAAGTACTAGCACTTGGATCATATGCTAAATGCTGGGTAATATTAAACCCAAGCAACTTTATAATCAACCCAAGATACATCAATCATGCACTTGTCTCTGCCTAATAAAAACAGTCATGCCAGCATATAGTATATAAATCTGAGTTTGTGTTTACAAGAAGAGTGCCCATTGCAATGTAAACCTGAGAACACAACTCACCTCAAGTGCAGGATATAGCAAACACCTACTTCTTCACCAAGTGCAGTAAAAGACCGCTTTGCGTAACCTGTTTAGTCGAGAGTTGAACATTAGAATCCATACTATGCTCTACTATGCTTGTAAAGGAACACCTGCTAGCTAGCTGCTGTCGAGTTGCCAGCATTCGTCGTCAGTGGAAAAAAAATGAAGAAGAAAAACGGCATGCATGCACTGGTTTGCCAAAACAGAGTACTTTAGTCCTCTGTTTTTGCTAACTGCTACACATACCCCCAAGTGAACCACCACAACATCTAAAAGCTAACAATTGTTTTTGCTTATATAATCAGACTTTTTGTGCTAAAAAAACCATAGAACAACTGCTCCAAATTTCTAAATAAACTGCCATTTCATTTTATTCAATAATGAATTGTACTCTTTATGGGTTTTTTAGTTAATTGCAGAAAATCCAAAGTTAATTCCGCGGGCTTTTCTATGTTTTTTATACATAACTGCTAAAACCCTAGGAGTTAACCGAGCCACCAAATGAATGTGGACTTAAAAGAGAGAGTCACGGACAAAGTGACATGATACATTTTCATAAAATTAGCTAGTTTTACTTATGGTGCACAAAGGAACAAGTATGCATTGCACTTAGAAAAAAATGAAGGAACTTCTCTACCACACGTAATCTGATTCTTTCACATTGCTTGTCTTTTCCTTTTTTACTCAATAACGGTAAGCACTAATACTCTTAACTGCACTATAGAAACTGAACCAAATGAACTCCATGGGTGCTGCTATCTCAACCGGCATTGATTGGCAAGAATGAAACAAATTTTATAACTGGTGTTTGTTCTTCTCAAAGTATATTCCTTAATCGCAATGGCTAATCGCTGAAACTATACGTAATATCAAAACACAAACAAAGAACCAGATTTGAGAAATTCAGAAACTATAAACTATGTAATCGCTGAATTATACACAACCGCTTCCAAGGCCTACTAGTGTTTTTCAGAGAGAACAACCATGTATAGTTAAAAAATGGTAACGTGTTGGGGGAAGTTGATGTTGCTCGATGCCCAAGTGAGGCCGCTGATTTAGGGAAATTAAATTCACCATTTTTTCGGTAAAGCTACCGCATAGGGGCGCCGAGGCGGCGGGCAGCGAAGGCCGAGGCGCCGAGGCGGGCGGGCGAGCGCCGAGGCGCCGAGGCGGCGCTGGGCGCCGAGGCGGCGCCGAGGCGGCAAGGCAAGGCTGGGCGGTGTCGAGGCGGCGGGCAGCGAAGCGGCGGGAGAGGAGAGGGAAGGGATCGAGGGCGAGGGCGAGGGAGAGAGAGGGATAGGTTTGGGCCGGGAGGAAATATGGATGGGGGCGGCACAATACTAATGGCGCACCACCCCTCGGTGCGCCATAAGTACATCCATACTAATGGCGCACCTCACCCCGGTGCGCCATTAGTATTTTTTTTATTTCTGCTCGAGCCAACAGGTTATCTTCCACCGACCTGATCCACATCAAGTTCCTCTACTAGCTCGACCGGTCAAGAGCCAGTTCTCACACCAGAGGTCTGGGTTTGATTCCTGTGCTCCACAATTTTTTATGCATTTAAAATGTTGTTTGATACTTATTTGTGTTTAAATATGTTCAAACTTGTTTAAATCATAACAATAATATTTTTTATAAGACAATAATAATTTTTTAAAAATATCATCAAACAAGAATGCCGGTGGAGCGGGAGGTGCGGGGAAGGGGGGGTCGGCGGCGGTTGAGTAGGGAGGGGTGCGGGGGTCGGCGGTGGTTGAGTAGGGGAATCGAGGGTGCGGGGGGTGGCGGCGGCGGTGGACCGGGGTGCTCGGCCATGAGGGGACCGGATCTGGCGAGGTGGGATAGCGATTGAGATGGAGGGGGATCGAGATCGAGTGTCCATGAAATTTAAAAATATTCATGATAGTTCAAAAAGTGCCCATGAAATACAATCAAGAAATGAAGGCTACAATTTAAATACAATCGATCTTAGCTAGCTATCTGTTCACAATCTTCTTGCCCTTCTTTTTCGCAAATGGAGTTCTTCTGTGGAACAAACGCCATTTAGGTAGGGTGGTCCCGCTTCTTCTTGTGGTGTATGCTGCTACTTCATCATCGTCGCCATGTTCGATCCTCGGTCGCCGATTTGTCAAGTCTTGCTCATTGGCTACTCCATCCATTCCGATGATCTTCCTTTTGCCTCTCCTCACGACAACACGACCGGGCTTTGACGGGTCGGTAATGAAGAAGCATTGGTCAACTTGGGAAGCCAGTACCCATGGCTCATTTTTTCGGTGACGCTTATGCCCGCGGTCTTGGATTTGGCCGGGTATAACCATGGTGGTGAAATACCGGTCTTCTTTTAGGACGCTTCGCCCATCTAACACGGAACATCGAGACCTTCTCTCCAACAGTAGCTCAGCTCCCAGATCTCCTCGATCCTTCCGTAGTATCTGTCCTTGTCATTACCGTGTAGGATTCCATCGCTACCCGGAGTTCGATAACCATCGCCTTCATGTCCTTGGCCTCGTGTAGAATGTGTAGCCGTTGATATCGTGACGCCTCATAGGTCATCAGGTTGTGCTCGCGCTCGTGACAATGCGAATATGAGTTGTTCTTCCGCGAAGAATCCTCATGTAAAGGGTACGATGAAGCTTCGCTTGAACCAACGCGTGAAACATGAGTTGTGCTCTTTGATTATATCTCCGTCCGCCCTCTCGCTGGCCTCGGTCATTGTACGCCTTCTTAATAAAGGTTTTGTGCTCTACCACCCAAGGATCGACCACGCCTATGTGTTGTAGCGCGACTAGGTTTGCTCTTTCAAAGTCGGCGAGTCGACCCTCTAAGTCGACATGCATTTCATGGCGACCTCACGGTGACCCCATCCAACGAGCCTGCCGAGGTGCCCGTTGACGGGCAGACCAACGGGTTCTCGATGCCTAGATAATTCGCGTGCAAGAGGAGATGCACTCTTCGTCGAAAGCCCTCGCTATACTTCCTCTCGACGTGACATGTTGCGAACGTATCCTTTGATGACACCATTCATCCTTTCGAACGGCATCATGCTGTGCAGGAAGGTCGGCCCGAGTTGGATGATATCCTCCACTATATGGACCAGCAGATGCACCATAACATCGAAGAATGCGGGCGGGAAGTACATCTCAAGCTCGCATAGTATTACCACGATCTCTTCCTGTAGCCTTCTGAGTTGCCTCACGCCAATCGACTTCCGAGAGATGACATCGAAAAAGTTGCATAGGCCAAATAGCGTTTCACGGACGTGCGCGCCCATGATCCCATGGATTGCAATCGAAGTATCAAAGCGCTATCAAGACATGACGGTCGTGAGACTTCATCCCATCGAACTTATGCTTCACTGGGTCTAGGTATCTGCTTATATTCCCACAGAATCAGAAGGAAGTTTTACTCCTAGGAGGCAGGTGAAAAACTGCTCGATCTCCTCCCGACTTAGAGTGAAGCACGCGGGAGGGTAGTCATTTCCGGTCTTCTTGGACTTTTGCCTTTGCGACGACTTCATCGTGTCCCGCTTCGCCTCATCATCATCATCATCATCATCATCATCATCATCATCATCATCATCATCATCATCATCATCATTAGCGTGAAGCTCCCGCCCGATGCCCATTGATTTCAAGTCTGCCCTTGCTTTCGCCCATCTTTGGTCCTCTCCGCATGTTGAGCAGGGTACCAAGCAGACTCGCACACATTCTTCGTGATATGCATGACATCAAGGCTGTGAGGCACACGGTGGATCTTCCAAGACGGCAAGTCCCGTAAAACAGACCTCGCTTTCCATACCTTCAAGAGCTGCTCTGGCGCCTTTCGCTTCTTTCCGGCTCTGGCGCCTTTTGCTTCTTTCCGGCAAGGCAGTCTTTCCAATTTTTCAACAGCTTGTCTATTTCTCGCCGCTCCTCGACACGGGCGTTTGGGTTCGGTTTCACCATCGAACAGATCCTTGCGCTTCTCCACGGGTCATCGTCGCAAGCCACCTTCGATGTCCCATGAACACGGTTTTCAAGACCCGGATCTCTATCTAGCTGGCGATACGTTGTGTCATCCATGCACCTTACGCATCCGAAAATCCGTGGACTACCCGCCCATGAGATATCCGTAATCGAGATAGTCGTGCCGATCGTGGAGGTGCGGCTCTCATAGGGAAATATTCTTTCTGCGGCGCCCCACGATTGGTGGCGTTTTCCACAGCGTGTCAAGCTCCTATTTCAGCAGCCCCGGATACTGATTGATGTCGTTCCTGGTTGTTTCGGTCCTTCAATTAGCATACTCACGTGAATGTACTTCCTCTTCATGCACAACTAGGGGGAAGGTTGTACATCCACACAAACACAGCCAGGTGCTATGTGTGCTTCTCCGCTGCCAAATGGATTGACTCCATCGGTGCTCGCGCCCGGCCACGATGTTCCTTGGATCGCTCCCAAATTCTAGGTCTTTGAAGTTCAACGCCACACCGCTCGCATCCTTAGGGTGACTCAGCATCTTGTCTTTTTTATCTATCTCCGGATCATTTGCGTCATCTTCTCGCTTCTTCTCCTCCCTATCCGCGTGCCAACGCAGGAGCTTTGCTACCTTAGGGTCCGCGAAATACCGCTGCAGACGAGGAGTGATCGGAAAGTACCACACCACTTTTCGAGGAGCTTTCTTCCTCTTCTTGTATCGAGTGATGCGCGACACCGGACATATGGTAGACTCCGCGTGCTCGTCCCGATAAATGATGCAATTGTTCATGCACACATGGTATTTCACGCGGTAAATCCAGAGGACACACGATTTTCTTCGCCTCCAAACTGGTCGGGCACTTGTTCCCCTTGGGAAGACGTTCGTGCGAATGACATGTTCTCGCGAAGCACGCGCCGGTCATTTTGTGTTTTACCTTCATCTCGAGCCATGAGCGTTACTTTCAAAGCGGTATCCTCGGGCCTGCATCCTTCATACAATGGAGTAACGCGTCTAACTCAAGTTGATCCATCTTGGCTTTCTCTCGGCGGCAGCTCTTGCGTTATTCGCCCGCTTGAGAAGCAACTCTTGAATATGAGGGTCCTGCACCCAGCCCATCGATGGTCCAGCGTAAATCGCTCCGCCGGCATCATCATCTCCATGATCATGCCCGCCGCCCGCTCCGCATCTTCCTCATCATCATGTCCTCGCATCTTCTACATGATGATCGTACAAGATCACCGTCGTGATCATCTCCCGGGATTCTTCGTCTTCTCGCCCGCCCGAGCCGCGGTGGTTGTCTTGCTGCCCTTCCTCATTTCTTGCCCGCCCCCATGGACGACTTCAGTAGTCATCTTCATCACCTTGCCACCGATAGCCATCCATGAAACCACGCAAGAGCAGGTGGTCCAAGACCTGCCCGAATCCGGGTCCGCAATAAGGCTCTTCACTTGCATCTTCGACACGGACATCTTATCTCCGTCTCGTTCTTTTGAAGCATCTCGGCCTTCACGGACCTCAAAAACCTATTCACGATGCCTTCGGTCATCGTGCGGACCATGGTCGTCATGGGTAGAGCAAAACGATATTTTAGAACCAAGAAAAAATTTGGCATGACTTTCCTAAAAATAGGACCAAAAGAATGCTTAATGCCAAAATTTCACTAAACGGAAATGAATCAACATTCCGCAAAATATTGGCAACTATCGATTTCAAATAGCGTACACCTCCAAACACAAACACATATGCAACACCACAAACATATGCAACACCATGAACATACATAGATCTAGCTAGGCCATAAAAAGTGCATGTGCACATTGTTGTAGGAGAACAACATAAATATAGCTTCCCCTTACTTACCTATCAAAACAAGGTAATTTAACCACTTAATTTGAATGAATCTATGGTGGAAATGAGGTGAAAAGAGGAGGCACCCGAGACAAGGAGGAGGTGGAGAGAATGAAGTGGGGAGAAAGTGAGTGTGGGTAGGAGTGGCTGTCCAAAATATCTTGTTGTTGCTCACTTACTAATGGCGCACCAACTCTAAATGCGCCATTAGTAGTTTTGCAAAAATATACTAATGGCGCCTTTGCTCCACAATGCGCCATTACTAGTTTAAACTAGTAATGGCGCACGGTGGAACAATGCGCCATTAGTAGTTTTGCAAAAAAAGGAATAAAAAATATAATAAAAAAAACAACATTAGTGGCGCACTTCCCGACAGGCTAGTAATGGCGCACTGAGTCTGGATGCGCCATTAGTATGTTTGGACAGGCGCACTAGTTCAAATTTTTTTTTGATACTAATGGCGCACCTTGGGCCAGATGCGCCATTAGTAGTTTCAACTCTAATGGCGTATCGAAGGTGATGCGCCATTAGTATATACTAATGGCGCACCGCTTGTCTGGTGCGCCATTAGTGTCAATCCCATCTATAGCCCTTTTTCTAGTAGTGCATAGCTAGTAGCTAGATGGCTTCTTCTCTCTTTTTGGATCTCAATACAATGTTCTCCCCCTCTCTCGTGGAGATCTATTCGATGTAATCTTCTTTTTGCGGTGTGTTTGTTCAGATCGATGAATTGTGGGTTTATGATGCAGCTTATCTATGAATAATATTTGAATCTTCTCTGAATTCTTTTATGTATGATTGAGTTATCTTTGCAAGTCTCTTCAATTATACGCTTGGTTTGGCCAACTAGATTGGTAGTTCTTGCAATGGGAGAAGTGCATGGCTTTGGGTTCAATCTTATGTGTCCTTACCAAAGGATGTAAAGGGTTGCAAGGCACGATTGTATTGTTGCCATCGAGGATAACAAGATGGGGTATTTATCATATTGCATGAATTTATTCCTCTACATCATGTCATCTTGCTTAAGGCGTTACTCTGTTTTAACTTAATACTCTAGATGCATCTTTGGATAGCGGTCGATGATTGGAGTAATAGTAGTAGATGCGAGAATCGTTTGGTCTACTTGTCTCGGACGTGATGCCTATATAGATGATCATACCTAGATAACCTCATAACTATGCTCAATTCTGTCAATTGCTCAACAGTAATTTGTTCACCCACCATAGAATACTTATGCTCTTGAGAGAAGCCACTAGTGAAACCTATGGCCCCCGGGTCTATTCTCATCATATCAATCTCCGTCACTTTTATACTTGCTTTGTTTTACTTTGCCTTTTACTTTTTACTTTGCATCTTTATATCAAAAATACCAAAAATATTATATCTATCAGATCTCACTCTTGTAAGTGATCTTGAAGGGATTGACAACCTCTAATCGCGTTGGTTGCGAGTAGCTATCGTTTTGTGCAGGTACGAGGGACTTGTGCGTGACCTCCTACCGGATTGATACCTTGGTTCTCAAAAACTGAGGGAAATACTTACGCTACTGTGTTGCATCATCCTCTCCTCTTCGGGGAAAACCAACACAAGCTCAAGACGTAGCAGTGGCAGGCAAGCCATTCGTCGTGGATGCCATGTTTAAAGGCCACTAGGGCTTCGGCATCCGGACAGTCGACGATCTGGTTCTTTTTGGTTAGGAACCTAGTCCAGATATTCCTGGCTGACTCTCCAGGCTGTTGAACTATGTGGCTTAGGTTATTGGCGTCTGGTGGCCGGACATATGTACCTTGGAAGTTGTCGAGGAAGGCTTCTTCCAAGTCCTCCCAGCTGCTGATAGAGTTTTCAGGCAGGCTGTTTAACTAGTGCCGAGCTGGTCCTTTAAGCTTTAGTGGGAGGTATTTGATAGCGTGGAGGTCATCTCCGTGGGCCATGTGGATGTGGAGGATAAAGTCCTCGATCCATACCGCGGGATCAGTTGTCCCATCGTATGATTCAATATTCACGGGTTTGAACCCTTCAGGGAATTCGTGATCCATTACTTCATCAGTGAAGCAGAGAGGGTGTGCGGCGCCTCTATACTACATAGCTCCGATGGAGTCCTTCTGCGGTTGTCGGCCCGGGAGTGACTAGGTTTTTTCTCGTCCGAATAGGTAGCCGTCATCGCGTGTCGAGGAACGTCCTCGCGATCTGTAAATCGATCTAGTATATCCTACTCTGCTATCCAGGGTCTGCCGAAGGTCGTATGTATGACCCAGAACTGTTTTGACTCTATTTTTACGTGGCGGTGGGGCAGACTGCTGTTCGGCTTGAGTTGCTGCTCTATCCCGACCGCGTGGTGGTCGGTCTGCCTCACTGTCCTGACCGCGTAGTGGTCGATGGGTCGCATTACGCAAGGGAGGTATTGGCTCCGGCGCCTCTTCATCGAACCGAGGTAGCAACCTTCTCTTCAGGTAACTCTTGGCTGGGCGTCTGAGGCCGTATTCCTCGGCTGCCAGAAAGTCAGTCCACCTGTCGACGAGTAGATCTTGGTCAGCTTGAAGCTGCTGCTGCTTATTTTTCAGGCTCCTTGCGGTGGCTATTAGCTGGCGCTTGAATCGCTCCTGCTCGAGGGTTCCTCAGGCACGATGAAGTCTTTGTTGACGTGGCTTTCCTTATCCTCGGAGAGCGGACGATAACTACCATCCTCCGAGTCGTTGGGTCTGGCCTGTTCATCGGGGCTAGCTTGCCCGTTTTCCTGCTCCTCCTGTTCAGATGTTACCTCAGCAGGGTCTTCATTGTTTTCGGCATCGTGCAGAGTATTATTTTCTCTGGTGCCAGTATTGCCGTCCTTTGAACGACGTGACTTAGAGCGGCGCCGGCATTTTTGTTGTGTCTCAGGAGGTTTATTCTCAACTAGATTTTCTTTGTCATCGTCGTTGGTTGTTTTGGGTGTATCCACCATGTACACATCGTACGAAGAAGTGGCTGTCCAACGTCCAGTAAATGGTGCATTTTGGTTTTGCTCCTCATCGGCATCGTCGTCCATGCAGTCCAAGCGTGTCGATTAAATCCTCGACAGTGGCTATGAAGTGGGTGGCGGGTGGGAAGCGACGTTCTCCCTCATCATCAGCCTCCAGTTCAAACCGGACATAGTTCGGCTGTGAGTCCCCCGCTAGGGACAGGTTTTTTAATGAGCTTAGCGCATCGCCAAAAGGCGAGTGCTGGAAGATGTCTGCGGCGCTGAATTCGAAGATCGATAACTGATCAAGCTCGCCGTCCGCAGATGCACATGGCTCGGAACTTATAACCGGAGACGAGTCCGGAGTTCCGGTAACACAGATATCGTGTGCGGTTAAGTCTATGTGCGGCTCCAACACCGTGGAATCTGTGGCCTCCGTGGTGGGGTTGAGCCTCCCGTCCTTGGATGGTGCAGTATGCTCTGGATCTAAGGCCAGAGCAGTGAGCTATCTCCTGGATGCGGTCCGATGACAGATTTAGGTCATGTTCATCAAGGTGACCAGGAGCGGTCGCCGCGGTCTCGAATCCGGCGAAGATCAAATCTCCACGGATGTCTGCGACGTAGTTCAAGCTCCCAAATCTGACTTGATGGCCAGGGGCGTAGCTATTGATCTGCTCCAGATGGCCAAACGAGTTGGCCCGCAGTGCGAAGCCGCCGAACACGAAGATCTGTTGACAGCGTCATTGTTGACAATTGAAGGGGCCATCAAAACCTTTTGGGAATGGCACACTGGAACTCTCAATGAAAGCACCAATGTCGGTGTCAAAACCGGTGGATCTCAGGTAGGGGGTCCCGAACTGTGCGTCTTAGGTTGATGATAACAGGAGACAGGGGACATGATGTTTTCCCAGGTTCGGGCCCTCTCTATGGAGGTAATACCCTACTTCCTGCTTGATTGATATTGATGAATATGAGTATTACAAGAGTTGATCTACTAGGAGATCGTAATGGCTAAACCCTAGAAGTCTAGCCTGTATGACTATGGTTATCAATCTCTCCTCTCCGGACTAAGTCCTCCGGTTTATATGGACACCGGGAGGATCTAGGGTTACACAAGGTCGGTTACAATGAAAGGAATCCACATATTTAATCGCCAAGCTTGCCTTCCACGCCAAGGAGAGTCCCATCCGGACACAGGTGCAGTCCTCAGTCTTCGTATCTTCAGAGCCCATCAGTCCGGCCCATGGCTAACAGGCCGGACGCCCGAGGACCCCTTAGTCCAGGACTCCCTCACAAACCAAACCAAAGTTTCGGAGAAGAAATACAAGGCTATAACAATCATGCATAAAGAAGTTCAGCAAAGACTCAAATAATATTCATGGATAGATCTGATCATAAACTAACAATTCATCGGATCCCAACAAACTGTTGGGGAACGTAGTAATTTCAAAAAAATTCCTACGCACACGCAAGATCTATCGATGCATAGCAATGAGAGGGGAGAGTGTAGTCCATGTACCCTTGTAGACCATTAGCAGAAGCGTTATGACAACGCGGCTGATGTAGTCGTACGTCTTCACGATCCGACTGATCCTAGCACCGAAAGTATGACACCTCCGCGAACTGCACACGTTCGGCTCGGTGACGTCCCACGAACTCTCGATCCAGCTGAGTGTCGAGTGAGGGAGTCCTGGACTAAGGGGTCCTCGGGCATCCGGCCTGTTAGCCATGGGCCGAACTGATGAGCTGTGAAGATACCAAGACCGAAGACTTTACCCGTGTCCGGATGGGACTCTCCTTGGCGTGGAAGGCAAGCTTGGCGATCAAATATGTAGCTTCCTTTCTTTTTAACCGACCTTGTGTAACCTTAGATCCTCCTGGTGTCTATATAAACCATAGGACTTAGTCCGGAGGGGGAGAGATTCATAACCATAGTCATACAGGTTAGACTTCTAGGGTTTAGCCATTACAATCTCGTGGTAGATCAACTCTTGTAATACTCATATTCATCAAGATCAATCAAGCAGGAAGTAGGGTATTACCTCCATAGAGAGGGCCCGAACCTGGGTAAACATCGTGTCCTCTGTCTCCTGTTACCATCAACCTAAGACACACAATTCGGGACCCCCTACCCGAGATCCGCCGGTTTTGACACCGACATTGGTGCTTTCATTGAGAGTTCCACTGTGCCGTTCCCAAAAGGTTTTGATGGCCCCTTCAATCGTCAACAATGACGCTGTCCAAGGAGAAACTTTCCTCCCCAGACAGATCTTCGTGTTCAGCAGCTTCGCACTACGGGCCAACTCGTTTGGCCATCTGGAGCAGATCGATAGCTACGCCCCTAGCCATCAGGTCAGATTTGGGAGCTTGAACTACGTCGCGGACATCCATGGAGATTTGACCTTCGCCGGATTCGAGACCGCGGCGATCGCTCCTGGTCACCTTGATGAACATGACCTAAATCTGTCATCAGACCGCATCCAGGAGATAGCTCCTGTAACTGCTCTGGCCTTAGATCCGGAGCATACCGCTCCATCGAAGGACGGAAGGCTCAACCCCACCACGGAGGCCGCAGACTCCCTGGCTATGGAGCCGCACGTAGACTTAACCTCACACGATATCTATGTCACCGGAACTTCGGACTCGTCTTCGGCTATAAATTCCGAACCACGTGAGTCCGCGGACTCCGAACCTGATCGCTTATCGATCATCGAATTCAGTGCTGCAGACATCTTCCAGCACTCGCCCTTGGGCGATGTGCTAGACTCATTAAAGAACCTGTCCTTGGTGGGGGACTCACAACCGAACTATGTTCGATTCGAACTAGGGGCTGACGATGGAGAAATTCGCTCCCCACCCGCCACCCACTTCATAGCCATGGTCGAGGATTTAACCGACATGCTTGATTACAGCTTCGAAGAGATCGACGGTATGGACGACGATGCTGACGAGGAGCAGGGCCAAAACCCGCCATCCACTAGACGATGGACGGCCACTTCTTCGTACAACGTGTACATGGTGGATACACCTAAAGAAACAGACGACGATGACAAAGAAGATCCAGTTGAGAATAAAACCCCTGAGACACAGCACAAATGGTGGCGCCCTCGGCGCCGCTCTAAGTCACGTTGCTCAAAGGATAGCAATACTGGCACCAGAGGAGATAATACTCCGGAAGATGCCGGAAACAATGAAGACCCTGTCGAGACAACTTCCGAACAGGGGGAACGAGGAAACATGCAAGTTAGCCCTAATGAACTGGCCACACATGACAACTCGGAGGATGACAATTATCTCCCGCTCTCCGAAGATGAGGCAAGCCTCGGCGACGACGAATTCGTCGTGCCAGAGGAACCTTCCGAGCAGGAGCGCTTCAAGCGCCGGCTCATAGCCACAACAAGAAGCCTGGAAAAGAAATGGCAGCAGCTTCAAGCTGACCAAGATCTGCTCAACGACAGATGGACTGATGTCCTAGCAGCCGAAGAATACGGCCTCAAACGCCCAGCCAAGAGCTACCCGAAAGCGCAAACTGCTACCTCAGTTCGTTGAGGATGCACCAAAGTCCGTTCCTCCCTCGCGCAATACGGCTAACAGACCACCACGTGGTCGGGAAGAAGCGGCAATTCAAGCTGAACAACAGCCTATACCACCGGAGCATGAAAAAAATATAAAACAGCTCAGGATTATAAACACGGCCTTCGGCAGGACCTGCGCAATAAAGCAGGTCATGAGATTGATCTACAGATCGCGTGGATGCACCTCAACACGAGATGACGGCTATCTATCCGGGCGTGCCAAACCTAGTCACGCCTGGGCCGAAAATCGCAGACGAACCCCATCAGAGACACGTCGCGTCATGGCCCGATATAGAGGTGCCGCACACCCCCTTTGCTTCACTGACGAAGTAATGGATCATGAATTCCCAGAAGGGTTTAAACCCATAAACATCGAATTATACGGTGGAACAACAGATCCCACGGCGTGGATCGAAGATTTCCTTCTCCACATCCATATGGCTCGCGGAGATGACCTTCACGCCATCAAATACCTCCTGTTAAAACTCAAAGGACCAACTCGGCACTGGTTAAACAGCCTGCCTGAAAACTCAATTGGCAGCTGGGAAGATCTGGAAGACGCCTTCCGCGACAACTTCCAAGGTACATATGTCCGGCCACCGGATGCCGATTATTTAAGTCACATTGTCCAGCAGCCTGGGGAGTCTGCCAGGAAGCTCTGGACTAGGTTCTTACTTAAAAAGAACCAACTTGTAGACTGTCCGGACGTAGAAGCCCTAGCGGCCTTCAAACACAGCGTCCGGGATGAGTGGTTTGCCCGCCACCTCGGTCAGGAAAAACCAATATCAATGCCAGCCCTCACGGCTCTGATGACCCGCTTTTGCGCGGGAGAAGACAGCTGGCTCGCTCGCAGAAGCAATAGCGCTAGTGACCCAGCACTTCCGAAGTCCGGGACGGCAACGGGAAGCCACGACGCAATAAAAGCAAGCACCTCAATAGCGACGAGGGAGCAAACGATACATCGGTCAATGCTGGATCCAACGGCTCCAGAGCCGGCCAACGAAAAAAGCCGATCACGACAAATAGGGATGGACCATCCAATTTAGACAAGATATTGGATAGGCCCTGCTAGATTCATGGCCACCCCAATAAACCAGCTAATCACACCAACAGAAGTTGTTGGGTTTTCAAACAGGCTGGCAAGTTACATGCCGACCACAAGGGGAAGATGCCACCCGGCGATACTAACGACAAAGAGACTCACCAACCGCACACCGGGGGACAGAAGCAGTTTCCTCCCGAAGTAAAAAACAGTGAACATGTTATATGTCACTTACACCCCTAGAGGTGAAGGCATGGAAAACTCCCCATGTACATAAGATCGTACTACGGATACATCAGCCGAACTACAAAGCGGCCTCACCTCACCGCATACCTCATCGTCCATTACAATGCCGGTCTCCGTTCAACATGACCGGTCGATGTCCATACTGGACTAGCAATTCGGCTTCCGCCGCTCCCCTAATATGCCTGCGAATTCGATACTGCACATACATAATTATGCACTTAAAATACCCTAGGCATCGGCGGAAGCAAAATAAGGATGGCTCTACAAGTAGTCCCACATACTTCCTCGTTTTCCTAACCATCTTCTTTTTTATACTCTCTACAGATGGATCAAAGGCGGTTCACCCATGGGCCCTGTCGGAGTTCGGGTTCATACGCTCATCCAAAAGTCATTCCCATCAAGGAATACCCCAACCGAGGACAGGCGACACAGACGTGCGACAGGAGGTCCAAAGTAACTTTTTGTAGACCGCACTCAGTATTTCGAGCCTGTAAAGTGCCTTTATCCTCAGTCTCCGACCCTTGGCATGTAAAGTAGTCAGGGTGTGGCCTTATTATCTATATAAACAATTGGCACATCCCTCAGATCCCAGTAAAAATAATCTGCTCTTTTCTACGGAACCGAGTTTTGCCCTTACGGTCGGTTTAAACTTACACCTCAGCACAACTTGCCAGGGGCTCGGTATGGAACAAACGAGTTGCCGACAAAGTCAGAACAACTCTATAGCGTACTTCGGCGTCGCGAGTTTTGGCCTTATATGCATTAGCTCTGAATCATGTCTTGGGTGAAAAGTTGGGTTGCCCGGCTCCTGTGCTTGCTACCTTACGTTCCGCTCTATCGGCTAGGGTAGTAAAGGGATAACTACTGCGATTGTGCTTCCGGTTAACCCGGTTAAGCACCTCAGTAGAGAAAGCCGAAAACTGACTGTCATGATGCGGCGAGAGCTGGTCAACGACTCGATGACTTATTGGAATCTTTCGTGATTCCCTCCGTGTCACACGTAGGACCTCTTTCTGGTCAACTATGTAAACGCATCGTATTAGACTAAGCCGCGTACATACCAGGGGCTATATCGTAGACCCACCAAAAAACTCCTATGGCTAAGTGAAAGTGTTAACGCCCTATAGACCGGTTGCCTGGTTCGCCGCATTAACACCTCCTTCACGGACCAAGACGTTGGGTCAAGAGTGATCAGATGCCTTGCCAAACACCCCCGTATTTCCTACGAGGGGGCTGAAGCCGACGACTGGAAAACTTTCAGATCATATACACACGGCCGCACAGGAGGAACAAAAGCTTTTAGGCAAAACTAAAACATAGTCTGATTATAAAAATTGTCTTTTACAATTCGCATACACTTCACTCGAATATTATGCCTTTCGAACATTGACCCTCTATCAAGCGGGCAGCCTCTAAGACGTCTTCAAAATAATGCTCTGGTGTGTGACGGTCCTTGCTGTGGGGCGGACTCTTCGTCGCAACATCGATGGCCTTCATCTTTCCCCAGTATGTCTTGACACGGGCAAAGGCCATCCATGCACCTTCAATGCACGCCGACCGCTTAACGGCGTTGATACGTGGCGCTGCATCAACAAGCCGCTGCACTAAGCCGAAGTAGCTATTCGGAATAGGCTCAGTCAGCCACAACCGGATTATGACGTTCTTCATGGCAGCATCGGATATCCTGTGAAGCTCGGCCCGTTGGGACATCTGCTCATTTAGCAGCAGAGGGTGCTTCGATGTGCCAAACTGTGACCAGAAAAGCTTCTCCGTTGCATATCCCTCTTGCGCTTGGTAAAACTGCACTGCATAGGAAGAACTCTGCGGCAAGTCCAGAAACACATCTGGAGAACTCCACACTTGGTTAAGCCGAGCATAGTATGGATCACCGAACTTAGTCTGTAGTAAAAAGGGCTTACCGGCCACAATCTCCCCAGCTTGCCGGACCTCCTCACGGGCGGCTCTAGATTCAGACTGCGCTTCTCTCGCCTCTCGCAAGGCTTTGTCAAGATCAACCGTTTTGGCTTTATTCTCCTTCTCAAGGAATTCACACGGCTAGCGGCATTTTTTAGTTCGAGCGCCATCGTGGATATTTTCTCCTCGCCTTGGCGCCGAGCAGCCTGTTCGGCCTTCAAGTCGGCAGACGCCTTTTCGGCGGCTGCATCACTAAACCGGGCCTGCTCCTTGGCCCGGGCTAGCTCCGCTCGAAGAATCTCAACGGCGGCGGCACCATCTGCAGCCATGCATATCCCAGCATACAATTTTTAGCATCATGCTTATATTACAAACATGTATGTGCAACAACTGCTCCGAATACATACCTTGCGACTTGTCAAGACGCCTATTGATTAACACAATATCATCCCCTGCCACATCAAGCTTCCACTGCAGCTCCACAATATCCGTAGTCCAGGCAGTCGTCTGGGGAGAAACAGCCCGTGTTACAATTAACCAGATTATTCCCTAAGCATATCTTCTTGATCCTCAGTTTGCCTCCCATGGGAAGCCAACCCGAGTCTCAGGGGCTACTACCTATACACAGGTGCATTTTTGCAAATAGAATACAGTTGAAAGTATTACATCACAAACCTCGAAGCCTCTTAGCAGGCTCATGAAGGCTTCATTCAATCCACTCTTCGCGGATAGAATCCTCTCAACCACCGTACCCATCAAGGTACGATGTTCCTCCGATACAAATGCTTTTTGCAGCATATCCCTCAGCATATCCGGCGCCGCCGGATCTCCGGAAGCCGTTGTAGGAGTACGACCATCCTTTGAAGGAACCTATTCACTCGTCTCCAAAATCATCGCTGGTTGAAAACCGGATAGTCCGGGGCCTTCATTGATGGCCCCCGAATCCCGGACGATCGGGGGTTCACCTTCGGGTAATGCCTCCTTCATCCCTCGCGCCCCTGGTTGATCAAGGAAACCCCTCCAAGACGACACTTCAGAGTCATCCGCCTTATTGGGCGAGGAAGTCGGGGGAGGTGTCTCGCTTTACATCATCTCTGGGAGAAAATCTCCCGAAGAAGAAGATTTCTCAGGAAAACTCTGCGCCGAACTGTAAAGATACACATGTATGTTACATGTCACTTCAGTAACAGGAAAGGAACGAGATGTGATTAAAGCACCCCGGGTTCACTTAAGATTTGGTCGAAGTCCTGTCCTCGCGACGGAGCTGTGCAATGGCGTCGCCTCCCAATCCCGAGCCGCCTGACGATGGCATCTTACTTCTTTTGGGGGTCAGCTCCTCCCAACATTCGGAGGCGGCCCTTTTCTTCCTATATGGAGAAGGGATGCTTGCTTCTCCTTCGCCTTTTTCTTCGGGCGAAGAAATGTCGATTTCTCCGCACCCAGTGTCTAATTTAACTCCGGAACGAAGGCCATCCCTGGTCTTCCCGCTCTCCACTTTGCCCTCCTCCACCGGCGCCCGGTACGGTGCCGGTGCCAGCATCCTTGTTAGCACAGGATCCGCTGAGTCTTCGGGAAGGGGGGCCGGACACCTAATCCATTCCGCTTTCTTTATCCAGCCCTGGAAGGAGATGGTTTGCTCAGTGTCTTAACACGGGATACCAGATTAGGAAGTGTTTGGCGGACGGGAACTTACCGTGCTATCCGGATGGTTGCAGTCAAGGCCGATGTCTTCAGTAGTATCTGGCCACTGTTTTTTGTTTCCCAAAAAATAATTTCCACATCACTTTGTGCGTAGTGCCGAAGAAGTGTTGAAGTGTCCGTGGCCCTTCGGGATTAAACTCCCACATGCGGAGAGGTCGCCTCTGGCGCGGCAAAGTTCGACGAACTAGCATTACTTGAATAACGTTGATAAGATCAACGTCCCTCCCGAGGAGGCTCCGGATGCGGCTCTGTAGAGTCTGTACCTCATCAATTGATCCCCAGTCCAACCCCTTATTAACCCATCATGCGAGCTGAGTCAGAGGGTTGGGTCGAAACGCAGGCGCGACTGCCCACTTGGAGCCACGGGGCTCGGTGATATAGAACCACTCCCATTGCCATAAGTCAGAGGACTCGGTGAAGGATCCTTTTAGCCAAAGAGCGCTATTAAGCTTGCTCACGGTGGCGCCACCACACTCCGCCTGCTTCCCCCTATCATCTGCGGCTTCACATTGAAGGTCTTGAGCCACAAGCCAAAGTGTGGAGGGATTCGAAGGAAGGCCTCGCACGTGATGATAAACGCTGAGATAAGAAGAACAGAGTTCGGGGCCAGATCGTGAAAATCCAGCCCGTAGTAGAACATGAGCCCTCGGACAAAAGGATTAAGGGCAAAACCTAACCCTAGGAGGAAGTGGGAGACGAACACGACCCTCTCG
This sequence comes from Aegilops longissima, assembly GCA_021605205.1. Taxonomy (NCBI): domain Eukaryota; kingdom Viridiplantae; phylum Streptophyta; class Magnoliopsida; order Poales; family Poaceae; genus Aegilops; species Aegilops longissima. Next base: position 115,779,507 of record CM038680.1, read on the forward strand.
CCGGATCTGGGGGTAGGGATAACCTGCCCTTCGGCAGGGAGCCGATGGATAATTTCTGTGGTCAGATATCTCGCCGCCCTAAGCTTCACAATATCCTCCTCTGTAACACAAGAAGCCACCCACAGATCGGAAGGCTGGATCCGGTCATGACTAAGACTTGTGGTGGTAGAAACTCGGGTTTTAGAACTCGAGATAGCAAGGGTTGAGGAAGAAGCGAACATAGAGAGAGAGAGAGAGAGAGAGAGAGAGAGAGAGAGAGAGAGAGAGAGAGAGAGACAGGCGTGTACCCCTTTATAAAGGCTGTGAGTATTGAAACGCCTACTCCTGGGCCTTGAAACTTGCCTATTTCCAAGGAGTCGTACCCCAGAGACGGTTGGGTTACCCACGTCCGTGTTGATAAGAATCCCTTAATAAGTGGGACACGATCTCGACTTGGATAAGACGTGCCTATAAGGCCGCGCCTAGAAACCCGGGGCTGCAGGCTAACGACGGGTTTAAAATAATGTCCCGGCGGTGACGTGGCATCAAGATATGAACAGTTGTCGGTAGATTGGACTTATAAATTATTGTTCCCACCATAGAAGTATACAAAGCTTATGTTACAGGTCTGGACACGTTCAATACGTCCGAAGACTATCTTGGAGTTCGAAAGGAGGAACCCGCCTTGCAATACCGAAGACAGATCTACGCGCCGGATACCTTTTCATTGAAGCCAGGTTCAGGGGCTACTGAGGGAGTCCTGGACTAAGGGGTCCTCGGGCGTCTGGCCTGTTAGCCATGGGCCGGACTAATGGGCTGTGAAGATACCAAGACTGAAGACTGCACCCGTGTCCGGATGGGACTCTCCTTGGCGTGGAAGGCAAGCTTGGCGATTAAATATGTGGATTCCTTTCTTTGTAACCGACCTTGTGTAACCTAGATCCTCCCAGTGTCCATATAAATTGGAGGACTTAGTTCGGAGAGGAGAGATTCATAACCATAGTCATACAGGCTAGACTTCTAGGGTTTAGCCATTACGATCTCGTGGTAGATCAACTCTTGTAATACTCATATTCATCAAGATCAATCAAGCAGGAAGTAGGGTATTACCTTCATAGAGAGGGCCCAAACCTGGGTAAACATCTTGTCCCCTGTCTCCTATTACCATCAACCTAAGAAGCATAGTTCGGGACCCCCCTACCCGAGATCCACCGGTTTTGACACCGACAGTTTGGCCAACTAGATTGATTTTCTTGCCATGGGAAGAGGTGCTTTGTGATGGGTCCGATCTTGCGGTGCTCAATCTCAGTGGCAGAAGGAGACATGAACCGCACGTATAGTTGCCATTAAGGATAAAAAGATGGGGTCTATTCCTACATGAATAGATCTTGTCTACAACATGTCATCGTTCTTATTGCATTATTCTGTTTTTTCATGAACTTAATACACTAGATGCATGCTAGATAGCGGTCGACGTGTGGAGTAATAGTAGTAGATCCAGGCAGGAGTTGGTCTACTAATCTTGGACGTGATGCCTATATACATGATCATTGCCTTGGATATCATTATAATTATTTGCTCTTCTGTCAATTGCCCAACAGTAATTTGTTTACCCACCATATGCTATTTTCTTGAGAGCCTCTAGTGAAATCTACGGCCCCTGGGTCTATTTCCTATCATACTAAAACCCAAAAATACCCTGCTGCACTTTTTCTTTATTTATTTTATTTTGTGTTTTTTCTAGATCTATTTATCAAATCTCATACAATTTAATCTATCTCAATACTGGGGAGGGATTGACAACCCCTCTTACGCGTTGGGTTGCAAGTTTTTGTGGTTTGTGTGCAGGTGCTGTTTACATAGTGTTGCTTGGTTCTCCTATTGGATAGATAACCTTGGTTTCATAACTGAGGATAATACTTACTGTTGCTGTGCTGCATCATCCTCTGCTCTTCGGGGAAATACCAACGCAGATACAAGCAAACAGGAAGAATTTCTAGCGCCGTTGCCGGGTAGGCGTCATCAACATCTATCAGGTTCCTACGCATAAACTCTCATCTCCTTGCAATTACTTTATTTTCCATTATCCTCTCGTTTTCATCTCCCCCAATTCTAATTTTTTTTGCAAAAATCCAAAAATATTTTTTGTTTGCCTTTTTCTTGTTTGATCTTTTGTCTGCTTGCCCACTTTATCATTATGGATAATTCCTCCCTTGCTATGTGCACCCCTGAGAATGAAGTTCCCAATTTCAAACAAAGGGGAGGACAAAATTTAAAAGATGATTGGTATAGGATTTCTAATGCTCACAATAGATCTATTCGTAAGCAATCTACTACTATTCTTCTTCGCAATTTTTATGCGGGTATTATTACTTAGTATATATTTGTTCTTGACACTATCACCAGAGGGAATTTCTTGTTGTGTCCCTCTATGGATGATTTTAATGTTGTGGGAAATTTAGTGGGATCACGACCTATCATTGTCAATGATATGATTTTAACTCTTGACATGTTTTGCAAATGCTAGATGTTATTGAAAAGAAAATGCTCATCGTAGAACACGTTGAAAATTTGGATAAAAAGATCCATGCTCATGCTAATCGAATTGGGTCAAAGATAGGATATACGATTAAGATACTAAGAGAGAAAACCCCGTAGTTAACGAAAGGGTAGAGGAGAGCCCTGCTCGGATTGATAAATGAGAAGAAATTTTTAGTAACTTGAGCATGACTTTTTCTTCCATTAAAGCTATCGAAAAAACTCCTACTAGCAAGAATTGCAAGTCTATGCATGTTCCTAAAAACAAGGGTACTGCTTCTAGTAGCAACAATGAAGATCTTAAAATGATTAGTATTTAGTCCAACTTTGTTGAAGTAATAAAAAACCATACTTGCAAGAGTGAATTCTTCAATTTTATCCCTAGGAGTGTAATTATTGAAAATATGCATGCTAGATCTATGAGGAATTATGGTTGTATGATTGAGGAATTGGAAACTAAAGATGACAGTACTTGAATCAATGCATTATGCCTAGCTAGGGGCATAAAACGTTATCGCTTGTTGGGAGACAACCCAATGAATAAAATAACATTTTCTCTTTTTCTTTCGGTTCTTGTGTGTTTACACAATTATGCTATTGTTATGATTGTGTTTTTATATTTTAATTAGTGTTTGTGCCAAGTAAAGCCTTTAGGATCATGTTGGGTGATAGTTGATTTGATCTTGTTGGCAAACAAAAACTTTTTTGTCCAGTAGTAGAATTTTTAAAAATCACAGAAGCGACAAAAAATTCTTAATTTTTTACACAAGATTTATATACAAATTTTCTAGGTTGTCATAATTAGTTTAGATTTTTGGGAGTTACAGAAGTATGGTCAAAGTTGAGATTACTACAGACTGTTCTGTTTTTTGACAGATACTGTTTTTGTTGCATTGTGTGCTAATTTTGATGAATCTATGGATTGTGATGTCTACTACGCAATTTTATTCTTGTAGACACGTGTTGGGCCTCCAAGCGCAGAGTTTTGTAGGACAGTAGAAATTTTTCCCTCAAGTGGATGACCTAAGGTTTATCAATCCGTGGGAGGCATAGGATGAAGATAGTCTCTCTTAAACGACCCTGCAACCAAATACAAGAAATCTCTTGTGTCCCCAACACACCCAATACAAGGGCAAATTATATAGGTGCACTAGTTCGGCGAAGAGATGGTGATAAAAGTGTAATATGGATGGTAGAAATATATTTTTATAATCTGAATAAATAAAAGCAGCAAGGTAGCAAATATTAAACGGGCAAAAACGGTATTACAATGCTTGAAAATGAGGCCTAGGGTCCGTAATTTCGCTAGTGCAATCTCCCAACAGTGCTAATATAGTTGGATCATATAACCACCCCGCAAAGTGCGATGAAGAATCACTCCAAAGTTCCTATCTAGAGAAGAACATAAGAATAAATTGTTTGTAGGGTATGAAACCACCTCAAAGCTATTATTTCCGTTCAATCTATTCAAGAGTTCTTACTAAAATAACACAAGCTATTCTTTCCGCTCGATCTATCCTAGAGTTCGTACTAAAATAACACCAAAGCAACTTCATATTCATCATACTCGATCCAACACAAAGAACTTCAAAGAGTGCCCCAAGATTTCAACCGGAGAAACAGAGACAAGAACGTGCATCAACCCCTATGCATAGATTACCCCAATGTCACCTCGGGAATCTGCGAGTTGAGTGCCAAAACATATATCAAGTGAATCAATACGATACCCCATTGTCACCACGAGTATTCAATTGCAAGACATATATAAAGTGTTGTCAAATCCATAAAAGTATTCAATCCGATAAAACGAAATCTCAAAGGGAAAACGCAATTCATCACAAGATAGAGAGGGGAAAACACCATATGATCCTACTATATTAACAAAGCCCACGATACATCAAGATCGTGACATCTCGAGAACACGAGAGAGAGAGAGAGAGAGAGAGAGAGAGAGAGAGATTAAACACATAGCTACTGGTACAAACCCTCAGCCCCGAGGGTGGACTACTCCCTCCTCAACGTGGTGGCCGCCGGGAGGATGAAGATGGCCACCGGAGATGATTCCCCCCTCCGGCAGGGTGCCAGAAAGGGTCTAGATTGGTTTTCGGCGGCAACAGAGCCTTGTGGCTGTGGAACTTCTGATCTAGGTTAACCTCTAATGGTATCTCTATTTATAGGATTTTTTGGCGTTGGTTTCATGCTAAGATGGGCCTCGAGGTGAGCACAACCCACCAGGGCAAGCCAGGCCCACCAGGCGTGCCCTGGTTGGTTGTGCCCTCCTCGTGTCTGTTCTGGCCCTCCCATGAAGCTTCGGGGGTCCGTTTTGTTCCAAAAAAAGTCATCAAAAAGTTTCAGCTCATTTGGAGAACTTTCATTTCTGCACAAAAAACGACACCACGGTAGTTCTGCTGAAAACAGCGTCAGTCTGGGTTAGTTCCATGCAAATCATACCAAAACCATATAATTTTTTTGTAAACATGGCATGAATACTTCATAAATTATAGATACGTTGGAGACGTATCATCATCCCCAAGCTTAATTCCTACTCGTCCCCGAGTAGGTAAATGATAAAAGAAATAATCTATGAAATGTGAATGCTAGCAAAGTGCATAAGTTTGATCAATGATAATTTCAATCACTTTTCCTAGCATCATAACATCAACTCTTCCTCATGAAATTTATCATGATAAAATAGCAATTGAAACTGGAATTTTTGTTGTGGAATGCTACCTATCATATTCATCATAAACTCTTTTCTTTTGTAGCATGGACATTTGGACTTTTATATGCTTCAAAGATATGGTCTAGTTTTGACATGAGGACTTTAATACTCAAGCATACCAACAAGTAACCATGTCTTTCAAATTATCAACACTAAAATAAGTTATCCCTAGCCCATCATTCTCAATCATTGATCCATTCATGAAACACACTCGCATATTAGCTACACCCAATGCTCAAGTACGATCATTGTGCCTCCTAATTGGTGCTTTATAAGAGAAGATGGAGACTCAAATTAAAAATAAAAATTGCATAAAGTAAAATAAAGGCCCTTTGCAAAGGGAAGTAGGGATTTGTAGAGGTGCTAGAGCTCAAAGCGAAAATTGAGAGATAAAAAACATTTTGAGAGGCATACTTTTCCCACCAACGAAAACGACTTAAAGCTCCCAACACTTTCCATGCTAGATATCTAATAGGCGGTTCCCAAACAGAAAATAAAGTTTATTCATTTTTCCACCATACTTTCACTTTCCATGGCTAACCGTATCCACGGGTGCCCTCCATACCAATACTTTCCAAGGAATTTATTATTTGAGAACATAAAGTAAATACATTTTTCATTTCGGGACTAGGCATTCCTAATACCTTTGCCTTACTCTTGTGCAATTACAAGTGAATAAACACTCATCATGAGAATAACACATCTAGCATGGAAAATATTGGCCACCCCTCACCGCCTCGCGAGCGGTAGGAGCACACAAAAGAGAAATTTATTTTGAAAATTAGAGATGGCACATACAAATTTCTTAGAACGGCAAAAGAATACCGCATATAGGTAGGTATGGTGGACTCATGTGGCAAAACTGGTTTAAAGGATTTTGGATGCACAAGTAGTGATCATACTTAGTGCAAAATGAAGGCTAGCAAAAGATTGAGAAGCAACCAACCAAGAAACGAATAATCTCATAAGCGAGCATTGAGCATAATTAACACCGAATAATACACCACAAGAAGGATGTAATTTCATTGCACAACTATTGAATTTCGTGCTTGCATAGGGAATCACAAACCTTAACACCAATATTCTTACTAAAGTATAATTACTCATCAACATGACTCACATATCACATCATCATATCTCAAAACTATTACGAGGAATCAAGTTTATTTTGTCCAATGATCTTCATGAAAGTTGTTATTATATCCTTCTTGGATATCTATCACTATGGGACTAATTTTCATGTGTTGGTTTTGATAAGCTCAAACAAATATAAGTGAAGATCATGGGCATAATATTTCTTTCTCTCAAATTAATTTAAGTGAAGCAAGAGAGAATTTCTTCAAAAATGCTAAAGCACACCGTGCTAAAAAATATATAAGTTAAGCACTTGAGCAAATGACAAGCTACTCCAAAAAGATATAAGTGAAGATCAAGCGAGTAGTTTAGTAAATAGGTAGATATTTGAGGACTCTCTCTTATTCAAAAACATTCAGATCTTAGAATTTTATTAAAATAGCAAGCAAAAGCAATATAAAATGACATTCTAAGAATAGCACACATCATGTGAAGAAGCAAAAACTTAGGCTCAACCAATACTAACCGATAATTGTTGAAGAAGAAAGGTGGGATGCCTACCGGGGCATCCCCAAGCTTAGATGCTTGAGACTTCTTGAAATATTATCTTGGGGTGCCTTGGGCATCCCCAATATTGAACTTTTGTGTCTCCTTAATTCCTCTCATATCACGGTTTTCCTAAATCTCGAAAGCTTCACCCACACGAAACTCAACAAGAACTCGTGAGATAAGTTAGTATAAACCAATGCAAAAACCTTATCATTCTCTACTGTAGCAGGTCACTAAAATTATTATTAAACATTGCATACTAAATGCCTATGCATATTTAATACTCCTATCCTCAAATAGAATCATTAAGCAAGCAAACATATGCAAACAATGCAAAAATAACAACAATCTGCCAAAACAGTACAGTCTGTAAAGAATGCAAAAGTATTAATACTTCCCTAACTCCAAAAGTTATGAAAATTTCCCACACTGTAGAAAATTTATCAGATCTTATTTTGCAAAAAGTTTCAACATTTTATCACATTCTGACTTTTCTTGGGAATTTTTGCAACATCGATAAACTTTCTGTTTTGAAACAACAACATGTACACTTGCAAAATAAGCATAGTAAAGGTTATCATTGCCACTTTTATTGAAATAAAAGATGAAATACATGATTCTAAATAACAGAAAGCAAATCCTAACAAAATAAAATTATGCTCCAAGCAAAACACATATCATGTGACGAATGAAAACATAGCTCCAAGTGAGGTTAGCGATAATGTTGGGGACGAAAGAGGGGATACCTTCCGGGGCATCCCCAAGCTTAGTTGATTGGATATTCCTTGAATATTACCTTGGGGTGCCTTGGGCATACCCAATCTTAGGGTCTTTTCACTCCTTATTCTCCTCATATCGACATCTCACCCAAAACTTGAAAACTTCAATCGCACAGAACTTAACGGAACTTCGTGAGATAGGTTAGTATGATAAAGAGCAAACCATTTCACTTTTGGTACTGTCAAATACAAGATTCATAATTGTTCTCACAAAAAGCCTACTTTAGCATATCATTTCTACAATTTATATAGAGCAATATAAGCGATATAAACTAGAAAACAAGCAAACTATGCATTCAAAAACAAAATCTGTCAAAAACGGAACAGTCTGTAGTAATCTGGATAACTACTATACTTCTAATACTCCAAAAATTATGAAACAATTAGGACCACGTGAAAAATTTGTATATTAAACTTCTGCAAAAATAATCAACTCAAAAGCACTCTTCTATTAAAAATTAGAATTATTTTCGTGAGTGCCAAAGTTTCTGTTTTTTGCCAGATCAAATCAACTATCACCGTAAGCCATCTCAAACGTCTACTGGGCACTTTATTGAAACAAAAGCAATAAAACATGATTACTACAGTAGACTAATCATGTGAACACACAAAAACAGTAGGTAAAAGTGTTGGGTTGTCTCCCAACAAGCGCTTTTCTCTAGTGCCTTTTAGCTAGGCATGATGAGTTCAACGATGCTCGCATAAAAGATACGGATTGAAACATAAGAATAGCATCATGAACCATAAGTTCCTCTCTCATAATAATTTTTAGTAGCATCATGAATAGATTCATCAATATAATTATCACATAAAACATTCTTTTCATGATCCACAAGTGTAGAAATTTTATTACTCTCCACATAAGAAAATTTCTTCTTATTCACAATGGTGGGAGTATCATATGAAACTCGAATCCTATAAATTGTTCCCACATTAAAAGAGTAATGTTCAGTAGAAGGATATTAAAAATGATGACAATAATTATCACTACTTTTTATGACATAAGTATCATCACAATAATCATCATAAGTGGGGGGCATGCAATCATCATAGCAAATTTGATCATCAAATCTTGGGGGACTAAAAATATCATCTTCATCAAACATAACATCCCCAAGCTTATGGATTTGCATATCTTTAGCATCATGGATATTCAAATAATTCATACTAACAACATTGAAATCATGCTCATCATTTATACCAAACATTCTATTGAATTCTTCTTCTATCAATTGACCACAATTTTCCTTTCCATCATTTTCACGAAAGAAATTATAGAGATGAATAATATGAGAAACCTCAATTCCATTTTTTTAGTTTCATTTTATGAACCAAACTAGTGATAAAACAAGAAGTTAAAAGATTCAATTGCAAGATCTAAAGATATACCTTCAAGCACTCACCTCCCCGGCAACGGTGCCAGAAAAGAGCTTGATGTCTACTACGTAACTTTATTCTTGTAGACACGTGTTGGGCCTCCAAGCGCAGAGTTTTGTAGGACAGTAGCAATTTTCCCTCAAGTGGATGACCTAAGGTTTATCAAAACGTGGGAGGCATAGGATGAATATAGTCTCTCTCAAATGACCCTGCAACCAAATACAAGAAATCTCTTGTGTCCTCAACACACCCAATACAATGGAAAATTGTATAGGTGCACTAGTTCGGCGAAGAGATGGTGATAAAAGTGTAATATGGATGGTAGAAATATATTTTTATAATCTAAGTAAATAAAAACAGCAAGGTAGCAAATAGTAAACAGGCGCATAAACGGTATTGCAATGCTTGAAAATGAGGCCTAGGGTCCGTACTTTCGCTAGTGCAATCTCCCAATAGTGCTAATATAATTGGATCATATAACCACCCCTCAAAGTGCGATGAAGAATCACTCCAAAGTTCCTATCTAGCGGAGAACATAAGAATAAATTGTTTGTAGGGTACAAAACCACCTCAAAGCTATTCTTTCCGTTCGATCTATTCAAGAGTTTGTACTAAAATAACACAAAGCTATTCTTTCCGTTCGATCTATCCTAGAGTTCATACGAAAATAACACCAAAGCAAATTCATATTCATCATACTCAATCCAACACAAAGAACTTCGAAGACTGCCCCAAGATTTCAACCGGAGAAACTAAGACAAGAACGTGCATCAACCCCTATGCATAGATTACCCCAATGTCACCTCGGGAATCCGCGAGTTGAGTGCCAAAACATATATCAAGTGAATCAATACGATGCCCCATTGTCACCACGAGTATTCAATTGCAAGACATATATCAAGTGTTCTTAATCCATAAAAGTATTCAATCCGATAAAACAAAATCTCAAAGGGAAAACTCAATTCATCACAAGATAGAGAGGGGAAAACACCTTATGATCCGACTATATTAACGAAGCCCGCGATACATCAAGATCGTGACATCTCAAGAACACGAGAGAGAGAGATAGATAGAGAGAGAGAGAGAGAGATTAAACACATAGCTACTGGTACAAACCCTCAGCCCCGAGGGTGGACTACTGCCTCCTCATCGTGGTGGACCCGGGATGATGAAGATGGCCACCGGGGAAGGTTCCCCCTTCTGGCAGGGTGCCGGAAAGGGTCTAGATTGGTTTTCGGTGGCTACAGAGCCTTGCGGCGGCGGAACTTCTGATCTAGGTTAACCTCTGATGGTATCTCCATTTATAGGATTTTTTGGCGTTGGTTTCACGCTAAGATGTGCCTCGAGGTGAGCACAACCCACCGGGGCAAGCCAGACTCACCAGGCGCGCCCTGGTGGGTTGTGCCCTCCTCGTGGCTCTGCTGGCCCTCCCACAAGCTTCGAGGGGTCTCTTTTGTTCCAAAAAAATCGTTAAAAAGTTTCACTCATCTGTAGAACTTCCATTTCTGCACAAAAAACAACACCACAACAGTTCTGCTGAAAACAACGTTAGTCCGGGTTAGTTCCATGCAAATTATACCAAAACCATATAAAATTGTTGTAAACATGGCATGGATACTTCATAAATTATTGATATGTTGGAGACGTATCAGATTCCATCGGGGGGTATAACCCATGGTAAAGTTAGAATATAGTAGTATAATGCAATAATAAAATATGAATGGGTTTGCAACAGTACTTAGAGTGGTGATTTGCTTTATTATACTAATGGATCTCACGAAGGTTTTTGTTAAGTTTTGTGTGATTGAAGTTTTCATGTTTTGGGTGAGATCACGATGGATGAAGAGTGAAAAGAGCCTAATCTTAGGGATTCCCATGGCACCCTAAGGTAATATTCAAGGAAAACCAAGAAACTAAGCTTGGGGATGCCCCGGAAGGCATCCCCTCTTTCTTCTAACGACCATCAGTAATATTACTTGGAGCTATATTTTTATTCATCACATATCATGAGTTTTGCTTGGAGCGTCTTGTATTATATGAGTTTTTGCTTATTTTGCTTTTTAGTTTGTCACAATCATCCTTGCTGGACACACCTATTTGAGAGAGCCATAATGGTGCTATGATTTGTTAGAATTGCTCTATGTGCCTCACTTAAACTTTTTGAGCTATGGAATTGCTCTACTACTTCACTTATATCTTCTTGAGCACGGTGGTGCTTTTATTTTGAAAATACTCTCATGCTTCACTTAGATCAATTTGAGAGTTAGTAATTTTTTTGAAGAAATCCTATCTTACTTCACTTACATTATTTTGAGAGATGAAAATTATTTTGAAGAAATATGTGCTCTCATGCTTCACTTAAATTTATTTGAGAGATTGTTAGTAGCAATGGTAATATATGAAATTAGTCCCAAAGTGATAGATATTCAAGGTTGATATAATAAGAACTTTCATGAAGATCATTGGACAATACAAACTTAATTCCTTGTAATAGTTTTGAGATATGGAGATAGTAATATGTGAGTCATGTTGGTGAGTAATTATGCTTAGTAAGAATATTGGTGTTAAGGATTGTGATTCCCTATGCAAGCACAAAATTCAATAGTTATGCAATGAAGTTATATCCTACTTGTGGTGCATTATTCGGTGTTAGTTATGTTTAATGCTCGTTTATGATCATTTTTGTTTTTTGTTTGGTTGCTTCTCAATCTATTCGCTAGCCTTCATTTATACTAACTGGGAATACTACTTGTGCATCCAAACTCCTTAAACCAAGTTGTGCCAATGAGTCCACCATACCTACCTATATGCGGTATTTCCATGCTGTTACTAGTAAATTTGTATGTGCCAACTCTAATTTTCAAAATGAATTTCCTTTTTATGTGCCCGTACTGCTCATGAAGCGGCGAGGGGTGGCCAATTTTTTCCATGCTAGGTATTTTATTCTCAAGATTAGTGTTTATTCACTTGTCATTGCACATGAGTGTGGCAAGGTAATAGGGATGCACAGTCCTGAAATGAATTTGTTTTATTTATGTTGTCAAATTATAAATTCCTTGGAAAGTGTTGGTATGGAAGGCACCCGTGGATACGGCTAGACATGGTTTATGAAAGAATGGTGGAAAAAGGAATAAACTTTATTTTATGTTTGGAAACTGCCTATGATTTATCTATCATGGAAAGTATTAGGAATTCTTAGTCGTTTTCATTGACAGGAAAAGCATGCCTCTCAAAACAATTTTATCTCTCAATTTAAGCTTTGAGCTCTGGCACCTCTATAGATCTCTACTTCCCTCTGCAAAGGGCCTATCTATTTATTTTATGCAAAGAAAACTGAGTCTCCATCTTCTCTTATAAAGCACCAACTAGGGAACACTATTATCATACTTGTGCATTGGGAATAGTAAATATTTGAGTGTGTTTCATGAATGGATCAATGATTGAGCATGATGGGTTAGGATAGCTTTCTTTAGTGTTGATATTTTGAAAGACATGGTTGCTTGTTGATATGCTTGAATATTGATGTCCTCATGTCAATTATATACTATTGCTTTGAATCATCTAAAGTCCAAATGTCCATGCTACAAAAGAAAAGAATATGTGATGAACATGTTAGGCAACATTTCACATCAAAAATTCTGTTTTTATCATTTACCTACTTGAGGACGAGCATGAATTAAGCTGGGGGATGCTGATATGTCTCCAACGTATCTATAATTTTTTTATTGTTTCACATTGTTATATTATCAATCTTGAATGTTTTATATTCATTTACTAGCAACTTTATATCATTTTTTGGGACTAACCTATTGACATAGTGCCCAATGCCAGTTGCAGTTTTTTGCTTGTTTTTTACTTCGCATAATATCAATACCAAACGGAGTCAAAATGCTATGAAACTTTTTGGAGAATTTTTTCTGGACAGAAGGCACCCAGGGAGCCAAAGAAGTGCACCAGAGGGGGCCTGTGGGGCCCACTAGGCACCAGGGCGCGCCCTTGTGGGTAGTGGAGCTCATAGGCACCCCCTCCACTGACCTTCACCTCTATAAATACTCTAAAATCCCCAAAGCCCTAGGGGAGTAGGCCAAACACAATTCGAGCCGCCGCAAGTTCCAGAACCACGAGAACTAATCTAGAGGCCTTTTCCGGCACTCTGACGGAGGGGTCAACGATCACGGAGGGGTTTGTCATCATCACCCTTGCCCCTCGATGAAGCTTGAGTAGTTTACCTCAGACCTACGGGTCCATAGCTAGTAGCTAGATGGCTTCTTCTCTCTCTTTGATTCTCAATACCATGTTCTCCTCATTTTTCTTGGAGATCTATCTGAAGTAATATTGTTTTGCAGTGTGTTTGTCGAGATCCGATGAATTGTGGATTTATGATCAGTTTATCTATGAATATTATTTGAATCTTCTCTGAATTCCTATATGCATGATTTGATATCTTTGTATTTCTCTTCGAATTATCGGTTTGGTTTGGCCAACTAAATTGGTTCTTCTTGCAATGGGAGAGGTGCTTAGTTTTGGATTCAATCTTGCGGTGTCCTCACCCAGTGACAAATTAGGGGTAGCGAGGCACGTATTGTATTGTTACCATCAAGGGTAAAAAGATGGGGTTTTCATCATATTTCTTGAGTTTATCCTTCTACATCATGTCATGTTACTTAAGGCTTTACTCCGTTCTTATGAACTTAATGCTCTAGATGCATGCTGGATAGCTGTCGATGTGTGGAGTAATAGTAGTAGATGCAGGCAGGAGTCGGTCTACTTGACAAGGAGGTGATGCCTATATGCATAATCATTGCCTTGGATATCGTCATAACTTTGCGCTTTTCTATCAATTGCTCGACAGTAATTTGTTCACCCACCGTATTATGTGCCTTCAAGAGAGAAGCCTCTAGTGAAACCTATGGCCCCCGGGTCTATTTTCCATCATATATTTTTAGATCTATAAACCAAAAAACCCAAAAATACCTTGCTGCAATTTATTTACTTTTATTTCATTTTACGTTTCAATGAGCTTTTATATCTATCTCTATCAGATCTCACCTTTGCACGTGATCGTGAAGGGATTGACAACCCCTTTATCGCGTTGGGTGCAAGTGTTTGATTGTTTATGCAGGTGCATAGATTGGAGACTTGCGTGTATCTCCTACTGGATTGATACCTTGGTTCTTAACTGAGGGAAATACTTATCTCTACTTTGCCACATCACCCTTTCCTCTTCAAGGGAAAAACCAAGGCAAGCTCAAGAAGTAGCACTACGCCAAACATATCCACTGGTTACACGCCATTTTTCATGGTGTACGGCACCGAGGCAGTCCTCCCCTGTGACATCATACACGATGCACCTTGGGTATGCATGCATGAAGATATCAAGGCCGAGCTCGATCGGCAAGAGGCCCTAGATGCCCTTGAGGAGGAGTGCAACGTCGCACAGGCACAATCCGCTATATATCAGCAGCAAGCCTGGTGCTACCATAGCAGAGAAGTATGTGCAAAAGATTTCAACATCGAGGACCTCATCATGAGACTACATCCGGAAAAGCAAAAGCAGGAACTTTCCCCTAGATGGGACAGGTTGTTTATCACTAACCAAGTGCTAATAGGAGGGGCCTATCAAATTAGGGATCTAGAGGACGGCCGTCTAGAACCCAACCCCTAGAACACAGCGGTCCTGTGACGCTTCTACGGCTGATACCCTGTACACTGCCGATGTACATAACTTACCCCCCTTTTTTCTTCCTTTTCTTTTTCTTTTGTTTTCTTTCACCTCATGCCATTTTGAAATGATCTCGAGGAATAAAAGCATGTTCTTTTCAGAACATGTGTTGTTCCACCTCTTATGCACTATTGTCTTTAAAGCCACTATATGCATCGATTTGATTTAAGATTTGGCCAAGCTGGGTTTCCCGGCTCCTATGATTGCCCCTTACGTTCCCGATATTTCGGCAAGGGGGTAAAAGGAGCACCGTTGTGATTGTTACTCCTGGGTTAACCGGTATAGTACCTCGGACGGACAATGCCAAAAGCTAGCTTTCTTACAATACAAATCAGTTGGCCATGACATAGGAATAATGTGCGAGGGGTGTTTTAAAACTTTGGTCAGGGGCTTCAACCCCGAGGTCACTTGTCTCCGGACTAATGTGCTTGACACAACAAACCGAGGAAAGGAACAGTTGGAAGAACTATTTTCCTTTCTTACGTTAAATAGTAATATAACATAACTTTCCGTTACCCTCTTGTCTTTCAAGTCATATAGCCCGATTACTTTGTCACCTGAAGCACCTAGTCTGATGACTTCGGCTAGAAGTACGGGACACTCCCCGGCCATTAACCAAGGAGGAGGAAGCCGACGGCTGGCTGACAGAGTTTGGACATATAGTATGAGAATTGACCTAAAGTATTTTGATACACAAAGTCATAAAAAATACATGATGCACGATCTAGATCATCTATTAAAGTGTCCAGTGTGCAGTCCTTCTGTGAGAATTGCGCCGCTCACATTACAGTTTCATACACATTACCAGTGGGGATTTCCTCCCCGTCAGGCCCCATGGGTCCCACCTCGGCCAACTCCGTCGTCTTTAGACCAGTATAATGGGTCTTTACCATATCCTGGGCCTCCCTCGCACTCTCTCGGCAGGCGGATACTTTCCTTGCCTGGATCCGGAGTCGAGCTCTTTTTAGTTGCTCAGCCAGAATGGTCATGTCTTCAGGGATCTGTTCTACCTCGGGCCATAAAGCCTGGTGGATATCCTTCATCGATTTCCATGCACTTTCATGCACCACAGATAGATGACGGTCCATCTCTTCGGGTGTCGGACCTCGGGCATCAGGGGGTACACCATACAAAGAAGCTGCCCCAGAACAACGTCAACCCATTAATCATCTCGGCCAAGGTATCTGACAAGCACGTTCTTCGAGAAAAATGACTTACCAAAAATCATTTCATCAGTTTGCCAATTCTTCACTTATGTGGCAGCCAATCAAGCCTTCAAGATCTCAATTTCCTGAGCCTGTAGGGCGTTTTCCACCCTTAGCGCATTAACATCGTCCACCCTTTGGCTGGCCATATGGTGGCCCGCTTGGTGCAGCGACTCTGCATACAACAGATCTTCGTGGGCCTACTTCAGGTCTCTCTCAAGATGACCTAGGGCTTCCACTGCTACAAAGGATTCCGACTTTAGTTCTATCTTATTTCCACCATATCAAAGGCTAGATCTGGTCTGAGTGCTTACCGTGTGCCTCCCTCGTGAATTTCTTCACCAGCTCTACCTCAGTCAGAGGAGCATCCAGTTTACCTTTGTTTGCGCAAACGCCTCGGTCAGTTGATTATTCTTCCATCGTGCTTCCTGTTGAAAAAACAAGCAAACACTAGTCATTTTTGAAGCCTTGGCACGGTCCTAGGGGCCTATACTAAGCCTTAGGGGCTACTACTATAATTGGTAGTTATTTTTGTCCTCGAAGAAATATCCGAAATCTCGAAGTACCAAGAGTCCAGATAAATCCTTACCTGCAAGCCCTGAGTCAAATGCCCAGTGATTGACTGAAGGCACCTCGGACTGCCTCGATGTACGCCATCCATCATGCTTAGAGCATTGAACTCCTGGTCCAAGAAGGCTGGATTCCTTAAAGAAGCTTTCCATCGGTGGTAACTGGTGGCACATTGAATCTTTTTTTTGAGGAATTGGTAGATTATGCTGCCCATATATTAAGAACGAGGGAAGAAAGTGCTACAAAGGTTGCATTACAGACCAGGTTTTAGGGTGACCTCCACCATAAAAAGGAAAATTCACATTAATCTGGTTCCGGTTCTGGGCGGTTCTCAACATCCGAGAGCCAATGAGTAGAGAGGGCAGGCTGTAGAAAGTCCTGTTTGATAAGTTGTAGAATAGCATACTCTTGTAGGGACTTGTGATCGAAGACCTGGCGATTCCCCTCCTTCCATATGTTCCATGCGGTGTAGATGGCTGCACTTTTCGCTTTCTTGCCCAGGCTATAGGCGAAATCACTCCACCAAGTAGCGATGGAGGTTGCTTGCTGGGCTGCATCAAATAGGTATGGGGTTCCGAGCTCATTATCCACGAGGAACCAGACGGCCCGGGCAAAGGGGCATTGGAGGATAAGGTAAAGGGGTGTCTCATCCTGCTGGTCGCAGAGGTTGCATTTTTTGGAGTGCGGAATTCCCCTTGTCTCCAGATTGTTATTCGTGAGAATTCTAGCTCATAGCCAGACCCACATGAAGAAAAGGCATCTGGGCTCAACCTTGGCAGACCAGAGCTTGTCAAAGTGCATGTTGGTGAAGGAACCAGTGAACTGGAAATTGCAGGCGGTGGCGGTTGAGTATATCTTGGAGTCATTCCAGACCCAAGTGATGGAATCCTCTGTCTCCGGTGATAAATTCACATGCTGGACCTGGTTCCACAAGGTGGCTAATTGACGGAGCTCCGTCAGCTGTGAGATGCGATGCAGGCCCAACAGCCATTTTTGGTTGGCAATAGCCTCATGCACATAAACCCTTTTGCGAGAGCAAAGTTTGAAAATGTCCGGAGCAAGAGTGCACGGGGCCTGACCATCTAGCCAACGGTCGTGCCAGAAACTGGCTATGAGACCATTTCCAATAGAGATTAGGGTGCAGGCCGAGAAGAGTGCAAGATCTTCTTTGTCGCAAGGTAGTTTAGACCCAGCCCAAGGCCGCCCTTTGTCGGTCCGGTCATACCACTTCAAACGCAGCCACAGGGCCCTGCTAAACCGCCTTATATCAAGGATGCCAAGGCCACTGAGGGAGTCCTAGACTAGGGGGTGTCCGAATTGCCGAACTATCATCTTCGGCCGGACTCCTGGACTATGAAGATACAAGATTGAAGACTTCGTCCCGTGTCCGGATGGGACTTTCCTTGGCGTGGAATGCAAGCTTGGCGATACGGATATGTAGATCTCCTACCATTGTAACCGACTCTGTGTAACCCTAACCCTCTTCGATGTCTATATAAACCGGAGGGTTTTAGTCCGTAGGACGAGGAACAACAATCATACCATAGGCTAGCTTCTAGGGTTTAGCCTCTATGATCTCGTGGTAGATCTACTCTTGTACTACCCATATCATCAATATTAATCAAGCAGGAGTAGGGTTTTACCTCCATCGAGAGGGCCCGAACCTGGGTAAAAACATCATGTCCCTTGTCTCCTGTTACCATCCGCCTAGACGCACATTTCGGGACCCCCTACCCGAGATCCGCCGGTTTTGACACCGACGTTGGTGCTTTCATTGAGAGTTCCTCTGTGGCGTCACCTTTAGGACCGATGGCTCCTTCGATCATCAACAACGACGCGGTCCAGGGTGAGACTTTTCTCCCCGGATAGATCTTCGTATTTGGCGGCTTTGCACTGCGGGCCAATTCGCTAGGCCATCTGGAGCAAATCGAAAGCTATGCCCCTGGCCATCAGGTCAGATTCAGGAATTTGAATTACACGGCTGACGTCCGCGGAGACTTGATCTTCGACGGATTTGAGCCACAGCCGAGCGCGCTGCACTGTCTCGATGGACATGATCTAGCTCTGCCGCCGAACAGTGCCCTGGAGGCCTCACCAGAGTTTGCTCCGACCCTTAGCTCGGAGCCGACTCCGCCGATCGAGGATGAGTGGCTAGACACCGCCTCGGGGGCTACGATCTCTACGGTGATCGAGCCGAACACCATCCCAGTCCTTTGCGAAGCTCGTGACTCCAAGGTGCCGGACTCCTCTCCGGACTCCAAACCTTCCGCGCCCCTGCCAATCGAAACAGATTGGGCGCCGGTTATGGAGTTCACCGCATGACATCTTTTCAAAGACTCGCCCTTGGCGATATCCTGAACTCACTAAAGTCTCTCTCTATCAGAGAGCCCTGGCTGAACTATGGTCGAAGGTTGGGATGCGGACGATGAAGAAATTCAACGCCCACCCACCACCCACTTTGTAGCCACTGTCGATGATTTAACCGACATGCTCGACTTTGACTCCGAAGACATTGACGGTATGGACGACGATGCCGGAGACAACCAAGAACTAGCGCCTAAGGGGCACTGGAAGGCCACCTCATCATACGACATATACATGGTGGACATCCCGAAAGATGGGAATGGCGATGGAACAGCGGAGGATGGCCCCTCCAAGAAACAGCCTAAGCACCGGCGTCAGCGACGCCGCTCTAAATCCCGCCACAGCAAAAACGGTGATTCCAGCACGGGAGATAATAACACCCCGGACAGTGCCGAAGACAACCTCCTCCCGCAAGATTCAGCACAGGAGGACGGAGAAGCCAGCCCGCATGATAGAGCGGCAGACAAAGAGGTAGAGGATGATAATTATATCCCTCCCTCCGAAGACGAGGCTAGCCTCGATGAGTTATTGAATTTGTCGTGCCTGAGGATCCCGTCGAACAAGAGCATTTTAAACGCAGACTTATGGCCACGACAAGCAGCCTCAAGAAAAAGCAGCAACAGCTTAGAGCTGACCAAGACCTGCTAGCTGACAGATGGACTGAAGTCCTTGCAGCCGAAGAGTATGAACTCGAACGCCCCTCCAAGAGCTAACCAAAATGCAGGCTGCTACCCGATTAGAGGAGGAAGCACCCAAACCTACATCACCAGCGACGACGCGCCGATCGCCACCTCGTGGGCATGATGAGAGGCATCTCGGCCCTCCACTCAAGCCGCACCCGGCGCCGCCAAAAGTACCAAGGCACGGGAAATGCTACCGACCTGCGAGATATATTGGAGGACAAGGCAAGGCAAACAAGATCGATCTACGGATCGCGTGGGCGCCCCACAACAGGTGATGACAACCGTCACGCTAGATACAACAATTCCGGCCGGGCCAAACACAATAGACAAAGCTCATTTGAGCTGCGTCGTGATATAGCCCAATACAGAGGCCCCGCACACCCACTATGCTTCACAGATGAAGTGATGGATCATCAAATCCCTGAGGGTTTCAAACACGTAAACATCGAATCATACGATGGCACAACAGATCCTGCGGTTTGGATCGAGGACTATCTCCTTCATATCCACATGGCCTGCGGTGATGATCTACACGCCATCAAATACCTCCCACTCAAGCTTAAAGGACTAGCTCGGCATTGGCTTAACATCTTGCCAGCAGAGTCAATCGGTTGTTGGGAAGACCTGGAAGCCGCATTCCTCGACAACTTCCAGGGCACATATGTGCGACCACCAGACACCGATGACCTTAGCCATATAATTCAGCAGCCAGAGGAATCGGCCAGACAACTCTGGACACGGTTCCTAACAAAGAAAAATCAAATCGTCGACTGTCCGGATGCAGAGGCACTAGCGGCCTTCAAACATAACATCCACGACGAATGGCTGGCCTGGCACCTAGGACAGGAAAAGCCGAAATCCATGGTAGCCCTCACCACACTCATGACCCGCTTTTGCGCGGGAGAGGACAGCTGGCTAGCTCGTAGTAAGAACTTGACCAAAAACCCTGGTATTTCGGATACCAAGGACGGCAATGGCAGGTCGCGTCGCAACAAGCACAAGCGCCGCATTAACGGCGACAATGCTGAGGATACGGCAGTCAATGCCGGATTCAGAGGCTCTAAACCTGGTCAGCGGAAAAAGCCATTCAAAAGAAATACCCAGGGCCCGTCCAATTTGGACCGAATACTCGATCGCTCGTGCCAGATCCATAGCACCCCCGGAAAACCAGCCAACCACACCAACAGGGATTGTTGGGTGTTCAAGCAGGAAGGCAAGTTAAACGCCGAAAACAGTGACAAGGGGATGTATAGCGATGACGAGGAGGAGCCCCGGCCGCCGAACAACAGAGGACAGAAGGGCTTCCCCTCACAAGTGCGGACGATGAACATGATATACGCAACCCACATACCCAAAAGGGAGCGGAAGCGTGCACTAAGGGACGTATATGCGATGGAGCCAGTCGCCCCAAAGTTCAACCTGTGGTCTTCCTGCCCGATCACTTTTGATCGAAGGGACCGCCCCACTAGCATCCGTCATGGAGGATTCGCCGCGTTGGTTCTAGACCCAATCATCGACGGATTTCACCTCACCAGAGTCCTGATGGACGGCGGCAGTAGCCTGAACCTGCTCTATCAGGATACAATGCGCAAAATGGGCATAGACCCCTCAAGGATTAAACCCACAAGGACGACCTTTAAAAGCGCCATACCGGTGTAGAGGCCAATCAGACAGCTCGCCACACTCGAAGTGGTCTTAGGATCCCGGATAATTTCAAGCGAGGAGTTAATCTTCGACATAGTCCTGCTCAGCGGCTATCACGCATCGCCGGACGAACCGCATTCGCAAAGTTCAATGAGGTGCCGCACCACGCTGCACCTCAAGCTCAAGATGCCAGCCCCGAGGAGTAATTACGGTCAATGGAAACACCAACGCTTCTCCGAACGGAGGAGCATACGCCGCCCTCGCGCGAAGTGGAAAGCAGCCTCTCAAGGCAACTCTCGAGTCCGCTATTAAACGACCGGACATCGCAAAGCCGCCGAGTAACCTACAACAAGACCGCTCGCACGCTCCGAACACGCCAGAGAAATGCGGCCCCAACCCCAACCCTCATGAAATTGCGAACTAGTATTACGCGTACATAACTACGCCCGAAATACCATGGGCATAGGGGAGGGCACGACCACGGATGCCCAAAGATGCGGCTTAACCGCACTAGGGGCCCCGATTGTGTCATTCTTTTTTTCTTTTCTCTTAGTTTCAGGACTCCGTTCTCCAGAAGCCCTGTCCGGCATTAGAATCGCAGAACACACGATGCAATAGCCAGGGAAGCAGAAAGCTACGTCGAGTATCCAGGTGGTCTCTATTACGAGAAGTATACCTGTTTTACATACCATCCCGCAAGCTTACCCCTGGAGGGGGGACATGTCAAAAGTCCCGTCCCTTGCTTATCGCACTATTTGTATCGTTCTGCTTTCATTGCAGTACCTTTTTGAATAAACAATACATAGCTTTTGCCTATTATTTCATTTCTTTTTTATCTATATATGTTCAGTTATGACATTGTGCAACCGTACAATCTGGTACGGCCAATACACCAGGGGCTTATGTACCCCAAAATATGGTGTGATAAGTCCGAACACTTTCACAAGTGCGGCACCCCGAACTTATAGCATTATATGCATCGGCTCAATCATGTCTTGGGTCAATAGTTGGGTTTGCCCGGCCCCATGTTTTGGTACCTTACGTTCCGCTATATCGGCTAAGGTAGCTGGGAGAACCACTGCGATTGTGCCCGGTTGAGCTGGGTTAAGCACGCGCTGGAGAAAGCTAAAACGACCGTCATGATAGGGAGAGAGCCGGTCGCTGTTCGAGAGGTTTTTCGAGTCCCTAAAGACTTATGCCGCTTAGAGCGAGGAGTCGGCATTGTCCGGCCTAGGCGTGGATAGCGCCCCGAACTCGGTCTTCCGAATACTAGGGGCTTTGCCAAAATTTAAAATTATAGAATTCTATGGCTAAGTGAGAGTGTTCAAGCATTATAGTCCGGTTGCCTGGTTCGTTGTGTTGAGCGCCTCCCTCGAAGGACCCAAGAATGGGAACAAGAGCGCTCAAGTTTATCCCTAACACCCCAAAGACTCGTGGCATGGGGCTGAAGTTAATGACTCGCCATCTCTCAAATTTGATAAATGGCCGCATGTGAAGGTAATATTTTAAATTCAAGCGTTGCTTAGCGATATGAACAAGTTTTCAGCGACAGGATAACAAATGCGAGTCTACTCAAAATTACATCGTTGGAGCATTCACCGCTATAAGGCGGGCACCCTTCATGACGCCTCATAATACATCTCAGACTTGCGATAATCCTTGCCCGACGGTGGTCCGTCCGTCACAAGCTTCTCAGTCATTCAGCTTGCCCCAAAGGCACCTTAGTGCGGGCAAGGGCCCACGGCACCTTCAATGCAGACGGAGCGCTTGATGACTTCGATCCATGGACAAAGGCCCACCAGCTGCCAGACTAGCCCAAGTAGCTCCTGTGCATGGCTTCCTTAGCCCACAGCCGAGCTATGAGGCCCTTCATGGCCTGTTCGGCGACCTTGTGGAGCTCGACCAGCTGCTTCAGATGGTCGCTCAAGGGCACCGGGTGTTCGGCCTCAGTATACTGAGACCAGAACACCTTCTCCGTCGAGCTCCCTTCTTCGGCTCGGGAGAACGCGGCGGCATCGGACACACTGCAGGGCAGATCTGCGAAGGCTCCTGGAGAGCTCCAGATTCGGGTAAGTAACAGATAATTGACTTTCACATGCTTGCTTTGCATAAAGAATGCCTTACCCGCCGCTATCTTCTTTATCGCCTCAATCTGCTGGACGGCTTTTTGGGCTTCGGCCTTTGCGGCTTTGGCACTCTCAAGTGCTGAGGCAAGCTCGGACTCTCGAGTCTTCGAGTCACGCTCCAAACTCTTGTGTTTTTCCACGAGAGCCTGGAGCTCTTGCCGCACCTCCGCCACCAGTGCCTCCTGTTTCTCTCGCTCGGCAGCGCTCATGGCCGCTTTGAGCCACGGGCCATGACACCGCTTCCTTCGTGGTCACCACTCGCTCGTGGCCCTCGCAGGCTCCACGTTATTCCTGTTATTTTTTGCAACCACATTTCTTATATATATAATCCCATAAGGTATTACTTACCTTCCTTGTCCTCGAGCTGCTTCTTGGCAAGGCCGAGCTCGTTCTCGGACCGCTCGAGGCTCTCCTTCAATGTATTGATCTCCGCAGTTAGTGCGGCGGAGGTCAGCAGTGCAGCCTGCATTCCCATATTGACATACTTATGTTAGACTCCTGCGTATATCTTTTTAGATCCTCAGTTCAGCTTTTCGTTCCGAACACCGAACTAAGCATCAGGGGCTACTGTCTATGCGGTAATCTTCTTACATATCTTAAAAACGTACCTCAAAGCCTGTTAGAAGGCTGTTGCAGGCTTCAGCTAGCCCGCTCTTGGCGGACTGAACTTTCTGGATCACCCTACTCATAACAGTGCGGTGCTCTTCGTCGATGGAGGCGCTGTTAAGCGCCTCCAGCAAGCTATCCGGTGCCTCCGGTTGGACGGAGGTCACTGGCATCGCAGTTTTGCCCTTCTTACGAAGGGGCCGCTTGCCAGACTTCGGAACCACTGAAGGTTCCGGTACGGAGTCCGGACCAGGGTCGGACTTAGAGCCCTTGGGGGTCTCATCCCCTTCGCGCCTGGAGTCCGGGAGGTTGCCTTGCGGCACCTCTTGGGCCACCTCCTCCTGACCGGGCCCCTCTTGGGGCCCCACCTCGTCGTCGGCGGCGGCGCGAGGAGAAGAGGCGGGCGGAAGTGAAGCGCTTTCCACATCCGATGAATCCAGGGACCCGCTTGACGAAGCGGCCAGCTCGTCCTTGGGCGGGCTGCATAGTTGTATTCGGCATTAGAAGACACTATGCGACAAATGAAAAACTATGAGTTATTCTGGAATCCGAACACTTACGATCTCGCCAGGGGCTTGGCCCTCGATGGCCACTCCTCTTCGCCGTCGTCGGCGTTGGTGGAGAAGTTTGGAGGAAGGGTCCTTCCTTTCTTGGACACTCCGGCCTCCCCAGTCGGGGCGGCCTTCCTTTTCTTCTCTCCCCCCGCTGGGGGAGAGGCTTCTTTTTCCTCCTCCTCGTTTTCACAGGAGGATTCCGCCTCAGAATCGTCGGACGATGATTCCGACGGCAACGGGCGCCGGGCACTCCTTCGAGTTCCCGTGGCCTTCTTCTTGACCTTCTTCTCCGGCACCACGTGCGGTGCCGGAACCAGCAGCTCCATCAAGCGGGCGTCCACTGGGTCTTCTGGCAAGGGCGCCGGACAGTTAACCTGCCCGGACGTGTTCTGCCAGTCCTGTCAAAGGTATGGGAGTTTGGATCCCGCATAGAATCAAACTATGAAAAACAAGTCCCGTAAAGGGCAAAATAGCTTACCTTGGTAGCTTGACGCTGCGAGCTAAATCCGCGATCTTCGGTAGCGAATGTGGGAGCCTCGACGCCCTTGAACAGCGCCTTCCAGGCATCTTCGTACGTAGTGTCGAAGAGCCTTTTCAGAGTCTGGTGCTGCTCCAGATCAAACTCCCACAATTTGAAAGCCCGTTGTTGGCATGGGAGGATCCGACGGATGAGCATAACCTGGATTACGTTGACAAGCCTGAGATTCTTCTTCACCAGGGTTTGCATGCAGGTCTGGAGTCCGGTCAGCTCTTCCAGATTACCCCACGTCAGGCCCGTCTCTTTCCAAGAGGTGAGCCGCGTAGGAAAACCAGACCGAAATTCGGGGGCCGCCGCCCATTTAGGGTCGCGCGGCTCGGTGATGTAGAACCACCCCGATTGCCACCCCTTCACGGTCTCCACAAAGGAGCCCTCGGGCCATAGGACGTTGGCCATCTTTCCAACCATGGCGCCTCCGCACTCCGCTTGTTGGCCGCCCACTACCTTCGGCTTGACATTGAAGGTCTTCAGCCATAAGCCGAAGTGGGGCTGGATGCAGAGAAAGGCCTCGCACACGACGATGAACACCGAGATGTTGAGGATGAAATTCGGGGCCAGATCATGGAAATCTAGGCCATAGTAGAACATGAGCCCCCGGACAAATGGGTGAAGTGGAAAACCTAGTCCGTGGAGGAAGTGGGCGAGAAACACCACCCTCTCATGGGGCCTAGGGGTGGGGATGAGCTGCCCCTCGTCGGGGAGCCGATGCGCGATGTCGCTGGACAAGTATCCGGCCTTCCACAACTTTTTTACTTGACCCTCCGTGACGGAGGAGACCATACACTTGCCTCCCGCTCCGTACATGGCTGGAGAAGGTCGAGGAGGGATGTGCGGACTTGGGCGCTGGAGCTCGAGTGCGCGGAAATGGGTGAGCAAAGGAGGAAGAAGGCGTAGGTGAAAAAGTGGATCCTTATCCCCTTATATGGACGGACGAAGCTATGCGTCCCCACCAGCCTGATAAAACTCGCTTATCTCCCAAGCGCCGTAATCAATGGCGCGGTTGGGTTACCCACGCCCGTATTGATGAGAATCTCGGAATAAGGGGTCACGATTTCCGCTTTGATAAGACGTGCCAAGGAAACCGCCTCGCTAAACGCGCTGAGGTGGGACAGTAAAGACGATTCAAATAAAGGCCTGGCCGTGGTGTGATGTCACGCCGACGAATACGCCAGCAGAGATCTGTAAAGATTATTCTCTACGGTGGTATGTGGAACTTGTTTTATGGAGCCGACACTATCCTTGTGTTCAAAATCTTCTATGAAGAATTCGAGGAGGAACTCGCCTTGCAATGCCGAAGACAATATGCGCTACCGGATTAAATGCGTCATTGAAGCCCGGTTCAGGGGCTACCGAGGAGTCTCGACTAGGGGTGTCCGATTGTCGAACTATCATCTTCGGCCGACTCGGACTATGAAGATACAAGATTGAAGACTTCATCCCGTGTCCGGATGGGACTTTCCTTGGCGTGGAAGGCAATCTTGGCGATACGGATATGTAGATCTCCTACCATTGTAACCGACTCTGTGTAACCCTAACCCTCTTCGATGTCTATATAAACCGGAGGGTTTTAGTCCGTAGGACAAGGAACAACAATCATACCATAGGCTAGCTTCTAGGGTTTATCCTCTCTGATCTCGTGGTAGATCTACTCTTGTACTACCAATATCATCAATATTAATCAAGCAGGAGTAGGGTTTTACCTCCATCGAGAGGGCCCGAACCTGGGTAAAAACATCGTGTCCCTTGTCTCCTGTTACCATCCACCTAGATGCACAGTTCGGGACCCCCTACCCGAGATCCGCCGGTTTTGACCCCGACAGCCACCAAGGTGCTTGGGGCGGCAGACCGTTCTCCAGTTCACTAGGGGCAAGGCCTTGGCACTATTCGGCCTCGTACACCACAGGAAGTTTCTTCTAAGCTTGTCCATCTGTTCGATGGCCCAGGCGTCCAGCTTGAATGCCATGAGTAGGTGAATCGGAATAGCAGAGAGGACATAGTTAGCCAAGCTCAGGCGAGCATCTGGAGCCATCAGCTTGCCCCTCCAGATTTGAAGTCTAGCAACCATCTTGTCCAGAGTAGGTTGAATATCGGCACGGGTGATTTTCTTGAAATGCAAGGGCAGCCCGAGGTACTTGCAAGGGAAATGGCCAAGGGGTACTGGGAAGTTGAGGAGCAGAGAGCTAAGATCAATGCCATCGCAGGCTATTGGCAGGAACATGCTCTTTTGAACATTGGCTTTCAAACCAGAGGCCAAACCGAACAAGTGCAGAATTTGTCACATAGTGAGGATCTCATCTGTGGTTGGAGCAATGAAGAGAGCTGCATCATCGTTGTAAAGGCTGACGCAGAGATGTGAGGCCAGCATGCGGAGGGGAGTCAGAGCACCAATAGAACAAGCCCGGGCAAAGAGCCAGTGCAGTGGGGCGATGGCAAGGGCGAAAAGCATCGGGGAGAGAGGGTCTCCTTGGCGCAGCCCTTGCTTGTGGAAGAAAGGCAATCCCAACTCCCCGTTGACCATGATTCTAGACGAGGCTGAGCCCCAAAGAACATCCATAAGATCGCACCAGCTGTGGACCAAAACCCATTGCAGTCATGAGCTCGAACATGTACCCCAAAGATACCGAGTTGAAAGCGCCCGCAATGTCCAGTTTAAGAAGCAAAGCAGCAGACTTTGATTTGTGAAGTGACCTAACGGCGTTCTTGACATACAAAAAGTTATCATGAATGCTCTGGTTCTTGAGAAATGCACTTTAGGAGGCTGGTACTAGCTGATGAAGGAACATCGCTAGACGGGTGGCCAGCAGTTTGCATAGAATTTTAGCAATAGATTGCATGAGGCTGATGGGTCTAAAATCTTTCACTTTGACTGCATCGAAAGACTTTGGCAGCAAGGTGATGAAGGCATGATTCAGGAGGTGCCAACGCTTTTCCCGGAGAGAAATATCCTGGTTAAGAGTTGCGATCTGATCTGATTTGATAGTATTCGAGCAGAACTTGAAGAAGTCGGCCGTGAAGCCGTCCGGTCCCGGTGCCTTCCCAGAGGGCAGAGCAAAAACAGCTGCACATATTTTATCTTCTGAGAATTCCACTTCTAGGGCCGTCAGGTCGTAGCGTGGAACTCCCAGGTTGTCCCAATTAATGGAGCACAACCTAGATGGAGATGTGCCAATGGAGCTTTGGAAGTGTCTCAGCAGCTCGGCTTGCTTGTCGGACTGAAGCGTGATGTGACCAGAGGCAGTTTCAATCAGGGGGATGAAGTTGCGTCGTCTGCGGCCGTTGGACTTGATGTGAAACAGCTTGGAATTGGCATGATTGGGGCGTAGCCAGACGATGCAAGAGCGCTTCCTGATGCGAATGCGCTGCACAACTGCCAAACCGAGAAGTTTCTGACGAAGGAACAATCGCAGGCTTAGTTCAGCAATGGTTAGATCTTGAGCATCTTGCGCAGCATCCAAAGCCATGATCACTTGTTCGGCGAGTGCAGAGAGCAATCCGATGTTTCCCACTCTACGACGGCTCCAGAGCCGCAGGTCCCTGGCCAGCCGTGAGAGCTTACTGTGGAGACGCCACATCGCGTCACCATGAATGACAGGAACCTGCCAGGATTCGCAGACGACGTCGCCGAAGCCTCTAATCTTGAGTCAGTAGTTTTCGAAACGAAAGCCCTGTCGTGGATCTAAGACTTACAGTAGAATGGGGGGTAGGTATGAGGAGGCAAGATCCTAGCTATGGTGAAGTTGTACACACGAGTTTTACGAGTTCAGGCCCTTCACGGAGGAAGTAATAGCCCAACGTCTCGGAGCCCGGAGGCGGTCGACTGGATTATGTGTGTGTGTGTGTGTTACAGGGGGTGCGAACCCTTGTGCCAGAGGAGTGGGGTGGCTTATATAGTGAACGCCAGGACCCCAGCCGTTCCGCTGTTGCCAAGGGTTCAATGTACATAAAGATGAGGCGTTACTGGTAACGCCAGCCTTAAATGCCTTAATGGCCTTAAAGATTACAGAGTGAACGCTCGTCCGCTGCCATTCTAGATGACTCTTGGTCTTCAATAGGTCGAGTGGATTCTTGTATGGTCGAGTGGTTGATTGGTCGAGCGACTTCAGGAGGGAGGGGTCCCGAGTGGCTGATCTGTTGAGTGGACTGCACTCGACACCTTTGTTAGGCCCTCCCTGCTGTCTCTTGAGCTTCTTTGCTTCTAAGATAGTGAACTTGGATAGGGCGCATAGGTCAGGCCTATGACCCTACCCCAGGTCTATATCATCATCATTAGCCCCCGAATGGATTGAGTTCCGAGTGAAAAGAAGGTTGAAGTTGATCTTGCTTCGACTCTTATGCTTCACAACTATTCATGTTTGAACGGAGGCCCATGTTGGAACTTCGGCTTTGTTTCAGTTGCCTTGATCAA
The DNA here is from genome assembly GCA_021605205.1 of Aegilops longissima. NCBI lineage: Eukaryota > Viridiplantae > Streptophyta > Magnoliopsida > Poales > Poaceae > Aegilops > Aegilops longissima. The sequence goes on from CM038680.1 coordinate 115,808,942, forward strand.
TTTAGAAGTTGCCGATTGGATTTGTAACATCATCCGTCGAGTGTCGTTTTTTTACGCGAAATCTTTGGCGTGATTGGTTACGGTGTATCTCGGATTTCACGGGATTCAAAATTTCAGGGAAACGCGCGAGGCGGAGCGTGCCGTGGTAAGCAGGACGGATAGACAGGAGCGCCTCGATCTCCACGCCACCTTTTTTGCCACGTACCCCGCGTGCGACTGTTGCGGGATTTGACAGGATCGTCCGGGCCCACGTGTCAACCACTCGGAAGTGGGTCTTTAAAAGGTGACGGGGTCGAGGCGCCTGCACTGTGCGCGTCCATTCCCATTCATTCACCTCTGTTTCTCCACCGCATTTGGCTCCTCCGCTCTCGACTCCGCCGCTCCGCCTCCATGGGGAAGGAAAAGACGGCGGCGCTGGAATGCGCGAAGAAGGCGACGGGGGCGGTGAAAGGCAAGAAGACGAATCGGGGGTCTTCGTCGCAGTCGGAGCTGCTGTCGGGTTGGATCCAGGGCGATTGGATCTGATCCTCGCTTCGGCAGGAAGACTTGGATGAGCTGGCTGAGTCCGGGCTGATCGTCCATGCATGGAGCTGCACGGTTGCCGGAGGATGGAGCTGCAGCCGCGACCGGGTGAGTGTGTTCTGCTCGCCACCCATGTCGACCGTGGCTTCTCGCTTCCTCCGCACCCTTTTTTCCAGGGTTTCTTGAATTTCTTCAGGGCCCAACTCCATCATTTTTCTCCCAACACCATCACATATCTTGCCGCGTTCGTGTCCATGTGCGAGAACTTTTTGAGGTGTCGACCGCACTGGGGTCTTTTCAAGCATATTTTCACTATCCGCTCCCAGTCGGTGAAGAAAGAGAATTCGAGTGATGAGAAAACACACGTTATTCAGATGTGGGGGGGTCTGTATCCAAGAGGAAGAGGAGTTCTTTCCCTTCAATGACCCTTCCTGAGTCGGTCAGAGGTCTGGCAATGACCTAGTTCTACCGCCAGATATCGTGACTCTGTGTCGATCATTGGACTTCCCCCTTTTTCCTTCGATCGTGTTCAGACCCCTTCCTCGCTGAAAGTGACCGCCGCGGAGAAGGTGGAGACAGCCATGCTGGTCGAGAGGGTTGTCCAATTGATCAACCAAGGCGTCACCGGCATGGATTTGTTGGGGGTATTCCTTAGTCGGCGCATCCAGCCGCTCCAGGCTCGTGACCACTCTATGTGGATGTATTATGGAGCCAGTGACACCGCTCGGGTTCATCCAGAGGAGGTGCCGGCCAAAACAGTGGCCCAATGGCTGAGTAGTATTACAGGAAACAAGGACAACCCCAGGGAAGCCAGGAGAGTCGATCCCTTTAGCGACAGTAATCAGCCCGACAAGGTTCGGCCTCTATAACCGATTGCATTTGGGTACATTTTCCGACTATTCTAGAATCCGACTGACTTCTGCTCGACTTCTTGTCTTGTAGGTTTATACCGAGATGTACTCGATGCCCAATGGTGAAAAAGCTCTGGAGCAGGATCATGAGGGCGAGGACGGCGTGGAGGAGAGCGGTGATTGGGAGTCGCCGGATGACGACGACGACGATGAAAGCGACGAGTCGGACGACGAGGAGGTAGTCGACTCACCGCCGCATGCGGAACGTCAATCCAAGCAGCATCATGATCCAGCGAGTATGCGCAGCAAGACGCAGAAGCGTGCTCGGTCTTTAACTCTGGAGTCGACGAAGAAAATCGTCAAGCAGCCCAAAATCTACCCCTCAAAGGCTCGGAAGACCCTGCCCAAGATTAAGATGGATGTTCTTGTTGCTTCTGGGTAAATGTTCTTCCCGTGTTTTCTTGTGCCGATTGACTCCTCTGTTATGACCGAATGGATAGTAAACTTTTCCAGCCCAGCCTCTGCCGCGATTGATATGGACATTGACAAGGTCCCAGATGACGAGGAAATCGATGACACGGCTACCTCCAAAGCTAGTAAGTCTGGTCGACTCGAATTTATTCTGTCGATTGGATTGTTCGTCGGTTGAATCTCTTGATGTTTTCTGTTTGTTGCAGCTCCCCGAGATGTTGTCCTGCTTCCAAATGATGAACAAGAAGAAGTGCCTCTGAGGGAAAGGAGGAGGAGGGACAAGGGATCGAGCGGGAAAGCGCCTGAGGTTCAGGTTCCTCAGTCGACACTGGTGCCTGGGACGGCGGTCAAATGATCTACAGATCCGGCTCGGACCAACGTCACTTTCGCTATCCCGCTGACGACTGATCGCACATCAGGGTCAACAGCTCAGACTCCTACTGCTCAAGTACAACTCCACGCATCAGACCCAGTGGCCGCTTCGACTGCTCTGCCGTCGTCGCTTTTTACTGCATACCAAACTCCAGATGACCCGCCGAGTGTTGCCAAGGAAGCTTTTCTTCAAATGAATCTTGTGATGGAGCAGATGAAGGTGGTGCACGAGGCCAGCCATGTGGCTTACAACGCCAGTGCTGCTCTGCAAACCAACGTCCAGGTTAGTTGATTTCTGACTGATCTTATTTCTCATCCAATCACCCACTGGGGTGTGTCTGTATAGGCCTTCCACTCGAGTCGACTTTGGATGGAGTCGAGTGTTTTTGTGTAACGACTCGTGCTGGGCAGACCATGCCGAGTCTTGAACCGAACTAGTGGCGGCACGCTAAGTGCACCCACTGGGTGTAGTCCCCGAGACCGCGGTCGACTGTTAGCAGTCGGCCAGGGTCTGAGAATCTACCCTTTTTTTATGACTCGAGCTGGGCAGACCATGCCAAGTGTTGAATCAAACCAGTGGGGGCACGCTAAGTGCACCCACTGGGTGTAGTCCCCGAGACTACCGTTGAATGTTTGATTCGGCGGTAGTCTTAAAGCAACTTTCACTGTGATTGTCTTTTATTTCTGTCGATTAATATGCCTTATACGCTGACTGCAGAAATCTTGTGATCTTGGGGCTCAACTTTCTGAGCTGAACAAGAAGCAAATCAGCCTCAATCTTGGTCTGGAACTGGCCAAGAAGAACCTTCAGGCCACTCATGACGAAGCATCTATCATGGGAGGTAACCAATCATCAACTGTCCATCTTACGACTCACACTTTTCCGTGTGTTTTTTAGTCACTTCGAACCGAGTGATTTCACTCGAACAGATGTGCGTAGTGAAAACCGTCAAGTTCAAGCTCATCTGAAGAATGTTGTTTCTTTAGAGAAAATGAAGCAGGCTCTGGAGAAGAAGGATCAGGATCTTGCTGCCCAGAAGGAGGCGCGAGAGAAAACGACACTTGCTGACAAGAAGCTGGCTTCAGTCGGCAAGTTAGAAGAAGAGAACTCCAAACTGAAGACCGCTGTCTGTGATGCCAATCGGGAGGTCGAGCAACTGAAGAAAGACAAGGACAGGCTGACTGACGAGATTGGAAACCTCAAGGCCAAGAAGGGCGAGTTAGAATCTTATCTGGGCCAGCTTGCTGCAAAACTGGTCTTAAAGCTTGAAGGTATTGTTGTTCGACTGACTTGTTGTTGTCGATTGATAGGTCTTATCATATTGCCGACTCACTATTTACTCGACTGTGCAGAACTTTGCCAGGACTTTGAAGCAAAAACTGGGCGGGTCGAGACGGGTCTCGATCCCATAAATTGTCCAGTCAAAGATGACATCGCAATGAATGTGCTGCGGTTGGAGTCTCGCATGGACAGCGCAGTTGCTTATCTTGCCCGTCTGAAGGCGGCGATGACTTGGGTTGATGCTGAACTCTGGCCTCAGGCGGAACTGTCTCAAGACCTCGAGTCTCTGATGGCTCAACTACATCAAATACTTGACCGAATGCAAGAATGGAAGAAATCATCTACTAGCTGCGGCGCTGATGTCGCCCTGTCATTCGTTCGAGTGCACTGCAAGGATGTCAAATAAGACAAGCTGGCGGAGCTCAAGGTTGCTAACACCAAAAGGCACACTTTCCAGTCCTTCATGGATACTTTCCTTGACGCCGCCACTCGCATCGCAGACAACATAGACCTTGACAGTTTCTGTGATCCAGCCAGTCCTTCTCCTGACGAGTGATCAAAAAACATTATGCTTCACCTTTATTTGCCTCGGAATGCCGAGTGATCGTGTAATCGTGAAACTCCTTCGGGCTTGATGCCCGAGTATTTTAATCCGTGGTCTGGAACTTTAGGATTTATCTGAACTTGGTTTATCTCTGAATATGCTTGTGTTTGCCCTCGAGTGGAACTTGTTTCTTCACTCGGAATAGTCTTTGTATTTGTGATGCAGCCCCGAGGAGAAGGTTGCAGTCGACCTGCACCTCATCGTCCTTGCGAATAGGGATGGAGCGCACGTTGAACTTGTGGCGCAGTTCTGAGGAGAAGGTCGCAGTCAACCTGCACCTCGTCGTCCTTGCGGATCAGGATGTAGCGCACGTTGTACTTGTGGTGCAGCTCTGAGGAGAAGGTCGCAGTCAACCTGCACGTCGTCGTCCTTGCGGATCAGGATGGAGCACACGTTGTACTTGTGGCGCAGCTCTGAGGAGAAGGTCGCAGTCGACCTGCACCTCGTCGCCCTTGCGGATAGGGATCGAGCGCATGCTGTACTTGTGGCGCAGTTCTAAGGAGAAGGTCGTAGTCCACCTGCACCTCGTCATCCTTGCGGATCAGGATGGAGTGCATGTTGTACTTGTGGCGCCGCTCTGAGGAGAAGGTCACAGTCGACCTGCACCTCGTCGTCCTTGTGGATCGGGATGTGTTTCAAACTTAGGCGAGTACTGGACTGCGGCTAAGCCCCCGAGCGAGAGGGTTGCTCATCACTCGGTAGGATTTTTTTAACTTAGGCGAGTACTGGACTACAGCTAAGCCCCTGAGTGAGAGGGTTGCTCATCACCTGGTAGGATTTTTTAAACTTAGGCGAGTACTGGACTGCAGCTAAGCCTCCGAGTGAGTGGGTTGCTCACCACTCTGTAGGATTTTTCAAACTTAGGCGAGTACTAGACTGCTGCTAAGCCTCCGAGTGAGAGGGTTGCTCACCACTCGGTAGGATTTTTCAAACTTGCTTAGCATCGGACTGCAGCTAAGCCCCCGAGTGAGAGGCTTGCTCGCCACTGTAGGATTTTTCAAACTTAGGCTAGTACTAGACTGCAGCTAAGCCCTCGAGTGAGAGGATTGCTCACCACTGTAGGATTTTTCAAACTTAGGCGTAGCATGGACTGCAGCTAAGCCCCGAGTGAGAGGCTTGCTCACCACTCGGTAGGATTTTTCAAACTTAGGCGAGTACTGGACTGTAGCTAAGCCCCCGAGTGAGAGGCTTGCTTGCTACTCGGTAGGATTTTTCAAACTTAGGCGAGTACTGGACTGCAGCTAAGCCCCCGAGTGAGAAGCTTGCTTTCCACTCGGTAGGATTTTTCAAACTTAGGCGAGTACTGGACTACAGCTAAGCCCCCGAGTGAGAGGCTTCACCACTCGGTAGGATTTTGCAAACTTAGGCGAGTACTAGACTGCAGCTAAGCCCCCGAGTGAGAGGCTTGCTCGCCACTCGGTAGGATTTTTCAAACTTAGGCGAGTACTGGACTGCAGCTAAGCCCCCGAGTGAGAGGCTTGCTCACCACTCGGTAGGATTTTTCAAACTTAGGCGACTACTGGACTGTAGCTAAGCCCCCGAGTGAGAAGCGTGCTCGCCACTCGGTAGGATTTTTCAAACTTAGGAGAAACGAATTCGCAGCTAAGCCCCCGAGTGAGAGGCTTGCTCACCACTCGCTAGTATTTTTCGAACTTAGGCGAAACAGATTCGCAGCTAAGCCACTCACCGGGGGATTTAGAGCATATAAAAAAGGAACGAAAATCATCTATGAGACTGTAAAAACTGTGTCTTTGATAATCAAACTAGAAGGTATTTCTTATTACATCTCAACAGTCTGAATGCTTAAGTGTAAAAGGGGCGGAGCAGCTCCGCATTCCAAGCGCGTGGCTCGTCTTTCTCATGCTTGACGTTATAGAGGTGATACGCTCCGTTGCGGAGTACTTTGGTGATGATGAAGGGGCCTTCCCAAGCAGTTGTGAGCTTGTGTGGTTTCTGCTGATCCACTCTTAGAACCAAGTCTCCCTCTTGAAAAGCTCGACCCCTCACGTTTCTGGCGTGGAATCGACGCAGGTCTTGCTGATAAATGGTTGACCGGATCAGGGACATCTCTCTTTCCTCTTCTAGGAGATCAACTACGTCTTGCCGAGCCTGTTCTGCTTCATCTTCTGAGAAAAGCTCGACTCTGGGTGCATTGTAGAGCAAGTCACTCGGAAGTACAACTTCAGCTCCATAGACCAAGAAGAATGGAGTTCGGCCAGTCGACCGATTAGGAGTTGTCCTCAAACCCCAAAGAACTTATGGAAGTTCATCAACCCAGGCGGCTGCTGCGTGCTTGAGATCATGCATCAGTCGGGGTTTCAGTCCTTTGAGAATCAATCCATTTGCTCTTTCAGCTTGTCCATTCGACTAGGGGTGGGCGACTGAAGCATAGTCAACTCGAGTGCCTTGGGAAGCGCAGAAGGCTCTGAATTCATCAGAATCAAAGTTTGACCCGTTGTTAGTGATGATGCTGTGCGGAACACCATATCTGAATGTTAACTCTCTGATGAAGCTGACAGCAGTATTGGCTTCAAGATTTTTGATAGGCTTGGCTTCAATCCATTTGGTGTACTTGTCGACTGCCACGAGCACATGAGTGAAGCCACTCCTACCATTCCTCAGAGGCCCAACCATATCCAATCCCCAAACAGCAAAGGGCCAGACGAGTGGAATGGTCTTTAGGGCTGATGCAGGTTTGTGAGACATGTTGGAGTAAAGCTGGCAACCTTCACATTTGTCGACTATTTCTTTTGCCATCTCATTTGATCGTGGCCAATAAAATCCTGCTCGGTATGCTTTGGCCACAATGGTCCGAGAGGACGCATGGTGACCACAGGTCCCCGAGTGGATGTCGTTGAGGATCACTCGACCTTCTTCTGGTGTTATGCATTTCTGGCTGACTCCAGTTACACTTTCTCTGAACAGCTGTCCTCTTATCACAGTAAAGGCTTTGGATCGACAGACGATTTGTCGAGCCTCTTCTTCATCCTCTGGGAGTTCCTCCCTAAGAATGTATGCGATGTACGGCACTGTCCAGTCGGGAGTGATGACCGAAACCTCCATGATCAAGTCGACCACGGCTGGGACCTCGATCGACCTCGACTTCCGGATCGCTGGCACTTTTGGTTGTGGGGCTCTTCAAAGGAAAGGATCTTCCTGAATCAAGGTGTATGAATATGTTCCAAAACAAATTGCTGGGAATGGCCTCCCTTTTGAACCTATCTTTGCCAAATCATCACCGCTTGATTTTCCATCGGGGTATATGATGGAGCTCTAACCCTCAAACTTCTTCTCTAACTTTCTCATTGCATTACAATAGCTACCATAGCCGGGCTTCGACATCCCACTCCTTCATTACTTGATTAACCACTCAAACCGAAGTCGCCAGAGACCATGAGGCTAAGGACGCCGTGTGAAATGGCCATACGCAACCCGTACAGAAGTGCTTCATATTCAGCTTCATTGTTGGAGGAGTCAAAATGAATCTGGAGAACATAGCTGAGCTTGTCACCTTGGGGGATACCAATACCGCCCCAGCACCAGAACCATTCAGTATCTTGGATCCGTCAAAGAACATGGTCCAATGATCCGAGTGAATCTGAGTCGGCAGTTGCTATTCGACCCACTCGGCGAGGAATTCTGCTATTGCTTGGGACTTGATAGCTTTCTTTGCCTCAAACTTGATATCCAAGGGAAGGAGTTCAATCGCCCACTTTGCCACTCGACCAGTTGCATCTCTGTTGTTCAGAATTTCTGACAATGGTGAGTCACTGACGACTGTAATGGAGTGATCCGAGAAATAATGTGCAACCTTCTTCATGGTCATATAAATTCCATAGACAAGCTTCTGATAATGAGGATATCTTTGCTTGGATGGAGTCAGGACTTCAGAAACGTAGTATACTGGGCGGTGAACTTTATAGGCTTTTCCTTCTTCTTCCCGCTCGACCGTGAGCACAGATCGACAACTTGTCCAAAGGGCTGCAATATAAAGCAAGATAAAGGCTCTTTGCTAATTGGGGCAGCGAGCACCGGCTGGGTGGAAAGCAGGGCTTTGAGCTCTGCAAACGCTGCGTCAGCTTCAGGAGTCCACTTGAACTTGTCAGATTCCTTCATCAGTCGGTAAAGAGGCAATGACTTTTTACCGAGGAAGGAGATGAATCGACTCAAGGCGGCCAAACAACCAGTAAGCTTCTGAACATCATGCACATGCACAGGGTGCTTCATCCGAAGTATGGCACCAACTTTCTCTGGGTTCGCGTCGATCCCTCGTTCGGAAATGAGGAAACCGAGTAACTTTCCACCAGGAACTCCCAATGTGCACTTTGATGGATTGAGCTTGATATCATACCTTCTCGGGTTGGCAAAGGTTTCAGCAAGGTCAGCCAGTAGGTCGGAACCTTTACGCGACTTGACCACAATATCATCCATGTATGCTTCCACATTCCGACTGATTTGAGTGAGCAGACACTTCTGAATCATCCTCAGGAATGTGGCACCAGCGTTGTTGAGACCGAATGGCATGGTGACATAACAAAAACACCCGAATGGAGTGATGAAAGCTGTTTTTATCTCATCAGGTCCATACAGTCGGATCTGATGGTACCAGAAATACGCGTCTAGAAAAGACAGACGCTCACACCCCGCAGTCGAGTCAACGATTTGGTCAATACGGGGGAGAGGAAAATGATCTTTCATGCAGGCCCGATTGATATGCTTGAAGTCAATGCACATACGAAGTGAGTCACCTTTCTTGGGGACCATAACAACATTGGCGAGCCACTCGGAGTGGTAAATCTCTCGGATGAACTCAGCTACCAGGAGCCAAGCCACTTCCTCACCAATTGCTTTTCTCTTCTGTACGGCAGACCGTCGAAGATGTTCCTTGACCGGTTTCACTTTTGGGTCGACTCGCAAACGGTGCTCAGCCAGTCCCCTGGGTACACCCGGCATGTCAGAAGGTTTCCACACAACGATGTCCCAGTTCTCATAGAGGAACTGGATGAGCGCTTCTTCCTATTTGTTGTCGAGTGATGTTGAGATATGGGTAGGAGCAACATTAGGATCGGTCGGGTGAATATGAATCGGCTTCGTTTTACCGGACGACTGAAATGCAGAATCTGTGGCAGGCTTCTTAGCTCGCAACAAATCACTCAGATCTGCATTCTTCCGGTATTCTTGCATTTCGACTGCTGCCATTTATGCATCGGCGATTTTCGAGCCCTTCTGGAAGCACTCTTCTGCCTTCTGCCGATTGCCAGTGATTGTGATCACTCCTCTGGGACCAGGCATCTTCAGTTTGAGGTACACATAACATGGTCGAGCCATAAAAATTGCATAAGCAGGCCTACTCAGAATAGCATGATAAGCACTCTGGAAATCCACTACTTCAAATGTCAACTTTTCCTTGCGATAATTCTTTGAATCACCGAAAACCACATCAAGGGCGATTTGGCCGAGTGATTCAGCCTTCTTGCCAGGTATAACGCCATGGAAACTCATATTTCTTTCACTAAGCTTGGACATCGGAATACCCATTCCCTTCAAGGTTTCAGCATAAAGGATATTCAGGCTGCTACCACCATCCATTAGCACTTTGGTAAGTCGAGTGCCTTCAACAACTGGGTCGACCACCAACGCTTGCCTCCCAGGGGTGGCTATACGCACTGGTTATTAGACTAGTCGAATGTGATGGCAGTCTGAGACCACTTCAAATAACTGGGTGTTGCCGGAGCAACCATGTTCACTTCTCTGTTGATAACTTTCAGTTGACTTTTGCTCTCCACATCGGCAAAAAGCATCAGAGTGGAATTGATGTTGGGAAAGCCATCGTCATCTTATTCCTTATCCTCATCCTTGTCCAACTCCTTTTCCTTCTCATTGGGTTGCTTTTCTCGGAACTGCTGGATCAAAACTCGACACTGTCGAGTGGTATGTTTAGGATAAATTAGATTACCCTCTTCATCCTTATTGATGTGAATGTGACATGGTAAATCCAACACATCATTTCCGGCTTGATCTTTCGCTTTCTTGGGGGGTCCAGGGCCCTTTGGGCTTCCCCTTGAACTTTCCTTGAGCCACGACTAAGGCTTCACCAGGAGCAGCTGGCTCGGCCTTGCGCTTCTGTTTCTGACTGGAATTCCCTCCTCCGGTTTCCTAGGCGACTATTTTGTGCTTGCCCCTGCGGAGCTGGTCTTCCTCTTTGCTGTTAGCGTATTTGGTGGCAATCTCCATCATCCGAGTCAGGGACATATCCCCTGTCTGACTGAATTTCAGATTCAACTCTCGATACTTAACAACTTCTTTGAAGGCACAAACTACTTGGTGATCTGACACATTCTCCACTGTATGGTGCAACGTGATCCATCTCTGGATATAGTCTCTCAAGGTTCCATTCAGTTTTTGCACGCAGTGCTGCAACTCTGCTAACCCTGCTGGCCATTTGCAAGTACCTTCAAAAGTTCTAACAAACACTCGGGCAAGTTCCTCCCAACTGAATATACTTCCAGGTGCTAACTGAGTCAACCATGCCCTGGCCGAGCCTTCCAACATCAGAGGAAGGTGTTTCATGGCCACTTCATCATTGCCGCCACCGATCTACTCCCACTCGGTAATCCTCAAGCCAAGTGTCCGGCTTGGACTCACTAGTGAACTTGCTGACTCCAATCGCCAACCTGAAGTTGGGAGGAATCACTGCGGCTCTGATGGCTCTGCTAAAACACTCTGGACCTGAAACATGCACTCTGCTGCCAGTCGGGTGATTTATGTCATGGCCCTCTCTATGTGCTCTGTTCCTGTCAACCAAACCTTGAACGAGAATAGATCTCGCATCGAAGCTTGGCTCCCTTGGGTCAACTGGTATTCTTCGCTCGCTGTTGTGAGGGCGTCTGTCATCATGTTGCCGAGGCACATATGATCCACTCCTCGTAGGGGGTGTGGGCACTCGACGTCGGTCATCACGACCGAGTCGGTGATCATACTGCTCGTGGTTTCTGTACTGATCCGGTCGGTGCCCACGTCCCTCATGCCGCGGGGGTGATCCTGGGCTGTGAGCTGACTGAACTGTGTCTGCCATCACAGATCTGCTATGAATCCTATTCCGCGACTGAGATACTGTTGTGTTCTGCTCTCCGGCTGCCCGGAGTAAGGCCTGGATCTGCATTAAACCTCTGCCAGCTTCCGACTGGGAAGGTTGAATTGACTTTGCTATTCGGGCCGCAACTGTGAGATTTTGAATTAAAGTGCAGTATACCTGAGGTTGAGGCGGAAAAAGCTGTCGTCGACTAGACTCAGGGATCCGCTGCCGAGCACGCTCGTTGAGTGCATGCTGCAGGTTCTCCATGAAAGTGCGCCAGCTGTTGGCCAAAGGCCTCCAAGGCCCGGGCCTCGGGGGTTTCTCCAATGATGGGAGTGTGGAGTGCATCCATATTGCGGCGGCGAAGCTCTTCCCTCTGCTGTGAAGAAAGGGGATTGGGGCGGTACTCCTCGTCAACGCGTGACGGATCACCGCCACCATCACCGCCATCGTCGCGGGGGAAGCCAGGAGGACTACGTGGTCCGTTGATGATCAAGACTTTAGCCGTGGGATCGCTGCTATCGCACTCGGGTGCGGTCTCGACGGAGCCGGTCGATAGGTCGAACAGGCCGTAGAGAGTTTCGTCGGGCTCGATTGCTGCAACTTGTGGGGTGGCTGACTGACGAGCCACCGCAGGTCTCACCCAACGCTGAAGTCGCGACGACTGGATCGCTTGCGCCGGCGAACAGCGGCGAGCGAGGAAACCAGGGGAGCCGACCGATACTGGGTCGACGGCTGCCGGAGAAGGACGCCGCGGGCGCACACGCGAAAGTGCGTCGCCCCGCGGACGGGGAGCGCATTGATGTCGAGGGGAGCTTCCTGAAGCCAGGGGGAGTCGTCGGTAACGAAGACGAGCGCGCCGAGACGGATCTTGCGGTCCTCAGCCAAACCACCACGGGAAACCATGATGATGGGAATCAGAAAGATCGCAACTTCACCAAAAAGTCGCTAAGACACCTGCCCCACGGTGGGCGCCAACTGTCGTGGATCTAAGACTGACAGTAGAATGGGGGGTAGGTATGAGGAGGCAAGATCCTAGCTATGGCGAAGTTGTACACACGAGTTTTACTAGTTCAGGCCCTTCACGGAGGAAGTAATAGCCCTATGTCTCGGAGCCCGGAGGCGGTCGACTGGATTATGCGTGTGTGTGTTACAGGGGGTGCGAACCCTTGTTCTAGAGGAGGGGGGTGGCTTATATAGTGAACGCCAGGACCCTAGCCGTTCCCCTATTGCCAAGGGTTCAATGTACATAAAGATGAGGCGTTACTGGTAACGCCAGCCTTAAATGCCTTAATGGCCTTAAAGATTACAGAGGGAACGCTCGTCTGTTGCTGTTCCAGATGACTCCTAGTCTTCAATAGGTCGAGTGGATTCTTGTATGGTCGAGTGGTTGATTGGTCGAGCGACTTTAGGAGGGAGGTGTCCCGAGTGGCTGATCTGTCGAGTGGATTGCACTCGACACCTTTGTTAGGTCCTCCCTGCTGCCTCTTGAGCTTCTTTGCTTCTAAGATAGTGACCTTGGATAGGGCGCATAGGTCAGGCCTATGACCCTACCCCAGGTCTATATCATCATCAAGCCCTTGAACCGTTTTTGAGTGACCTGGCCGGTGAGGATCATAGCATAGTGATCAAAGATAGAAGTTGAAGTAGCCCGCAGATGGCATTGGGGGAATAGCAGGTTCCAGTCTGTCGTGCAGAAGACATGATCAACCTTGGTTCTTGTCTGCTGCTGACATGTGCTTGTCTAGGTGAATTTGCGGCCGTGGAGGCGTAACTCGCCCACCTCAAGAAAGTTGAGCGTTGCACGGAAGCAGTTGATCAGTCGGCGGTTGACGGTGCCATTACTCTTGTCGTGAGCCGGCAGAGGAGGTTAAAATCACCCAAGAGAATCTAGGGGGCCAGCATGCTCGATTTCAGGGTCTTCAGTTCAGATATGAACTCAAATTTGTCTACGTTGGCCTGAGGCCCATAGACCACAGAGATGCTCCAAGAGGCAAAAGAGACATGCATAGACACAGTAGCGGAGATGGTATATGTGGTTGTACTGGAGTTGGAGATAGTGAAGAGATCCGTAGAGAAGGCGAGAATGATGCCGCCTCTCGTGCCAATGGCGGGGAGAAAACAGAAAGAGTCTGCAAATTCCGCCACGAGGAGGTCGAGGATAAGTGGACGATCAACAAGGGAGAGCTTGGTTTCCTGAAGGCAGATCACCGAGGCATGGTTTTAGGTGCACATGTTGCGAACAATTTGGCGACGAGCCGGGTTGTTAAGACCACAGACGTTCCAATTTAGGATGGTACAGTTGTGACTAATCATAGGAAACAAGGTTGGCATCGGGGGAGAACAAGTTGCAACAGCTAAGAACAGGAGCAACCGGAAAAGGACAGCTACAGAAAACTAAAGAAAGGGGAAACAGAGATACAAGTGCAAGGGGATGGGAGGGATCGCCCTGCAAGCATGAGGGTGGAGGCAACATGATGGCGGTTGGTGAAGGAGCTCGTTGCAGCTGAAGCAGCGGCAGCATCAGACAGCTGCGCGACGGTCATGCAGCCGACGGACGGCCATCGGGCGCATCTTGGGGCTGCCATACCGATAGCTGGAAGGCGCCAAAGATGGCGCGAACTGCCTCGATCTCCTCCGCCGAGAGAGGCTTCTTGAAGAGCTCGAGGACGCGCTTCGTGGCGTCTTCCTCCGAATCCGGACCATCGGAGCTATCAGCAATTCCCCACTTCTTCTTAAGGACCCGGCGAGCCAAATCGATGGAGATGAGCGCAGTAGCAGGCTGGCTGGCCAGGCGGCAACTGGTGCGCCGTGGAGGCATCAGAGCGGGCAGGGTGGGCGGGGCGACAGGCGGCAGCTAGAGGGTTAGTGGCAGGATCTCGGCGCGGATCGCCGACAGAAATGGAGTGGAGATGGGGGCACCAGCGGCAGGAGCTGGAGAAGAGCCGAGCACAGTCGGTGGCAGGCCCGAATCGGGGTGAGCGGGCGGCCCAGGCGTCCCCACTACCAGCTGGGCCAGCCCAGCAGAGGAGCCAAGCAGAGCACCCGAGCCGAGCGGGGCCACAGCAATGGGCAGCTCCTTGGCAAGCAGTTGACCGTCGACCGGGCCGACCTGGACCGGGGTAGGGTCGGGTCCAATGGGTGCAAGCAGGCCAGCCAAGATGGGGATTGGTGGAGGAGATCGAGCAGCGTCCGTGACGAGGGGGCGGCTTTGTCGATTGGCGGCAGAGGGCAAGGAGGTACGAGAGCAGGCCAGAGATGGCAACTGCGGTCCATCCTGGTTCGTGAAAGTTGGGCTATCGGGCGCCCGAGCAGGGGGCGCGTTGGAGGAGGGAGGCGACGTAGGCCTCTGCATGGGGCTGCATGGCAGGGCATGCGCGACAGAGGGCGACAGGGCGGTCACGTGTTCCGCGTCTGCTGTTGCACACCCATCGGGGCCAGGAGACGGCGTGACGGCCACCTCCATCACCAGTGGAGAAGCTGTAGCCGCCGCACCATTAGGGCAAGCAGCAACAACGGAGACTTGACGGCGGTGATGCCAGCCAACGTTGCCGGTGTAGGAAGAGCGGGCCGCCTGCATTCCCAACCCTGTTGGACGAGCCAGCCGCCTAGCCATCGTACAACGTGTGGTGGGCTTGCCGGCGGGAGCCGCCGCCCTGACCGCCGTTGTCAGGGGAGCGGCCGCGGGCCAAGCCGCTGGTGGACACTGCACTGCGATGGATGGTTTCGGTTGTCTTCATAGGTGAAGCACCAAAAGAGGGAACGTCGGCGTGGGAGTTCATCGTCGGAGCCGCTCGTGGGAATCCCACTCTGGCCGGAGTGGCTGCTGGCGCCAGAGTCGGGGCTCGGGGAGCACGGGGAGTAGGCCCACACCTGATCCAGGTGCAGGAGGATGGGGTAGGAGAGCGCCTTGGCAGGGCCGTCGTGTTGGGGACGCGGCTCGTGGATGCCAAGCTCCGGAAGTCCAGGAGCGGTGAAGCAGCGCGCGGTGGATTCCAGGTGAGGGAGTCCTGGATTAGGGGGTGTCCGGATAGCCGGACTAGGACCTTTGGCCGGACTCTTGGACTATGAAGATACAAGATTGAAGACTTCGTCCCGTGTCCGGATGGGACTTTCCTTGGCGTGGAAGGCAAGCTTGGCGATACGGATATGTAGATCTCCTCCCATTGTAACCGACTCTGTGTAACCCTAGCCCTCTACGGTGTGTATATAAACTGGAGAGGTTTTAGTCCGTAGGACGAACAACAATCATACCATAGGCTAGCTTCTAGGGTTTAGCCTCTCTGATCTCATGGTAGATCTACTCTTGTACTACCCATATCATCAATATTAATCAAGCAGGAGTAGGGTTTTACCTCCATTATGAGGGCCCGAACCTGGGTAAAAACATCATGTCCCTTGTCTTCTGTTACCATCCGCCTAGACGCACAGTTCGGGACCCCCTACCCGAGATCCGCCGGTTTTGACACCAACATTGGTGCTTTCATTGAGAGTTCCTCTGTGTCGTCATCTTTAGGCCCGATGGCTCCTCAGATCATCAACAACGATGCGGTCCGGGGTGAGACTTTTCTCCCCGGACAGATCTTCGTATTCGGTGACTTTGCACTGCGGGCCAATTCGCTTGGCCATCTGGAGCAGATCAAAAGCTACACCCCTGGCCATCAGGTTAGATTTGGAAGTTTGAACTACACGGCTGACGTCCGTGGAGATTTGATCTTCGGCGGGTTCGAGCCACAGCCGAGCGCGCCGCACTGTTACGATGGGCATGATCTAGATCTGCCGTGAACAGTGCCCTGGAGGCCGCACCCATGTCCGCTCCGACCCTTAGCTCAGAGCCGACTGCGCCAATCGAGGATGGGTGGTTGGACACCGCCTCGGGGGCTGCAATCTCTACGGTGATCGAGCCGAACACTAGCCTTGTCCTCTGCGAAGCCCGTGACTCCAAGGTGCCGGACTCCTCTCAGAACTCCGAACCTTCCGCGCCCCAGCCAATCGAATCCGATTGGGCGCCGATTATGGAGTTCGCCGCCGTGGACATCTTTCAGCACTCGGCCTTTGGTGACATTCTGAATTCACTAAAGTCTCTCTTTTTATCAGGAGAGCCCTGGCCGGACTATGGTCAGCAAGGTTGGGATGCGGACGATGAGGAAATTCAAAGCCCACCCACCACCCACTTTGTAGCCACAGTCAATGATTTAACCGACATGCTCGACTTCGACTCCGAAGACATCGATGGTATGGACGCCGATGCAGGAGACGACGAAGAACCAGCGCCTACAGGGCACTGGAAGGCCACCTCGTCGTATGACATATACATGGTAGACACCCCAAAAGAGGGGAACGGCGATGGAACAACGAAGGATGACCCCTCCAAGAAGCAGCCTAAGCGCCGGCGTCATCGGCGCTGCTCTAAATCCCGCCAAAGCAAAAACGGCAATTCCGGCACGGGAGATAATAACACCCCGGACAGTGCCGAAGACAATCCCTTCCAGCAGGATTCAGCATAGGAGGATGGAGAAGCCAGCCCTCATGAGAGAGCGACAGACAAAGAGGTAGAGGACGATAATTACATGCCTCCCTCCGAAGACGAGGCAAGCCTCGACGACGATGAATTTATCGTGCCTGAGGATCCAGTCGAACAAGAGCGTTTCAAACGCAGGCTTATGGCCACGGTGAGCAGCCTCAAGAAAAAACAGCAACAATTTAGAGCTGACCAAGACTCGCTAGCCGACAGATGGACTGAAGTCCTTGCGGCCGAAGAGTACGGACTCGAACGCCCCTCCAAGAGCTACCCAAAGCGCAGGCTGCTACCCCGATTAGAGGAGGAAGCACCTAAACCTACATCACCAGTGCACGACGCGGCTGACCGGCCACCCCGTGGCCACGACAGAGAGGCCTCCCGGCCCTCCACTCAAGCCGCACCCCGGCGTCGCTCAAAAAGTACCAAGGCACGGGGAAATGCGCCAGACCTGCGAGATATATTGGAGGACAAGGCAAGGCAAACAAGATCGATCTACGGATAGCGTGGGCGCCCCATGACACGTGACGATAACTGTCATGCCGGATATGGCAAATCCGGCCGGGCCGAACACAGTAGACAAAGTTCATTTGAACTACGTCGTGATATATCCCAGTACAGAGGCGCCGCACACCCACTATGCTTCACAGATGAAATAATGGATCATCAAATCCCCGAAGGTTTCAAACCCGTAAACATCGAATCATACGTTGGCACAACAGATCCTGCGGTATGGATCGAGGATTATCTCCTTCATATCCACATGGCCCGCGGTGATGATCTACACGCCATCAAATACCTCCCACTCAAGCTTAAAGGACCAGCTCGGCATTGTCTTAACAACTTGCCAACAGAGTCAATTGGTTGCTGGGAGGACCTGGAAGCCGCATTCCTCGACAATTTCCAGGGCACCTATGTGCGGCCACCATACGCCGATGACCTAAGCCACATAATTCAGCAGCCAGAGGAATCGGCCAGACAATTCTGGACACAGTTCCTAACCAAGAAAAATCAAATAGTCGACTGTCCGGACGCAGAGGCCCTCACAGCCTTCAAACATAACATCCGTGAAGAATGGCTAGCCCGGCACCTAGGATAGGAAAAGCCGAAATCCATGGCAGCCCTCAGAACACTCATGACCCGCTTTTGCGCGGGAGAAGACAGCTGGCTAGCTCGTAGTAATAACATGACCAAGAGCCCTGGTAATTCGGATACCAAGGACAACAATGGTAGGTCGCGTCACAACAAGCACAAGCGCCGCATCCACGACATTTAATGCTGGATTCAAAGGCTCTAAACCCGGTCAGCGGAAAAAGCCATTTAAAAGAAATACTCCGGGCCCATCCAGTTTGGACCGAATACTCGATCGCTCGTGCCAGATACACGGCACCCTCGAAAAAGCAGCCAATCACACCAACATGTATTGTTGGGTGTTCAAGCAAGCAGGCAAGTTAAATGCCGAAAACAGCGACAAGGGGCTGCATAGCGATGACGAGGAGGAGCCCCGGGCGCCGAACAATAGGGGATAGAAGGGCTTCCCCCCACAAGTGCGGACGGTGAACATGATATACGCAACCCACATACCCTAAAGGGAGCGGAAGCGTGCACTCAGGGACGTATATGCGTTGGAGCCAGTCGCCCCAAAGTTCAACCCGTGGTCCTCCTGCCCGATCACTTTTGATCGAAGGGACCACCCCACTAGCATCCGCCATGGCGGATTCGCCGCATTGGTTCTAGACCCAATCATTGAAGGATTTCACCTCACTAGAGTCCGTATGGACGGCGGCAGCAGCCTAAACCTGCTTTATCAGGATACAGTGCGAAAAATGGGCATAGATCACCCAAGGATTAAACCCACAAAGACGACCTTTAAAGGCGTCATACCAGGTGTAGAGGCCAAGCTATGCAGGCTCGATTACACTTGAGGTGGTCTTGGATCCCGGATAATTTCCGAAGCGAGGAGTTAATCTTCGACATAGTACCGCATCCGCGATGGCTATCACGCCTTTCTCTCGGACGAACCGCATTGCAAAGTTCAATGCGGCGCCGCTACGCATACCTCAAGCTCAAGATGCCAGGCCCTCGAGGATTCATTACGGTCAATGGAAACACCGAACGCTCTCTCCGAACGGAGGAGCATACGGCGGCCCTCGCGGCGGAAGTACAAAGTAGCCTCTCAAGGCAATTCTCCAGTCCGGCTATTAAATGTTCAGACACCGTCAAGCGCGCCCGTAGTAACCTACAACAAGACCGCCTGGCACGTTCTGAGCACGCGTAGCAATGCGGCCCCAACCCCAGCCCTCGCGAAATTGCAAAACCAGTACTACGCGTACATAATTACGCTCTGGAAATACCATGGGAATAGGGGGAGGGGCATGACCACGGCATGCCCAAAATGCGGCTCAACCACACTAGGGGCCCCCGATTTTGTCATTCTTTTTTCTTACTTTCAGGACTCCACTCTCCGGAAGGCCTGTCCGGCAGTACAATCGCCGAATACACGATGCAACAGCCAGGGAGGCAGAAAGATACGGCGAATGTCTAGGTGGTCTCTATAATGAGCAGAATTCTTGTTTCACATATCATCCCGCAGCTCGCCCCTGGAGGGGGACATGTCAAATAGTCCCATCTCTTGCTTATCACACTATTTGTATCGTTCTGCTTTTACCGCAGCCTTTTAGAATAAACAATACATAGCTTTTGTCTATTATTGCATTCCTTTTTTATGTAAATATGTTCAGTTATGACATTATGCAACCGTACACTTTGGTGCGGCCAATACCCAGAGGGCTTAAGTACCCCAGAATATGGTGTGAGAAGTCGAACACTCTCACAGTGCGGCACCCGAACTTATAGCATTATATGCATCGGCTCGAATCATGTCTTGGGTCAATAGTTGGGTTTGCAGGCTCCCATGTTTTGGTACCTTACGTTCCGTTATATCGGCTAAGATATATTTGGGAGAACTCTGCGATTGTGCCCGGTTGAGCTGGGTTAAGCACCTCGAGAGAAAGCTAAAACTGACCATCATGATAGGGCGAGAGCTGGTCGCTGTTCGAGAGGTTTCGAGTCCCTAAAGACTTATGCCGCTTAGAGCGAGGAGCCGGCTTTGTCCGGCCTAGGCGTGGATAGCACCCTGAACTCGGTCTTCCGAATACTAGGGGCTTCGCCGAAATTTAAAATTATAGAATCTATGGCTAAGTGAGAGTGATAAAGCATTATAGTCCGATTGCCTTGTTCGTCGTGCTGAGCGCCTCCCTCGAAGGACCCAAGAATGGGAACAAGAGCGCTCAGGTTTTCCCCGAACACACGGCACTTTCGTGGCATGGGGGAAGCGGCGACTCGCCATCTCTCAGATTTAATAAGCGGCCGCCTGAAGGTAATATTTTAGATTCAAAAGCGTTGCTTAAGCGCATATGAACAAGTTTTCAGCGCACAGGATAACACGAGCGAGTTTACTCAAAAATTACATTCTTGGAACATTCATCCGCCATAAGGCGGGCACCCTTCAGGACGCCCTCATAATACATCTCGGGCTTGCGATGCTCCTTGCCCTCCGGCAGCCCATCTGTCACCAGCTTCTCAGCATCCATCTTGCCCCAGTGTACTTTAACACGGGCAAGGGCCCTACGGGCGCCTTCGATGCACACGGAGCGCTTAATGACTTCAAGGCATGGACAGAATCCGCCAGCCGCCTCACCAGGGCAAAGTAGCTCCCAGGCATGACCTCCCCAGGCCATAGCCAGACTATAAGGCCCTTCATGGCCTGTTCGGCCACCTTATGGAGCTCCACCAGCTGCTTCACTGGTCGCTCAAGGGCACGGTGTCCGCCTCAGCATCTGAGACCAGAACACCTTCTCGTCCGAGATCCCTCCTCGGCCCGGTTGTATCTTGATGGCGTCGGACACACTGCAGGCAGATCTGCGAATGCTCCTGGAGAGCTCCGACTGGGTAAGTAACAAGTAATTCACTTTCACGTGCTTGCTTTGCATAAAGAATGCCTTACCGCGCTATCTTCTTCATCGCCTCAATTTCTGGAGGGCTTTTGGAGTCCGGATTAGGGGTGTCGGATAGCGAACTATCACCGTTGGCGGACTCTGGACTATGAAGATACAAGATTGAAGACTTCGTCCGTGTCGGATGGGACTTTCCTTGGCGTGGAAGGCAAGCTTGGCGTCTGGATATGTAGATCTCCTACCATTGTAACCGACTCTGTGTAACCCTAACCTATCCGGTGTCTATATAAACCGGAGGGTTTTAGTCCGTGGGGCGAACAACAATCATACCATAGGCTAGCTTCTAGGGTTTAGCCTCCTTGATCTCGTGGTAGATCTACTCTTGTACTACCCATATCATCAATATTAATCAAGCGGGGTAGGGTATTACCTCCATCGAGAGGCCCGAACCAGGTAAAAACATCGTGTCCCTTGTCTCCTGTTACCATCCGCCTAGGCATGCAGTTCGGGACCCCCTACCGAGATCCGCGGTTTGACACCGACATTGGTGCTTTCATTGAGAGTTCCTCTGTGCCGTCGCCATCGGTAGGATGCCTCATCTCGTCTTTAAAGGCGATACTATCGCCAAAGGAGCCTTGGCGCTGGCGAGACTCTTGACTAGGTGGTTTCTTATGACCGCTAGTTCCGGCCACCGCGCCGAGCGATGACCTCTCGAGTCATCGAAACCAATCTCCATGTTAATTGGAACTTGCGAACAGTTAGATCGATCGAGCTCTCCTCCGTAAGCGAGCTCTTGGATCGCATCGCCGCCACAGGAGTCGCCACAGACTACGACGGATCGGGCCTAAAACCGATCGAGAGAGATCAACTCTCCCGGGCTACCCATCATGTTGCTGTGATAGAGGAGCAATGCGGCGATTCTTCTTCTATCTTAAGGACTAGCTACGTCCGGTTCGATCCCTCCATGCGGATTCCCGCGAGAGGGCGGATGTCGATCAAGCCACGAACTTAAAGTCGGTGGCGGGTTGGACTCATTGGATAACACTCAAAATCCAAACTTCGAGTTGAAACTTCTCGGCCCCTGAGTCCTAAATTGGGCGGGGTTCGGATCTAGTTCCACCGCCCACCCAAACATTAGCGATCTCTCTCGAATTCGGCAAGAGCCCGCTGAAGCAGTACATCATTCTTGGGCGATTCCTCCTGGTTATGAACAGGATAAAGGACTGCCGAGAGAGGGCGCAATCCCAATTTTCTGCAATAATTGCGGACAAGGGAATCCTAAGCGCCATAAGTCGTCGCGAAATTACGCTTTGCTGACTTGGTGACCATAGTACAAAAATCTTGTGCGATGGAAGCGCTGGAAAACCGAAAGTAAATTTTGGGATAATCCGGCCCGAATACATCCCTAGTCCGAAATAAAAGGGTGCATCATTATCAAGCACTGGGTTAAATACCAAAAACCAAAACCCCTAAAGTGCGGAACCGTCTTGGAGGGTTGGCTAAGCGGACCTGCAAAATTCATAGCAGAGGCGCCACTCCAACTCATAGCCTTGAGCATGTTGGATACTCGGCGGTGGCCAAAAGTGGCGAAGAGCTTCTAGCTTGAGAATCCCAGCCCAGCAACACCGATGCGGTGTTAACAGTCTTGAGACTTTCGCATCAAATAACATGCAGCGAACACTCCATAACCTTGCGAAGTCTACCAAGTAGCAACAATAAATCCATGGGTAACACGGCTATTACCTTTAATGCGGTGGCGAACCTAAATTCGAACAGCCCGAGCACCGGCCGCATTGGTCCTCGGTCCGATAGTGGGCGGCTTTCGCCTTACTAAGGTACTCATGGATGGCGGCAGCGGACTAAACCTCATCTATGAAACCCTCGAAAAATGGAAATAGCTGGAACCGCATTGGCGAAGCAGCACAACCTTTAGAGGAATAATCCCTAGCGGGAAGCATGCTGCAGGAAAAATCTGCTTTGGGCGTAGTGTTATTTCGCGGACAATTACAGGTCGAGGAGGTCACATTTCAAGTGGCCCGTTCAACAGCGGATATCATGCTTTATTAGGGCGAGAGGCATTCACAATTTTCAAGCTATACCCCATTATGGGTACATGAAGCTTAAAATGCCGGACCTAACGGAATCATCACTCTCGCTAGTGATCCGAACATAGCACTCGCGCCGAAAACAAGACAGCCGCACTAGCCCTCGAGGCACTATCAAAGCCCTAGCGGCGAGGAACTCACCGCGATCGCTCCACGGTGAACAGGGGCGATGTGATACTTGATAAAAGATCCAAGTCCACCTCTTTTAAACCAGCGGATGAAATAGTCAAATTCCAAGTCCACCAGCGGACCCTGCAAAAGCGGCCTCCATTGGGGCACAATTAAACCCTGATGTAGGCGCGCTTTCGAGAATTTCTACAAGAAAAGCTGGGACATCTTTGCTGGCACCCTTGGACATGCCGGGAATCCCGTCGGTGGCGAGCACAGCCTAAATATCCTAAAAGTTCAAGCCGATCAAACAGGCTCTTGGCGCTTTTCGAACCCAAGAGGCAGGCCATGGGAAGGAGCTAGCCAAACTTTTGGAAGCGGATTCATCGGAGATATAAAACATCCGGACTGGCTAGCAAACCTGGTGATGGTACCAAGAAGGATAAATCCTGGCGCCTATGTGTTGATTTCAAAGACCTTAATAAGGCTTGCCCAAAGGATCCCTTCCCCTCCCTCGAATTGATCAAATTATTGGCCTTCTGCAGGACACGACTCATTGTGCTTCCTCGTAGCGTACTCGGCTACCACCAAATCAAGATGGCGGAGCAGACCAAGCTACAACAGCATTCATCACTCCATCGGCCCGTTCTGCTTCAACACAATGCCCTTTGGGCTCAAAAGCGCCGGCGCAACATATCGCGCATGATTCGGACATGTCGGCAAACCAGATCGGCAAAGCGGTGGAAGCATATGTAGATGGCGTGGTCGTCAAAACCAAGCACGTCGAAACTCTAGTAGGCGACTTGAGGCTCACATTCGACAATCTTGAAAATATGACATCAAGCTCAATCCGGAAAAATCGTCTTGGCGTTCGGGCGGAAAGCTCACAGGCTTCATTGTGTCCGGTAGAGGAATTGAAGCAAACCCAGCCAAGATCGAGCTCTGTCACAATTGGATATTCAAAGACCTCAAACAAATACAAAATTGGCGGGATGCGTGGCGGCTCTAAGCCGCTTTATTTCCCGTTTGGGAGAAAAGCGTTACCCTTTACCGCCTCCTCCGCGCACGAACACTTGAGTGGGCGGATGCCGCCCTGGCGGACTCGAAGAAATAAAGGCCATTTGGCAACAAATCCGGTCTGGGCGCCCAGCGTGGGCGAACCAATGCTATTATATATCGCGCAACACATCAAGTTGTCGGTAGCGGTGCTCGTTGTCGAGCGAAAGCGGACGGACACGGTTCCCTCTTCAAAAACGGTTTACTATGTGTCCCTTGTCCTAACTCCATGCAAGTCCGGTACCCACACTATCAAAAGATAGCATCTGCGGTGTTCATGGCATCCGGAAGCTGCGACACTACTTTCAAGAGTGTTCGATAGCGGTAGCCTCGAAGTACCTCTTAACGACATTATAAACAACCCGACGACGGACGGGCGGATTGCTAAATGGGCCATAGAGCTCCTTCCATTCGACATAACTTATAAGCCACGACGAGCTATTAAGTCGCAGGTTTTGGCCGACTTCGTGGCGAATGGACTGAAGCGAACTCCTAAAAATGCGGCGCATACTCAATTGGATCATGCACTTTGGCGGCTCCAAAATGTTGGCGGCACTGGGGCTGGCGTCGTCTGGCGTCCCCAACCGGGGACACAGTCCAATCGTCCTTGAGATAATGTATCACGGACTCCAACAACGCGGCGAATCTGAGGCCCATACGCACGGCCTCCGGATGGCGATCTCCATGGGCATTCAGCGCCTAGAGGTGCGCGAGGATTGAACCTCGCAATATCTCAAATAAGCGGAGACTTTGATGCCAAAGATCCGAAAATGGCAGCATACCGCAATGCGGTCCTAAAAATGTCGGCCGCAGTTGAAGGGCTCGAATTTCATCATATAGCCGGGATAACAACCGGCGGCGGATATATTAGCGCGCATCGGTGCAAAAGCGATGCCGTCCACCCAATATCTTTGGAGCGGCTGTTCAAGCCATCCGTACTATGGGAAGGAGTCCGGCAATAACAATCCGGACCCAACCGCCTTTGCTGACGCGAACACTCGACACAACGGAGGCTCTGCCCCGAGATAACACCCTCCGCTCACGAAATAATGGCGGTTATCGCCCGTGGGCGGAACCATTCCTAGCCTACCTAACTAGGCAGGAACTCCCGAAGACCAAAATGAGGCTCGCTGCATAATGCGGCGATCTAAAGCCTATAAAGTCCATGAGGAGAGCTTTATAAGAAAAGCACTACGGAGTCCTTCAAAGGTGTATCTCCGAAGAGGAAGGCGAAACCTCTGGCTGAAATTCATGCGGACTGGGTGGGCACCACGCGCAGCCGGGCCCTTTGTAGGCAAGGCCTTCCGTACAGGATTTTATTGGCCGGCGGCCGGGCGAGATCTTGAGGACTTAGTCCAACGATCGTCGGTTGCCAGCTTTTGCTAACCAAAGCCACATGCCACCCACCGCCCTCAAAACTATACCCATCACCTGGCCGTTCGCGGTGCAGGGGCTTGACATGGTTGGACCCCTTAAGGGAGGAACCCACAAGCAAAAATACCTATTGGTCATGGTGGATAAATTCACCAAATGGATAGAGGCCAAGCCTGTTAAAGCGGCGAATCCGGACGGTGATAGACTTCATATCGGGGTAGTGCACCGTTACGGTGTCCCCACAGTATCATCGCGATAATGGCACCAACTTCACGGCCGATGAGGTCAAATTATGGTGCAAAAACATGGGCATCAAGCTCGATTCGCCTCGGTCTATCACCCTCAAACCAGCGGCCAAGTCGAGCGAGCAAATGGTCTAATCATGGCGGCATTAAACCCGGACTAGTGCGGTCCCTCAAGGAATCTAACACGCCTTTGGGTTGAGAGCTCGACTCCGTACTCACGGGGGCTGCGGACCACGCCGAATCGTACTACGGATTCACACCATTCTTTATGGGTATGCGGCGAAGAGCAGTCTTGCCTGCGACATAATACATGACTCACCTCGGCGTGCGCATGTATGAAGAAAAAGAAGCCGAGCTCGATCGGCGGGACAGTTGGACGCATTGGAGGAGGGCGCGGCGTGGCAAAAGCTCGTTCGCATTCTATCAACAGCAGGCTCGAAGATATCAAAGCGAGGAAATGCGGGCCAAAGCTTATAACGTTGGCGAACTAGTTCTCGCTGCGGACAAGAAAAGGACAAACTCAAGCCCAAATGGGAAGGTCCCTTCATCATCGACCAGGTCGACGGCGGAGCATACCGTCTGCGAAAGCGCATCGGATAACCGACTCGAGCGAACCCATGGAGCGCAGCCCGTCTCTGAAGATTCTCGCCTAAGTGCGGACTCCAAGTTCGTCTCCTTCCTCCGTCCACATTTTCTATTTTGCTGTCTTTTATTTCTCTCCTTCCTCCTCCTTCTTCTTGAAGCCTCTAGAGGCTCGTTTGCGCTTTTCGCACATACTTGCGCGCTGTCGCGCTCATTATACAGGGGCTTCTTTAACGAAGCTTATTTATCTGAGCTTCATGCCCAACACATCGTTAAACTTCGCATGTACCTTTTATTCACCATTATATGCATCGATATGACTTAAGTTTTGGCCAAGCTGGGTTGCTGGCTCTGTGCTTACCCCTCGTTCCCGATTGTTCGGCTAGGTGGTAAAGGAGCACCTCTGCGATTATTCTTGCCGGGTCAGCGGATGTGTACCTCGGTGGGTGAAGCGAAAGCTAAGCGTTCTTAAGGGAATATTGGTCGGTGAACTGAAAGATGATTTTAACTATTTACCCATCTGCCCCGGATGATTTTCTGCTTTCATAGCAGCTTTGACATGCACTTTAGGGCATGCATCCCAGCGAAAGGAACCCTTAGCGGAACTATTCTCCTGGAAGATGTTTCTTACTACCCATGTAATATAACATAACTAGTTGGGCACTTATGCGATACAGCAACAATGACCCCTCGCCTTGTCTCCATGCATACCCGGTTCTTATATAACCACGAAGGTATTCGGACACACTCCGGACTATTGGGTCACGAGGTTGAGCGAAAAGGTCCGCTATGACAAGCGATCTACAATCCGGCTAGAAGACATTTTTCATGTCATATTTTTACATAGTCAACTCGACTCATTGTATTCCTCCTCAATGCCATCTAATAGGCTATCTAATTTACAATCTTGCTGGGAATACTTGGCGGCCAATTCTACTTGGCGTACACTAAACTTCTGAGGATCTCCATCCCATCGGGCCCCACAGGTCCGACCTCGGCCATGTGGTTTGGGTCAACAACCGTGTGCAGCGTCTTTACCATGGCCCGAGCCTCCTGGCGCCTTGATGGCGAGCCGATATCTTCCATAGTCGGAGCGCCGCCGTGCTCCTTGAAGCCGCTCTGCCAGCTCCCCAATGCCTTGGGCGGGGAGATAGATAGCCACAAGGCTGGCGATGCCTTTCATCACTGCGGACTCGTTCGTGCGGTAGCGCATGATTCGGGAAGAAGATCACCCGAAGGCTGGGCATCTCCTCCTCGGGGCGACACTGTGAGCAAACCTACATACATGTTTATGTTAGTCGCCTTCCTCGCGAACTCTTTCAAAGTTCGCTCAAGCACTTCTTGAAAATGCGCGGCGAAGCCGCCGATTCTCCTTCTGGTCGGACAAGCTGAGCACGAACATCCTTTAGTTCCTCACCCAGCTTGGTGTTGGCATCTTGGAGGTTATTTTTCTCTGCCGCACCCTCGTAATGCGCTCTCTTGACCTTTAGCTGGCGCAAAAGCTGTTGCTTGTCGGATCTAGTCGGCGCCATCTGCAATATTTTTGTCGATTTACACACCGCCGCACTTCATAAACTATTTATCTTTTAAAGCGTATATTACGGAGGGGTCTCTGTGGCTCCCCCATGGCGGCTAGTCTTGCCTCAAGTTGGGCCTTGCACTCTTCAAGCTCTGGGACGATCGGGTATTCTTTTTGTAAGATCTGCATAACAAATGATCCTTAAATCAGTTATTCTAACTATTTTAAGTCTCGGGACTCTTGGCATATATAGCTGTCAAATTTCCTTACCGTATGTCCTTTACATCTTGCTCCGTGGCTCTGGCTAGACCATCTTGGCGGCACGCAGTGCGCATCTCCCGAATCGAAGGCATTCAAGGCCTCTTGGGAGAAACATGCGTCACGAAGAACTGTCGTGCGCGCCTGTGATTCAAGCGCTCTCCACCTCGGAGTTGGTGGCGGACAACCTGTCGGCATCCTCTGTCGGAGGAGCATCCGGCCTTGCGTCTCGTGCTCGCCTCGCCTCCGGACCCGGCTTTGAAGCCTGGCGGTGAAGGTTCGATTGGCAACCTCTCCGGACTCGATCCGTGGCGCTCTTTTTCTGAAAAGAGCACCAGCGTTAATCGCCTTCGAGGAATCAATCACAGGAGTATGGTGACCGCCATACCGTTGCGGCGGAGTTTCGATCCGGACCGCACTTCTTTTTTAACCTGCGGGGCGCCTGCCCTTTGTTGGCCAGCCCGCGTGGGCTCGGCTTCTGCCTCGAAGGTACCCCTGCGAAACACCATTGGTATCTGGTGATCAAAAATAAGCATGGATGGGTCATTATCGGGGTTTTGGGATCTCGGTCTCGATTACTGTGAGGTGGAAGTATTCGGGGTAATCGGCCGTAATGGCAACCAAAGCATTATCGATGCTAAGTTGGTGGAACACCCGTCGATCAACTCCACCTTTATATCCGGATCCTCTTGGAGGTCGGATCGAGGACCGTTCGGATCCTCGGGTTGTGAGGCGGGCTGTGTATCTTCTCCACAGATCGGCGCGAGTTCTGCATAAAAACCATGAAATGAGATATTTAACCATGGGAACATGGATCGGACAGGTCACAAAGATGTTTGCTTACCCAGCCGAGGATTATTGAAGAAAACTCCTTGATGGATTGGCGGAGAAATCCTCCTCCTCCCCTTTATACATGGCAGACAAGATCTTCACCGGTTCGGTGACCGATCCGGCCCTTTGCGGCCATGGCGGGTGGCATCGTCCTCCCGTTGAAGTCCCACATGGGGTGGCCCCTATATTGGGCGGCTGCACTCCCCTCATAATCTGATTGCCATGACTCAATCATGGTCAATCCGGCATGAGCCGATAACCTTATTCGGCTCATCAAATAAAGGACATCGGTCATTTTCCTCCGGGGCTCCGAGGCGCCGGCTTAGGCGCTTCTTGAGGAGCATTGCTGAACTCCGGAAGGCCGATCCGAACAGGATCCGGCAGCGGGGCGTCCTCCATGTAAAACCATTCGAAGGCCAGTCTTGGGCGCCTTCTTTGGGGTTCGGATAGGTATCCGGTCCGGCGATCGCCATAGCTCGGCTCCGCCCACTTGATATATTGACCCCTCATGAGAGCGGGGTACTAGGCAGAATATTCTCTTCCACAGCCCGAAATGAGCCTCGGCGCCCAAGAACAGTTCGCAAAGGGCCACGAAGCCCGCGATGTGCAAGATGGAGGCAGGAGTAAGGTGGTGCAAGCTGGAGGCCGTAGAACTCCAAGAGCCCGGAGAAAGCGGATGGATTGGAAATCCGAGTCCTCTTACTAGATAAGAGATGAAGCATACCGCTCTCCTTTAGAGGATCGGGGCACTCTCCGCTTGCTTTCCGCCCTTGTAGGTGGCAAGTCCGGCTCGAACCGGAACCATGAAGGCGGGGAAGAAATCCCTTGGCTTGGAGTATAACTAGCTCGCTATCTTGGGGTGAGCATCTCTCCCAATTTCGGGCTGAGGGCTGGGGGCGAGAGAGGAGGAGCAGCGTCATTGTCCATGATGGAATGGGCTTTGGTCGGGGCGCTCGATGAAAGCTTCATAAAGGGGGATGGTGTGACTCAGATCTAGATCCTTGCCCTTTTATAGGCGGCTCATTTGCGCAGCTAGGGGGTAATTGTAAAAATACCCTGGCTTTTCGCATTCATTCAAACACGTGGAAGATGGCCATTATTGGGCGTAGAAGCCAAGGGCGCAGCATTTATCGAAGCGGACACTATTCGACAAGTATATGGAATTTGGAGAAGAACCCGCCTCGCAATGCGAAGACAATCAGCGCGCGGACTCATCGTCATTGAAGCCTGGTTAGGGAGACTCTTGAGGAGTCCGGATTAGGGGTGTCCGGATAGCGAACTATCACCGTTGGCGGACTCTGGACTATGAAGATACAAGATTGAAGACTTCGTCCGTGTCCGGATGGGACTTTCCTTGGCGTGGAAGGCAAGCTTGGCGTCTGGATATGTAGATCTCCTACCATTGTAACCGACTCTGTGTAACCCTAACCTATCCGGTGTCTATATAAACCGGAGGGTTTTAGTCCGTGGGGCGAACAACAATCATACCATAGGCTAGCTTCTAGGGTTTAGCCTCCTTGATCTCGTGGTAGATCTACTCTTGTACTACCCATATCATCAATATTAATCAAGCGGGGTAGGGTATTACCTCCATCGAGAGGGCCGAACCTGGGTAAAAACATCGTGTCCCTTGTCTCCTGTTACCATCCGCCTAGGCGCACAGTTCGGGACCCCCTACCGAGATCCGCGGTTTGACACCGAATACTTACGATCTTGCCGGGGCTTGGCCTGGATGGCCCTCCTCTTCGCCGTCGTCGGCGTTGGTGGAAAGTCCGGAGGAAGGGTCCTTCCCTTCTTGGACCCTCCGGCCCCCCCCAGTTGGGGCGGCCTTCCTTTTCTTCTCTCCCGCTTGGGAGAGACCTCTCTTTCCTCCTCCTCGTTTTCGTGGGAGGAGTCCGCCTCGAGTCATCGGACGATGAGTCCGACACCACCGAGCACCGGAACTCTTTCGAGTTCCGTGGCTTTCTTCTTAGCCTTCTTCTCGGCACCACGTAGGTGCGGGACAAGCAACCGCCCGGCGGGCATCTGCTGGGCCTTCGGGCAAAGGAGCCAGACAGCCGATCTGTCTGGTCTTCTTCTGCCAGTCCTGTCAAAGGAACGGGAGCTTAGATCACGCATAGAGTCAAACTATGAAAAACAAGTATCCCGTAAAGGGTAAAACAAGCTTGCTACGCTGGCTTGGCACTTTGCGCAGAATCCGTGATCCTCGGTAATGGGAGGGGGAACCTTGGCGCCCTTGAATAGCACCTTCCAGGCATCCTCGTGCGTTGTGTCAAAGAGCCTGGTTAGAGTTTGGTGCTGGGCCGGGTTGAACTCCCACAAGTTAAAAGCCCGTCGTTGACACGGGAGGATCCGGCGGATGAGCATGACCTGGACTACGTTGACAAGTTTAACCTTCTTGTCCACCAGGTTTTGGACGCAGGTTTGGAGTCCGTTCAGCTCTCCCGAATTACCCCATGACAGGCCCTTCTCTTTCTAGTAGGTGAGCCATGTGGGGATGCCAGATTGGAATTCGGGGGCCGCTGCCCATTCAGGGTCACGCGGCTCGGTGATGTAGAACCACCCCGATTACCACCCTTTGATGGTTTCCACGAAGAAGCCCTCGAGCCATATAACGTTGGGCATCTTGCCCACCATGGCGCCTCCGCACTCCGCTTGCCGGCCACCCACTACCTTCGGCTTGACATTGAAGGTCTTCAGCCATAAGCCAAAGTGGGGTTTGATGCGGAGGAAGGCCTCGCACACGACGATAAACGCCGAGATGTTGAGGATGAAGTTCGGGGCCAGATCGTGGAAATCCAGGCCATACTAGAACATGATCCCCCGGACAAATGGGTGGAGTGGGAAGCCTAGTCCGCGGAGGAAATGGGGGAGGAACACCACCCTCTCATGGGGCCTGGGGGTGGTGATGAGCTGCCCCTCGTCTGGAAGCCGGTGCGCAATGTCGTTGGACAAGTATCCGGCTTTCCTCAACTTTTTGATGTGCCCCTCCGTGACGGAGGAGGCCATCCACTGCCTCCCGCTCCGGACATGGCGGAGAAGGTTGAGTGGGAAGTGCGGACTTGGGCTTTGGAGCTCGAGTCTTGTGAAATGGATAAGCGAAGGAGGAAGAAGGCGTAGATGGAAAAGGTGGATCCTTATCCCCTTATATGGGCGGACGAAACTATGTGCTGCCACCAGCCTGGTAAAACTCGCTTATCTCCCAAGCGCAGTAATTAATGGCATGGTTGGGTTACCCACGCCCGTATTGATGAGAATCCCGGAATAAGGGGACACGATCTCTGCTTCGACAAGACGTGCCAAGGAAACCGCCTCGCTAAGTGCGCTGAGGTGGGACAGTAAAAACGATTCGAATAAAGGCTTGGCCATGGTGTGATGTCACGCTGCGGAATACGTCAACAGGTTGGATTTGTGTAAATATTATTCTCTCTACGGTGGTATGTGGAACTTATTTTGCAGAGCCGGACACTATCCTTGTGTTCAAAATCTTCTATGAAGTATTCGGAGGAGAAACCCGCCTTGCAATGTCGAAGACAATCTGCGCGCCGGACTTGTCGTCATTGAAGCCTGGTTAAGGGGCTACTGAGGGAGTCCTGGATTAGGGGGTGTCCGGATAGCCGTACTATGACCTTTGGCCGGACTCTTGGACTATGAAGATACAAGATTGAAGACTTCGTCCCGTGTCCGGATGGGACTTTCCTTGGCGTGGAAGGCAAGCTTGGCGATACGGATATGTAGATCTCCTCCCATTGTAACCGACTCTGTGTAACCCTAGCCCTCTCCGGTGTCTATATAAACCAGAGAGGTTTTAGTCCATAGGACGAACAACAATCATACCATAGGCTAGCTTCTAGGGTTTAGCCTCTCTGATCTCGTGGTAGATCTACTCTTGTACTACCCATATCATCAATATTAATCAAGCAGGAGTAGGTTTTTACCTCAATCAAGAGGGCTCAAACCTGGGTAAAAACATCGTGTCCCTTGTCTCCTGTTACCATCCGCCTAGACGCACAGTTCGGGACCCCCTACCCGAGATCCGCCGGTTTAGACACCGACACCAGGTCTGCAGTCCAGACCCAGATGCAGAAGCAGGCGGCGTCCTGGTCGGTGGGGTGGAAGTCATCAACGCAGTCCATCAAGCAAGAGTTCTTGAAGAGACGGCCACCGTCTCCAGGTGGCGGCCGTGCTCCGGCACACCCTCAAGGCAGACGCGAGCACGGTAGGGCAGTGACACGAGGTCTGCCCCGATGAACCGCGTACAGGGGCGAAACCCAAGCGAGGCATAGCCCACACAGAGAGTGTCAGGCATGCCAACGGCGATGTTGCGCGTGAGCTGGTCGTTGAAGAGGACGAAGAAGTTGCCAACGCGTGCAAGCATGCTGACGGAGAAGGATCCAGGTGCGAGGGCAAAACGGTTGGCGATCGCCTCGCAGACCTGGCCGACGCGCAGATGCGGCCTGTTGCTGACGGTGACCAGGATGGCACCATGGTGCTCGCAGAAGTTCTTGGCGGAGTGCATCGCAGAGGAGAACAGAGCCATTCCAGAGATGAACTCGGGGCGCTTCTCCGAGTCCCCGGGGATGCGCGGGTAGTTCATGGTCACAGCGGCGGCCGGTGGAGCTGTGACGCAAGGTGAGGGCGCGACGATCCCGGGAAGGACGGGACCGGACCCAGAAGGGATGGCAGGGTGCAAGTGGCGGCGTGCGGGAGAGACACAGTCAGAGTTGAAGGCGGGGGTGTGGCCAGATGAGGGGGTGTCCGGCGAGCGGTGGAGACCGCAGGCGGGAGGGTGAGGCGAGAGGATGCGGGGAGGCGGGTGGAGTTTGGGTGGTCTTGAGGAGAGACAAGGTGTTGGTGAATAGGGGGGCTGGCAGCGGTGGAGCAATTGCGAGCTTTGTGGCCAGAGAGCCCGCAAAGAAGACAGGTGGGCGGGGCGGTGCAATCACAGATGCGGTGAAGGTTTGAGAGGCATTGGAAGCAGCGAGCATGCCCCTTCTCTTTAAGAAGACGAAGGAAAGGCATCTCAGCAGTAGAGCGCGAAGGAAGGCATGTGTAGTGATTGCGGACATTAATGGCCGGCAAATGCACCAGACGGCGTGCACGCTGCTCCTTCTTCCACCAGCTTTAACTCCGCTGGATCGACCAGGAGCCAGGGCGGAGCGCAGGCGCAGTCGACGCACGCAGCACAGGAGGAGACGACCCGGAGGACCCTGTGGCCCTGACCCCAGACGGTTGGGCGCCATGAATGCCTCCCGAAGAGCTCGGAGCGCCCAGCCCATCCCGGACAGACACACCAGGAGAGCTTGAGCGGGGGTAAAGCCCCGGCTGCGCGTCATGAAGCAACCCCGGAGCACGGCCAGACCGATGGTTGGCGCCAGGCCTAGGAGGCGAGGCCTGCGAGGTGGGGGGGCGCAGAGAGCAGAGCGGCCTTGAAGGTCGATCCGCGCAAATCCGCCGAGGCGGGCGGGGAAGGGGATGGGGAGGAGAGTGGGCTGTCGGTGAAGACCAAGCCGTGGGGGCGGTCTCCCCGGGAGGTGGGGGTCCGGCAGGGGTCGGAGTGGCCGGCCGCCGGTATCGAACTACTCACTCCTTCAAGACAACTCCTCCACCTGTGTTAGAAGAGCCGGAACATGGTGGTTCAAATGCCAGGATAAACTTGAAGAAAGTAGGGAAATTTGGGATGTACTTACTATGTCGATGGACTTGTAGTAAGACAGCCCGTCATGGAACTATCGCCGGGCAAAGTCTTCCGTGGTCCCTTGATAGATTCTGGCTAGAACTATTGCGAAGGTTGCTTGGTCGAAGAAGCTCTGGCGAATGGTTCGTGAAGAGTCTTCGGTCCCATTGAACTCACATAGCAATTGGGGACGCTGCCAAAGTGTTTGAACTCTTTCGTTTATCGTCGTCGCCATTACATCAATAATGGTTAGGCCGGTACGTGTCAGTTGTGTCACATGGGCCGCCAGCCAGGTTACCTTGGAGTTTTCCTTTGAGACTGGGCTCTTTGGCCTCCAGCTGTACCACCTCTTCGGGGGCTGCATAGAGAACGACTGGAGTCCTGGCCGAACTGGCTCCATAAGGGGGACGTCGTTTGTATAAAACCATTCTTTTGGCCAGGTGTCAGTATCCTCCCAGGCCGAGCCAGGCGGATATTGTGTCTCATCAATACGACAGACTTCGGCTGCCCCAACCTCATATAACTTCTCGGCCGGAGAACAGGGCACAATACAGAAGTACCTCCGCCACAGATCAAAGTGCGCTGCGCATCCGAGATGCATCTCGCAAAGGGCAACGTACCCCGCGATGTGGACAATGGCATTGGGGGTGAGGTGATGAAGCTGCGACCCGTAAAACTCTAGCAGACCCTAGGAGGAAGGGGTGAATAGGAAATCCTAAACCTCGCAGCAGAAAAGAGACGAAAAATACCCTCTCGCCCTCTCGAGGCGACAGGTGGTTCTCTAGATAAACTTGGCCGTTCATGGATGTCAATCCTACACGGGTCGCGGTCAGATCTGAATCTGGCAGATAACCCTGCTTGGCTAGACGCTCCAGATGTAGGTGTGAGACTATGCAACTGCCCCAATCGCCTCTAACAGGGTTGTGCGGGCGCCTGGATGAACCTGCGTCACTCAACATTGCAGCTCTAGAGGATGGACTTGAGAGGAAGAAACGTTGGCGCGACTGGTTTGGAAGGAAAGGGTGGAACTAGTGCGGTAAATCATCATAACTAAAAACTATGAATATAAAGGGGGAAGGAGTGATGTCTACTACGCAAATTTATTCTTCTAGACACGTGTTGGGCCTCCAGGCACAGAGTTTTGTAGGACAGTAGCAATTTTCCCCTCAAGTGGATGACCTAACGTTTATCAATCCGTGGGAGGCGTAGGATGAAGATGGTCTCTGAGGGAGTCCTGGACTAGGGGGTGTCCGGATAGCCGAACTATCATCGTTGGCCGGACTCCTGGACTATGAAGATACAAGATTGAAGACTTCGTCCCGTGTCCGGATGGGACTTTCCTTGGCGTGGAAGGCAAGCTTGGCGATACGGATATGTATATCTCCTACCATTGTAACCGACTCTGTGTAACCCTAACCCTATTCGGTGTCTATATAAACCGAAGGGTTTTAGTTCGTAGGACGAACAACAATCATACCACAGGCTAGCTTCTAGGGTTTAGCCTCCTTGATCTCGTGGTAGATCTACTCTTGTACTACCCATATCATCAATATTAATCAAGCAGGAGTAGGGTATTACCTCCATCGAGAGGGCCCGAACACAGGTAAAAACATCGTGTCCCTTGTCTCTGTTATCATCCACCTAGACGCACGATTCGAGACCCCCTACCGAGATCCGCGGTTTTACACCGACATTGGTGCTTTCATTGAGAGTTCCTCGTGTCGTTGCCGCCGGGAAGGATGCCTCATCCTGTCTTTAAAGACGATACTATCGCCAAAGGAGCCTTGGACCTTTGGTCGACTCTTGGTTAGGTGGTTTCTTATGACCGCCAGTTCGTCCATCAGCTACCGACGATGACTTCTCGGGTCATCGAAACCAATCTTCACGTTAACTTCGGAACTTGCCGAGCAGTAAGATCGATCGAGCTCTCCTCCATAAACGAGCTCTTGGATCGCATCGCCATACTCGAGTCGCCACGAGAGTACGACCAGATCGGGCCTAAAACCGATCCGAGAGAGATCAACTCTCCCCAGGCTACCCATCATGTTGCTATGATAGAGGAGCAATACGGCGACTCTTCTTCTATCTTAAGGACTAGCTACGTCAGGATTCCCGATCCCTCCATGCCGGATTCCCACAGAGGGACGGATGTCGATCAAGCCCTGAACTTAAAGACAGGCGGCGGGTTGGATTCATTGGATAGCATTCAAAAATCCAAACTTCCAAGTTCAGAAACTTCTCTGCCCCTGAGTCATAAATTGGACGGGGTTCCGGATCTAGTTCCACCCGCCCACCCAAACATTAGCGATCTATCCCGAATTCGGCAAGAGCCCGCTGAAACAGTACATCATTACTGGGCCAGATTCCTCCTGGTTATGGACAGGATAAAGGACTGCCGAGAGAAGGACGCAATCTCACTTTTCTGCAATAATTGCACGGACAAGGGAATCCTAAACGCCATAAGTCGTCGTGAAATTACACGCTTTGTTGACTTGGCGACCATAGTACAAAAGTACTGTGCGATGGAGAGTGCTCGGAAAACCGAAAGTAAATTTTGGGATAATCCGGCCCCGAATACGGCCCTAGTCCGAAATAAAAGGGTGCATCATCACCAAGCACCTGGGTTATACACCAAAAAACAAAAAACCCCTAAAGGGCACGGAACCGTACTGGAGGGTTGGCTAAACGGAACCTGCAAAGACGGTCTCCATTGGGGCACAATTAAACCCTGATGTAGACGCTGCACTATGAGAATTTCTACTAGAAAACTGGGACATTTTTGCCTGGCACCCTTCAGACATGCCAGGAATCCCACGTCGGCTGGCCGAGCACAGCCTAAATATCCTAAAAGGATTCAAGCCAGTCAAACAGGCTCTTGGCGTTTTTCGAACCCAAGAGACAGGCCATGGGAGAGGACCTAGCCAAACTTACGGAAGCCGGATTCATCGAGATATAAAACATCCGGATGGCTAGCAAATCTGGTGATGGTACCAAAGAAGGATAAATCACTGGCGCCTATGTGTTGATTTCAAAGACCTTAATAAGGCTTGCCCAAAGGATCCCTTCCCCTCCCTCGCATTGATCAAATTATCAACGCTACAGCAGGACACGACTCATTGTGCTTCATCGACGCTGCACTCGGCTACCACCAAATCAAGATGGCGGAGCAGCACCAAGCAACAACATCATTCATCACTCCATACGGCCCATTTCGCTTCAACACAATGCCCTTCGGGCTCAAAAACGCCGGCGCAACATATCAGCGCATGATTTAGACATGTCTGGCAAACCAGATCGGCAAAACAGTGGAAGCATATGTAGATGACGTGGTCGTCAAATCCAAGCATGTCGAAACTCTAGTAGACGACTTGAGGCACACATTCGACAATCTCCGAAAATATGACATTAAGCTCAATCCGGAAAAATGCATCTTCGGCATTCCAGCCGGAAAGCTCCCGGGCTTCATTGTGTCCGGTAAAGGAATTGAAGCAAACCCAGCCAAGATCCGAGCTCTGTCACAATTGGATATTCCAAAAGACCTCAAACAAATACAAAAATTGACTGGATGCGTAGCAGCTCTAAGCCGCTTTATTTCCCATTTGCGAGAAAAGGCGTTACCCCTTTACCGCCTCCTCCGGCGCACCGAACACTTCGAGTGGATGGATGCCGCCACGGCCGGACCCGAAGAAATAAAAGCCATATTGGCAAAAAATCCGGTCCTGGCCGCGCCCAACATGAGCGAACCAATGCTATTATATATCGCCGCAACACATCAAGTTGTCAGCGCGGTGCTCGTCGTCGAACGAGAAACGGACGGACACCGGTTCCCTCTTCAAAAACCGGTTTACTATGTGTCCCTTGTCCTAACTCCATGCAAGTCCGGTACCCACATTATCAAAAGATAGCATACGCGGTGTTCATGGCATCCGGAAGCTGCGACACTACTTTCAAGAGTGTTCGATAACGGTAGCTTCCGAAGTACCTCTTAACGACATTATAAACAACCGCGACGTGACAGGCCGGATTGCTAAATGGGCCATAGAGCTCTTTCCATTCGACATAACCTATAAGCCACGACGAGCTATTAATTCGCAGGTTTTGGCCGACTTTCGTGGCGAATGGACCAAAGCGAACTCCCTAAAGAGTACGGCGCATACCCAATTGGATCATGCACTTTGACGGCTCCAAAATGTTGGTCGGCTGGGGCTGGCGTCGTCCGACGTCCCCAACCGGGACACAGTCCAATCGTCCTTCAAATAATGTATACGGACTCCAACAACGCAGCCGAATACGAGGCCCTTCTGCACGGCCTCCGGATGGCAGTCTCCATGGGCATTAAACGCCTAGAGGTGCGCGGGGACTCGAACCTCGCGATATCTCAAATAAACGGAGACTTTGATGCCAAAGATCCTAAAATGGCAGCGTACCGCAATGCGGTCCTAAAAATGTCAGCACGGTTCGAAGGGCTCGAATTTCATCATATAGCCCGGGATAACAACCAGGCGGCGGACATATTGGCACGCATCGGCGCAAAATGTGATGCCGTCCCACCGAACATCTTCCTGGAACGGCTGTTCAAGCCATCCGTACTATGGGAAGGGGAGTTTGGAAATAACAATCCGGACCCAACCGCACTGCCTGACACCAAACACTCTGACACAATCGGAGGCTCTGCCACCGAGATAACACCCTCCGCCCACGAAATAATGGCGGTTATCGCCCCGTGGACGGAGCCATTCCTAGCCTACCTAACTAGACAGGAACTCCCCGAAGACTAAAATGAGGCTCGCTGCATAGTACGGCGATCCAAAGCCTATAAAGTCCATGAGGGAGAGCTCTATAAGAAAAGCACAACAGGAGTCCTTCAAAGGTGTATCTCCGAAGAGGAAGGGCAAAACCTCGTGGCTGAAATTCATGCCGGACTGGGTGGGCACCACGCCGCAGCCCGGGCCCTTGTAGGAAAGGCCTTCCATACAGGATTTTATTGGCCGACGGCCCGGGCAGATGCGCAGGATTTAGTCCAACGATGCGTTGGTTGCCAGCTTTTTGCTAACCAAAGCCACATTCCACCCACCGCCCTCAAAACTATACCCATCACCTGGCCGTTCAAGGTCTGCGGGCTTGACATGGTTGGACCCCTTAAGGGAGGAACCCACAAGCAAAAATACCTATTTGTCATGGTGGATAAATTCACCAAATGGATAGAGGCCAAGCCTGTTAAAACGGCCGAATCCGGGCCGGTGATAGACTTCATATCGGGGGTAGTGCACCGTTACGGCGTCCCCACGGTATCATCGCGATAACGGCACCAACTTCACGGCCGATGAGGTCAAATTATGGTGCAAAAACATGGGCATCAAGCTCGACACGCCTCAGTCTATCACCCTCAAACCAACGGTCAAGTCGAGCGAGCAAGCGGTCTAATCATGGCGGCATTAAACCCAGACTAGTGTGATCCCTCAAGGAATCTAACACGCCTTTGGGTTGAGGAGCTCGACTCCATACTACTGGGGCTGCGGACCACGCCGAATCATACTACCGGATTCACACCATTTTGTTATGGTGTACGGCGCACAGGCAGTCTTGCCCTGCGACATAATGCATGACTCACCTCGCGTGCGCATGTATGAACAAAGAGAAGCCGAGCTCGATCGGCAGGATAGTTTGGACGCATTGGAGGAGGAGCGCGAGGTGGCAAAAGCTCGTTCCGCATTTTATCAACAGCAGGCTCGAAGATATCAAAGCAGGGAAGTACGTGCCAAAGCTTACAACGTTGGCGAACTAGTTCTACACTGCCGGACAAGAAAAAGACAAACTCAAGCCCAAATGGGAAGGTCCTTCATCATCGACCAGGTCCGACGGCGGAGCATACCGTCTGTGAAACGATCGGATAACCGACTCGAGCGAACCCATGGAGCGCAACCCGTCTATGAAGATTCTCGCCTAAGCGCGGACTCGAGTTCGTCTCCTTCCTCCGTCCGCATTTTCTATTTTTGCTGTCTTTTATTTCTCTCCTTCCTCCTCCTTCTTCTTGAAGCCTTTAGAGGCTCGTTTGCGCTTTGTTCAAGCACATACTTGACGCGCTGTCCGCTCATTATACTCGGGGCTTCTTTAATGAAGCTTATTTATACGGCTTCATGCCCAACACATGTGTCAAACTTCCGCATGTGCCTTTTACTCACCATTATATGAATCGATATGACTTAAGTTTTGGCCAAGCTGGGTTGTTCGGCTCTGTGCTTACCCCTACGTTCCCGATTGTTCGGCTAGGTGGTAAAGGAGCACCTCTGCAATTATTCTCGCCGGGTCAGCCGGATGTGTACCTCGGAGGTGAAGCCGAAAGCTAGCGTTCTTAAGGGAATATTCGGTCGGTGAACTGAAAGATGATTTTTAACTATTTATCCATTTGCCCCCAGATGATTTTCTACTTTCTTAGCAGTTTGGACATGCACTTCAGGGCATGCCTCCCAGGGAAAGGAACCCTTAACGGAACTATTCTCCCTGGAAGATGTTTCTTACTATCCATGTAATATAACATAACTAGTTGGGCACTTGTCTGATACAGCAATAATGACCCCTACGCCTTGTCTCCATGCATGCCCCAGTTCTTACATAAAGGCGAGGGTATTCGGACACACTCCGGACTATTGGGTCCCGAGGTCGAGCTTAAAAGGTCCGCTATGACAAACGATCTACAATCCGCTAGAAGACATTTTCATGTCATATTCAATTACATAGTCAACTCGACTAATTGTATTCCTCCTCAATGCCATCTAATAGGCTATCTAATTTACAATCTTCTTTGGGAATACTTGGCGGCCAATTCTACTTGGCCGTACACTAAGCTTACAGGATCTCCTTCCCATCGGGCCCCACAGGTCCGACCTCGCCATGTGGTTTGGGTCAGCCACCGTGTACCGCGTCTTTACCATGGCCCAGCCTCCTGGCGCCTTTGACGGCAGGCCGATATCTTCCATAGTCGGAAGCGCTGCCGTGCTCCTTGAAGCCGCTCGCCAGCTCCCCAATGCCTTCGGCAGGGAGATAGATGGCCACAAGGCCTGGCGACGCCTTTCATCACCGCCGAACTTCGTTCGTGTAGCCGACGCAGTTCGGGAAGAAGATCACCCAAGAACTGGGCATCTCCTCCTCAGGACGACCTGTGAGCAAACCTACATACATGTTTATGTTAGTCGCCTTCCTCGCCGAACTCTTTCAAAGTTCGTTCAAGCACTTACTGAAAATGCCGAGATGAAGCCATCGATTCTCCTTTACGGAGTTAGACAACTGGGCACGAACATCCTTTAGTTCCTCACCCAGTTGGGTGTTGGCATCTTGGAGGTTATTTTTCTCCTGCCGCACCGTCGTAAGCACGCTCTCTCCGGCCTTCAACCGGCGCAAGAGTTGTTGCTTGTCCGGATCTAGACCGGCGCCATCTGCAATATTATTGTCAGATTTACACACACGCCGCACTTCATAAACTATTTATCTTTTGAGGCATATATTACCGAGGGGTCTCTGTGGCTCCCCTCATGAAGGCTAGTGCGGCCTCAAGTTGGGCCTTGCATTATTCAAGCTCCTGAGACAGTCGAGTATTCTTTTTTGTAAGATCCTGCATAACAAATGATCCTTATATTAGTTATTCTAACTATTTTAAGTCCCGGGGGCTACTGGCATATATAACTGTCAAATTTCCTCACCTGTATGTCCTTTACATACTGCTCCGTGGCTCGCTAGACCATCTGGCGGCACGGAGGTGCGATCTCCAATTGAAGGCATTCAAGGCCTCTTGGGAGAAACATGCGCCACGAAGAACTGTCCGCGGCGCTTTGTGATTCATGGCGCTCTCCACCTCGGAGTTGGTGGCGGACAATCCTCGTCGGAGGAGCATCCGACGACGCCTCATGCTCGCCTCCGCTTCGACCCGGCTTTGAAGCCTGGCTGGCGGAGGTTCGATTATAACCTCTCCGGACTCAGTCCGCGAAGCGCTTGTTCCTGAAAAGAGCACCAGCGTTAGTACACCTTCCAGAATCAATCCTCAGGAATACGGTGACGCGCCATACCGCTCTGGGCGGAGTTTCGATCCGGCCGCACTTCTTTTTTAACTGCGGGCCAGACGCCCTTGTAGGCTAGCCGACGCTGGCTCGGCCTCCTGCCTCGAAGGCACCCCCTGCGAAACACCATCAAATATGTGGTGATTAGAAGTAAAGCACGGGTGGGTCATGGTATCCGGACTTCGGTCACGGTTACCTGGGAGGCCGGAAATAATCCAGGGTAGTCGGCCGTAATGGCAACCAAAGCATTGTCGATGCTACGTTGGTGGAACACCCCGTCGATCAGCTCCACCTTTATATCCGGGTCCTCTTCGGAGGCCGTATCGAGGGACCGTTCCGGATCCTCGGGTTGTGGTGGCGGGCTGTGTATCTTCTCCACGGCCCGGCGCAGTTCCTGCGTAGAAACCATGAAACGAGATATTTAACCACGGGAACATGGATCGGACAGGCCACAAAGATATTTGCTTACCCAACTTCGAGGATTATTCAAGAGAACTCGCTCGATGGATCGACGTGGAGAAAATCCTCCTCTTCCCTTTGTACATGGCGGACAAGGTCTTCACCAGCTCGGTGACCGATCCCGCCCTTTGCGGCCATGGCGGTGGCATCGTCCTCCCGTTGCAGTCCCACATGGGTGGCCCCTATATTGAGCGGCTGCACTCCCCTCATAATGCAGATTGCCATGACTCAATCATGGTCAATCGGAATGAGCCGATAATCATATTCGCCCATTACGTAAAGGACGCCCCGATCATTTTCCTCCGGGGCTCCACGGGCGCCAGCTTAGTCGCTTCTTCAGAGGAGCATTGCTACTCGAAGGCCGATCCAACAGGATCCGCAGCGGGACGCCCTCCATGTAAAACCATTCCAAGGCCAGTCTTGGACGCCTTTTCGGGTTCCGGATGGATATCCGTCCCGCGATGCGCCATAGTTCGGCTCCGCCCACTTGATATATTGACCCCTCATGAGAACGGGGTACTAGGCAGAATAATCTCTTCCACAGCGCAAAATGAGCCTCGATGCCCAAGAACAGTTCACAAAGGGCCACGAAGCCCGCGATGTGCAAAATAGAGGCAGGCGTAAGGTGGTGCAACTGGAGGCCGTAGAACTCCAAGAGCCCCCGGAGAAACGGATGGATTGGAAATCCGAGTCCTCTTACTAGATAAGAGACAAAGCACACCCGCTCTCCTTTAGAGGGATCGGGGACACTCTCCGCTTGCTTTCCGCCCTTGTAGGCGGCAAGTCCGGCTCGAACCGGAACCATGAAGGCCGGGGGAAGAAATCTCTTGGTTTGGAGTATAACTAGCTCGCTATGCGGGATGAGCATCTCTCCCAATTTCAGGCTGAGGGCTGGGAGCGAGAGGAGGAGCCGATCGACCGGCCCATGATGGAACGGGTTTTTGTCAGAGGCGCTCCGATGAAAGCTCGCGGAGGGGGGATGGTGCGACTCAGATCTAGATCCTCGTCCCTTTTATAGGCGGCTCATTTGCGCAGCTAGGGGGGTAAGTGTAAAATACCCTGGCTTTTCGCATTCATTCAAACACGTGGAAGATGGCC
The DNA here is from genome assembly GCA_021605205.1 of Aegilops longissima. Lineage (NCBI taxonomy): Eukaryota > Viridiplantae > Streptophyta > Magnoliopsida > Poales > Poaceae > Aegilops > Aegilops longissima. The sequence goes on from CM038680.1 coordinate 115,852,956, forward strand.
ATTATTGGGTGTAGAAGCCAAGGAGCGCAGCATTTATCAGAAGCCGGACACTATTCGACAAGTATATGGAATTTGGAGAAGAACCCGCCTCGCAATGCCGAAGACAATCGCTACCGGACTCATCGCCATTGGAGCCTGGTTCGGGGCTATTGAGGAGTCTCAGATTAGGGGTGTCCGGATAGCCGAACTAACATCGTTGGCCGGACTCCTGGACTATGAATATACAAGATTGAAGACTTCGTCCCGTGTCCGGATGGGACTTTCCTTGGCGTGGAAGGCAAGCTTGGCGATACGGATATGTAGATCTCCTACCATTGTAACTGACTATGTGTAACCCTAACCCTATTCGGTGTCTATATAAACCGAAGGGTTTTAGTCCGTAGGACGAACAACAATCATACCATAGGGTAGCTTCTAGGGTTTAGCCTCCTTGATCTCGTGGTAGATCTACTCTTGTACTACCCATATCATCAATATTAATCAAGAAGGAGTAGGGTATTACCTCCATCGAGAGGGCCCGAACCTGGGTAAAAACATCGTGTCCCTTATCTCCTGTTATCATCCGCCTAGACGCACAGTTCGGGACCCCCTACCCGAGATCCGCCGGTTTTGACACCGACAGTCTCTCTCAAACAATCCTGCAACCAAATAATAAAAAGTCTCTTGTGTCCCCAACACACCAAATACAATGGTAATTTGTATAGGTGCACTAGTTTGGCGAAGAGATGGTGATACAAGTGTAATATGGATAGTAGATATTGATTTTTCTAATAGGGAAAATAAAAAACAGCAAGGTAGCAATTGATAAAATGGAGCACAAACGGTATTGCAATGCTTGAAAATGAGGCCTAGGGTCCGTACTTTCGCTAGTGCAATCTCCCAACAATGCTAATATAATTGGATCATATAACCATCCCTCAACGTGCGATGAAGAATCACTCCGAAGTTCCTATCTAGCGGAGAACATAAGAAGAAATCATTTGTACGGTACGAAACCACCTCGAAGCTATTCTTTCTGATCGATATATCCAAGAGTTCGTACTAAAATAACAACAAATAATTTCAGATTCATAATACTCAATGCAACACAAAGAACCTCAAAGAGTTGTCAGGACCGGATTTTCGGGATATAATTTCCCAGAAAATGGCCCTTGTGCTCACCAGCCCCAGGATTAGCTGATGAGGCACCAACTTGATACAGAAACTCCAAGCAAAATACAAGATATGTGGTACATGACCATTCTGGCCTATGAGTACAACAATTGGTTTCTAGTGGTTGATGGCGGAAGCGGTTTGCGGATCATCAGCGTCTATGGGACTCCATTTCCCATAGGAACAGCTGACCTGGATAACTCCTATCTTCGCGAGGCTGCTATCTCCACTGCGTAGGTTCCGGGGCTGTCATCGCAACGCTCCTCTCCACGCAAGAAATCTGGCCAAGACAATAGCCAGGGACAAGCCAGTGAGTACTTTGAATGTACTCGCAAACATTATGAACACAGGTATAATATAACAAATGATAATCATGCTCTGAAATATGCCATGATCACTACGTCAGTCACGAAATCAGATATATGATGCATGCAAGCAGGTCATTCTAATAAAACATGAAATAACCATCAGGGAGTAGAATTGAAAAGCACCGATCGGGTGTCTGAAGCGACGCCTCGAAAGGGTAATAATATGAAGCATGCCTCAGTCGGGCGTCTGAGCGAAACCACATACAGGGCTTATATATAAAAGGAATAATGAGCATGCCACAGTCGGGCGTCTGTGCGACACCACATAAAGGGCTTATATATAAAAGGAATAATAAGCATGCCACAGTCGGGCGTCTGTGCGACACCACATAAAGGGATTATAAGTGAATGAAATAACAAGCATGCCACAGTCAGGCGTCTTTAGCGGCACCACATAAAGGGCTTATAAGAAAATAATCACAGTGAGTATCCAGGAGGTAGAACCGTCCCAGGGATACTCAATAATTTCAAATAATATAATGGGTTAGTCCATAATAATAATAATCATAATCATCACAAGTCATAAGTCATGATCCAGGTTCTGGTTTAACAGTTTCCCCTCCGAAGACCGACACTAAGACCGACACTTGACCCATCCCAGACTGTAGTCCTTAACCATGGACACGGCTATTCGAATAGATTTAACCTTTGCAGAGGGCGTACTCTTTACCCACGAGTAACGGATTCCTTTAGTCCATCGGGACTAATTCCATTTACGGTCTTTTAATTGAAAACACACCTTATCGCATACACCAGCTTAACTTACCGGTGTTTGGAATCACCCACGACACCTGTTAAGCAAAACTCTAAGTGGGGAGGCTACAACCTCGCGTAGCATGGGATCAAATTTATATCGCGCGCTCTAAGGGGTGCCCCCTCTCGGTCCCAACCGGAAACACACATGCCCCCAGACCAAGTGGCATGTCTATCGGCTGCAGTCGGTATCTTCCACTATGGCATCTCTATACGGTGTGTGCTAGAAAGGGGTTGACAACTTACTGAACCGTACCCTACCTACGGCAGGGACAAGTGGCAGCACGAAACAAGTATGGGGGTTACTGGAACAAGACTCGATCTACGGCCGACTCTGGAGGTTTAAGTATTTCCTGCATGATTAGGATAACAAATATGTTTCAACCAACAGACAGAATCACCACTCCTGATACCTCATCTTGCCATATCGGACACAACCGTCTCGACGGGGAACCAGAGATAAACTCGTGTCTACCCAAGAAAGAGACTTTCTCGGCTTCCTTCCGGTAGGCATGAAAGGCATGTGAGGATGATTACTATCGCAAACATATCAAGCTCCAACAGCATGAGATCACCAATATGCACTCATGAGTCTGATCATATCCTCACAAAAAAAATAACGAATACTCCGTGTGACGGTGGAGTTGTAACTCTATTAAACAACACACGATAATATTATGCCAGGGTTCAAAAATGCTTGCCTTTAAGTTGTGGGGGGTGAGGTGCACTCCAAAACTTTTGAAAGTTATAATCTCCCCTCCAAATTCCTATTTTAAAAAATATTCAAATAACACATACTTTAAAAACAGTACAAAAAATTTGCTTGGAAATTTTCAAATAAATGTGAAAATAAACTAGACAATATTTGGGAAACAACAGAAAAAGAATCAAGTCATTTGGAATTTTATTTAAAAATATATAGCCAGTCAAAGTTTATTCAAACTTCTAGTTTTTAAAAAATAAAACAGAAAAAGAAAAGAAAATGTTTCGAATAGATACACGTCGAAGGCGTACTCTGGTGTTTACGCCTTCACTTATCCAGCGTGGACCGGCGCTGGGTCATCGACAAGGTCCAGGGGCCCATTGGTCGTTTGACGATCGTCCCCGCCTCCTTCCTCCTCTGGCCGAGCGGAGGCGGGGCTCTGGCGATCGCCGCCGACGAACGGCGGCTCCCCACGGGGATCCAAGGGCAGGGATGGATCCGCCAGGCCGGGGTGGTCCTCCCGGTGGTTGTTGGGTCTAAAGGGGTGACGGGAGTCGCCGGCGGCGAGCTCCGCGGCGGAGGTAGCTTCGGGAGGAATTAGGGGCTCGGGCTATGGTGGTTCCCGACCGTGTTTGAAAGGCTGGGCAGCTCCGCAAGGTTGAGGGGAGGAGGATGGTGGTGCTGGAAAGGTGAGAGAGGGCCTGCTCGCGATGAATTGGACCGGAACGTGGCGGCGGCCGAACCGGCCGGCGTCGAGGAACATGGCTTCCAACCGACGATCGCTGGCTGTGGGGGTGCTATGAGGGTGGCCTGAGGGCGCCTAAGTGCTCGGATGAGCTCGGGGGCCTCCTTTTATAGCGCAACGAGGTCGGTTCCGCGGCCGTGGATAAGGACACCGGCGAACCGCCTCGCTGTAGCTAGCAGGGTGACGTGGAGCTGGCCGGCGCATCCTGACAAGCTCCCTACTGCTCAAGAGGGCGAGCTGGCTAGCGGGTGTGGCTCGGGCGGCGCCGTCCACGGCAGTGGCCTGCTGTGGTCGTCGGCGGCTAGTGGTGGCGGTGCTGTGGAGCGTCAGGGGGGGTCCAGGCGGCTCTGCGATGAGTGAGGGGACGGGCGCGACGGCTGGGAGAGGGGAGGGGCCAGAACGGGCGCGGGGGAGGCGGCAGCGGGACGCGGCGACTCGGGTGTCCGCACGTGCAAAACGCGCACTCTGGCCGCGCCCAGAGCGTGCATGCCAAGTGTTTGGCGAAATGCCCAGGCAGGCTAGGTGGCTTGGGTGGGGCTGGGGATTAGTAGGTCTAGGTTAGTGGACATGCCAGTATGTCCAGGGGGCAAGATCACAGTCCAAAACTAAAATCATGCCAAAACTGTCCATGCACTCAGGTGTTTGACAGAAAGCCAAGAGCATCTACGAAACTCTTGGAGGGGCCAAAATCTCCAGATCAGGGTCTCTTTAGATGCAGGTGAGGATGACAAGGTTAGTTGGCCAAATCTAGAAACTTGTTAGTGTAAGTTTTGCAAAACTCCAATTCTGGACAGAAGGAAAAGGGCATAATATCATGTACCAAAAATGCTCCAATGAGTCCAACCTCCTAGACTTAAGGGTTTGGTAAGTTGTACTACAAGCAGCAGAAAGCTCATGGTCACTAGAGCAAAAATAATTAGGGATGCAGTAGAAAACACCCAACTAGGCCAGAATGAAAATGAGGTTGATTCACTCAAATTTTTCAAAGGAGATAACTGGGTTTTTGCATAAAGTTGAGTAATATACTCCTATTAACATCCCATAATTTTGGTGGAAGTTTTAAATAAATATTTAAATAAGTTGTAGTGCAAAATTGCCCACAGGACCAGATTTGAAAACTTGGTGTAGAGCTCAAAATATCCAATGAATGAAAGATATTTTTGCATAAAAGTGATTTAGAAACCTCACATGACATCCCCAAATTTTGGTGAAAATTTTAAATAAATCTATCAAAGGGTTGCAGTGCAAAATTGAGCTCTGAAACTAATGAAAAATCACTTTAAGGAATAAAGCTCAGAGAGCAATAATTATGCAAATAAATCCACTGATAATAGAAATGTTTTTCTTGAGAGAGTAAACAAGTCCAATAATATAATTGGAAAGTTTTCACTTGGGGTAAAAACTCCATAAAAATAAAGAAAAGAATGGTTCTGAAATCAAACGAAAATCCAGAAAATAAAAGTTTAAGTTTCCTGGCAAAATTTTAATTAATAAAACAAGGTTAAAATTTTGGGGTATCACAAGTGTGCCCCAAGATTTCTACCGGAGAAACAAAGAAAAGAACGTGCATCAACCCCTATGTGTAGATTACCCAAATGTCACCTCGGGAATCCGTGAGTTGAGTGCCAAAACAAATATCAAGTGAATCAAAATAATACCCCATTGTCACTACATGTATTCATATGCAAGACATATATCAAGTGCTCTCAAATCCATAAAAGTATTCAATCCGATTAAAAGAAATCTCAAAGGGAAAACTCAATACATCACAACAAGATAGAGAGGGGAAGACACCTTATGATCCAACTATATTAACAAAGCCTGCGATACATCAAGACCGTGACATCTCAAGAGCACGAGACAACGAGATTAAACACATAGCTACTGGTATAAACCCTCAGCCCCGAGGGTGGACTATTCCCTCCTCATCATGGTGGCCGCGGATGATGAAGATGGCCACCAATGATGAGTTCCCCCTCCGGCAGGGTGCCAGAACGGGGTCTAGATTGGTTTCTCGTGGCTACAGAGCCTTGCAGCGGCATAACTTCTGATCTAGGGTTTTCCCGAGGGTTTTTGGAATATTTGATGATTTATAGGGCGAAGAGGGGGTACGGAAGGCCACTGAGGTGGGCACAACCCACCTGGGCGCGCCTGGACCCCCAGGCGCACCCTGGTGGGTTGTGCCCTGAGCACCCTGTGTGCTTCTCTCGCCCATCGGATCTCTTTCGTCCATAAAAATCCACAAAAAGTTTTATGTGTTTGGACACCGCTTGATATTGATTTCTGCGATGTAAAAACAAGCAAAAAACAACAAGCGCACTGAGCCTTCGGGTCAATAGGTTAGTCCCAAAAAATGACATAAAGTTGCTATAAAATGATTGTAAAACATCCAAGAATTATAATATAACAACATGAATACTTCATAAATTATAGATACGTTGGAGACATATCAACATCCCCAAACTTAATTCCTACTCGTCCTCGAGTAGGTAAATGATAGAAAGAAATAATTTATGAAGTGTGAATGCTAGCAAAGTGCACAAGTTTGATCAATGACAATTTCAATCACTTTTCCTAGCATCATAACATCAATTCTTTCTTATAAATCTTCTCATGTTAAAGTAGAAACCAATTCACATATTAAGGTTCAAACAACGAATTCTCTTGAAACTCAACAACCCATGTTCGTAGTCACCAAGCAATTGCAATTCAACTTATTCAACAGAGTCTAAGTAAGAGCTCCACATACTCAACCATCATATAGTCTTCTATGATTGCTAACACTCACCGCAGACACATAGAAAGATAGGGGCTTATAATTTCGCCTCCCAACGTATTCACCTCAAGGGTGATGTCAACAATAATAACTCATGCTACCCATATCCAACTGGATATATGTCCCTAGATCTTTCCTCACCACATGACGGTTGTCAAAAGACAAAAATGAAAAGGAATGGAGCGAAAAACTTTGACTCTTGCATGAAAGTAAATACATAAAAATAAAAGGTAGGCCCTTCGCGGAGGGAAGCAGAGGTTGCCATGCACTTTTTGTTTGTATTCTCAATCCCTTAGTGCAAGAGAATGTCACATTATATTGCCCTTTATGATAGCAACCTTTATTATGCAGTCTATGCTTTTATTCTTTGCCATCACGAGTTCGTACAACGCTCAATTTTCTCTTATACTAAATGATCTAACACTTTTAGAAGCAATTTTTATTGCCTTATTGCACCGATGACAACTTACTTGAAGGATCTCACTCAATCCTTAGGTAGGTATAGTGGACTCTTGAAAATAAGATTTGGGTTTACGGGTTTTTGGATGCACAAGTAGTATCTCTACTTGGTGCGGAATTTTTGGCTAGCAAAGATGGGGGGCAAGCACCACATGTTGAAGGATCTACGACAATATAACTTCTATGTGAATATGAACAAACATAAACCATTACGTTGTCGTCCTTCTCCAATGTCAACAATTTTGGCATATAATATTTTGATGGGGGCTCACAATCACAAAAGATTTCCAAGATAGTGTATTTGCATGTGAAAGTTCTCTTCCTTATAGTAATCATTCAGGAATTGCTTGTATGACCAATATTGGGATTGTCAAGCTTCAAAAGATTGCACTTTCTAAGCCCAATAAGAAGCTACTACTAGGCATTATATGAACATATAATTTCAACTTCATGATATTTAATTCATTCAGCAATTTACTCATAGGATATAACTGAAGCACAAGAGTAAATGACAAACTACTCCAAAAAGATACAAGTGAAGATCAAGCGAGTAGTAATGTAAATGGGTAGCTATTTGAGGACTCTCTCTTATTTAAAAGTTTCGGATCTAAGTATTTTATTAAAACAGCAAGCAAAACAAAACAAAATGGCACTCCAATAATAGCACACATCATGTGAAGAAGCAAAAATTTAGGCTCAACAGATACTAACTGATAATTGTTGAGGAAGAAAGGTGGGATGCCTACCGGGGCATCCCCAAGCTTAGATGCTTGAGACTTCTTGAAATATTATCTTGGGATGCCTTGGGCATCCCCAAGCTTGAGCTTTTGTGTCTCCTTAATTCCTCTCATATCACGGTTTTCCTAAATCTCAAAAACTTCATCCACACAAAACTCAACAAGAACTCATGACATAAGTTAGTATAAATCAATGCAAAACCTTATCATTCTATACTGTAGCAAATCACCAAAATTATTATTCAACCTTTCATACCAAATGACTTTGCATATTTAATACTCCTATCCTCAAATAGAATCATTAAACAAGCAAACATTTGCAAACAATGTGAACATAACAGCAATCTGCCTAAACAGGACATTCTGTAAAGAGTGCAATTGTACTCATACTTACCAAACTCCAAAAATTCTGAAAATTTACCACACTGTGGAAAATTTATCATAGCTTATTGTGCAAAAAAAATCAACCTTTTATCATATTCTGACTTTTCTAGAGAATTTTTGCAACAACGACAAACTTTCTGTTTTGAAACAGCAACATGTAGACTTGCAAAATAAGCATGGTAAAGGCTATCCTTGACATTTTTATTGATATGGAACATGCAAAACATTATTATAAGTAGCAGAAAGAAAATAAAATAAAATGACTCTCCAAGAAAAACACATATCATGTGACGAATGAAAATATAGCTCCAAGCAAGGCTACCGATAATGTCGGAGACGAAAGAGGAGATGCCTTCCGGGGCATCCCCAAGCTTAGTTGCTTGGATCTTCCTTGAATATTACCTTGGGGTGCCTTGGGCATCCCCAATATTAGGGTCTTGTCACTCCTTATTCTCCTCATATCAATATCTCAACCAAAACTTGAAAACTTCAATCACACAAAACTTAACGGAACTTCGTGAGATGGGTTAGTATGATAAAGACAAATCATTCACTTTGGTACTGTCAAAGACAAGATTCAGAATTGTTATCACACAATGCCTACTGTACCTTATCATTTCCATAATTTCAATTGAGAAAAATAAGCCATAGAAACTAGGAAACAAGCAAACTATGCAATGAAAACACAATCTGCCAAAAACAGAACAGTACATAAAGATTTGAATTAAGGTCATACTTCTGTAACTCCAAAAATTCTAAAAACTTAGGACAACGTAGAAAATTTGTATGCCCATCAATTGTAAAAAATCCATAGTTTTTCTATGTTCTAGTAAAAGATAGGAATTTCTGCACTGGACGCAAAAGTTTCTGCTTTTGAACAGAATCAAGTCAACTATCATCCACACTATCCCAAAGGCTTTACTTGGTACTTTATTGAAACAAAAGCTATAAAACATGATTACTAAATTAGTCTAATCATGCGAACACACAAAAACATTAGGTAAAAGTGCTGGATTGTCTCCCAACAAGCTTTTCTTTAATGCCTTTTAGCTAGGCATGATGAGTTCACTGATGCTTGCATAAAAGATAAGGATTGAAACACAAAGAGAGCATCATGAAGCATACACTACAAAAAAAAGACACATCCATGACATTTTGGGCCAACAAATTTTTTTTCTGTCATACATATGACATTTCTATGACGATAATTGTGACAAAACCTGGTATCACCATAGATGTGGTGGGCTCCTACTTCTATGACAAAAAATCATGACAGAAAATGGGCTTTTTGTCTTGGGTGGGCCGGAGACGCAGCTGCATGACATTCCTTGGGCCGTCCATGATGGAAAAACCCGTGGTAGAAGCGAGGGGGAGGAAAATTTCGGGGAGTTGCCGATTATGTTGGGAGGTCGGGCAGAGCGCGCGCTGCTTTCTCAGACACGTCAGGCGTTGGCTCTAATCGAACCCGGCGATTACTTTGCGCAGTCTACGTTCATCGAACCCGAGCGATCGATCGATGGTCGTTAATCGAACTCGATGGAGTGATTCCTTCACTATCGCTGCTAATTGAAGCCGATCGATTGATGAACAGAGAGCGCTATGCGGGGGTGGATGAACAAGTGAGCGGTGGCATTACCTCGGATGAACTAGACCCGTGGTGTGGAGGGCTGGATGAGCGATGAGACGGTGGAGGGGTGGTCGTGGAGGGTGGTTGAACAGACCCGTGGTGTGGAGGGCTGGATGAATAGTAGACGGTGGAGGGTGGTTGAACGAAGAGCGGTGGAGTAGCGTGTGGTGGAGGCTGGATGAACAGGAGCCCGTGGAGGTGGAGGAGGTCGACGGTAGCCCGTGGAGGCTGGAGGAGGTCGACGGTGGAGATGAACAATATCCGTGGAGTCAGTTTTGCGTACGCCACACCCTCTCGATGAACAGGACCCCGCTTTGACCGAAGCGCCCAACACAAGTCCGCTTTCGTCCGTTTTGCGGCACGCCACACCCCTCTCGATCAACAGACCCCGTTTCGACCGTAGGAGGTCCGTTTCGTCCGTTTTGCGGTACGCCACACCCCTCCTGATCAACCGGGCCCCCGTTTCGACCGTAGGAGGTCGGTTTCCTCCGCTTTGCGGACGCCAAACCCTCCCGATCAACGGGACCCGTGCGAGCGTGGGAGGTCCGTTTCCTCCGTTGTCAGCGGTATGCCGAGCCTCGCTTCCATCGCTGTTCCGTCCAAGCCCTCCCGATGAACACGACCATGCATTCTGTTCTGACCCAGCCGGTTGGCTCCCCATCAACACGATGACGATGCTGTTTCTCCGTTCCGACTTAGCCGTTATGCGTAGCGCGGCGTCGAGACCCGCTCAGATATATCGTGCGTGGCGATTTTCTTTCTTGCACCCTCACCGTTATGCGTGCGTGTACATGCTACGCGGCGCCTCTACTACGACACGCGGCGCCTCTACTACAACATGTGCGCGCCTCTACAACGACCGGTATCTACGCATACGTTCGCGACCGAATGACAACGCCACGACGCTTCGACCAGGTGGGTCCCGACCGCGAGCACTTCCTTGCTGCGAAGATGTAGCTGGTGGGTCCCGCGGTCGGGGCGAATCGCTTTTTTTTTGCCCGGACGCACTTCCTTGCGTGCGAAGATGTAGCTGGTGGGTCCCAGCAGTCAGGGGGGCGAATCGTTTTTTGCCCGGACGCACTTCCTTGCGTGCGAAGGTGTATTGGTGGGTCCCAGCCGTGGTCGGGGCGAATCGTTTTTTTTTTGCCCGGACGCACTTCCTTGCGTGCAAAGATGTAGCTGGTGGGTCCCAGCAGTCGTGGGAAACGTTTTTTGCGAAATCTGATGGCCCTTCGGTGGGTCCCACCGCCGTGGAGGAATCATTATTTTCCGCGTAATAAGGAGGCACTTCCTTGCTGCGGCCGTGGACCCAGCTGTCAGCCTCTCCACGTACATTCCACGTCCGATGGAAGTCGTTCCTTGACCACGTTGACCACGCCGTGCCGAGAGCACTAGGGCGATGGACGACGACGCGGGTGGAAGCCCGCGCGGAGAGGAGTACGAGAATTCACTGGTTCGGCTGCGGTGTGAGGCTGCCGTCGCCGCAGGGCCTGGCCAGCGGTGGGAATAGTAGGGCGGTGAGGCCTCCATGGCAAGACACCCGCCACGGGAGGCGTGGAGCATGCGGCACAACCGGCGCTGCTTTGGGTATTTGGAGCAAGAAGACCAGAGGTTGAAGAAGCACTACACCGTTGGATGGACATCGACGATCTTTGGAGCTAGAATAGTTCATATTGACTAAAGTTGACAAAGGCCCCGCCCCGACCAACTTAGTAGGCCCTAAGTCAGCCTCCCACCATGGTGGGTCCCAGCTAGCAAGGGAGTATTCATTTTTTGTGCGTAATAAGGAGGCACTTCCGGTGAGTCCGTGACGACAATGGGAACGTTTTGATTTAAATACGCTGGCCCGTCCGTGGGTCCCAGCAATCGGGGAAAAGTTTTTTGTGAAATAAGGTGGCCCGTCCGTGGGTCCCTGCTATCGTGGAGGAATAATTATTTTATGCGTAATAAGGAGGCACTTCCTTGCGGCCGCCTAGACCCGGTGTCGGCCTCTCCATGTACAAGACTCTTCCGATGGAAGTCGGCCGTTGACCACATTGACCACGCCACGCGCCGGCCGCGCCAGTATGTGGTGCGGACGACGGCGAGGCCTAGGAAGGGGACGACGCGAGCTGGGAAGACACACGGTGGTAGCCCGCACGGAGAGGAGTACGAGGTTCATGGTTGGCTGCGGCGTGAGGCTGTCGCCACCGCAGAATAACAGGGGTGTGGGTGAGTAGAGGGATACCCCGGGCCGGTGGTGGGAGTAGTAGGGGCGGTGAGGCCTCGCGACATCACAGCCGCCACGAGAGGCGGAGAACGCGGCACGACCGGGCGCTGCTTTGGGCGGCCGGAGCAAGAAGACCAGAGGTTGAAGAAGCACTATGGTCGTTGGATGGACATCGACGGTCACTAGAGCTACAATCGTTCATATTGACTAAGTTGACAAAGCCCTCCATCCCCATCAACTTAGTTGGCCCACAAGTCATCCTCCCACTATGGTGGGTCCCATCTAGCAGGGTGGGTATTCCTTTTTTTGTACGTAATAAGGAGGCGCTTCCTTGCGTGCGAAGATATAGGTGGTGGGTCCGACATGTCAGCGCGGGGAACGTTTTTTCGCGAATACAGAGGCCCTTCGGTGGGTCCCAGCTGTCGGTGGAGGAATCATTATTTTTGCTGCAGACAGTTCACGGCCGATGGATGTCGTTCGTTGACCATGTTGACCAGGCAGCGCCGAGAGCACCATGGCGGTGGACGACGGCGAGGCCTAGGAAGGAACGACACGGAGCCGGGAAGACTTCGGCAATGGTTGCCTGCACGTGGGGAGTACGAGAGGTTTACTAGTCCAGCTGCCGTCACCGGAAAATAACAGGAGGTGTGGGTGAGTAGAGGAATGGCCTGGCCAGCAATGAAGTAGGGTGGGGCGGTGCGGCTCAGCGGCAAAGACAGCCGACCACGGGAGGCGGGAGCAGGCAGTCCCACCGGAGCTGGTTTGGGCGTCTCGAGCAAGAAGATCAGATATTGAAGAAGCAGCACGGCCGTTGGATTAACATCCAACGGTCACTGCTGCTAGAATCGTTTGTGGACTAAATTTGAATCGTTTGTGGATTAAGTTGACAAAGCCAAAGTACACATCAACCTAGTAGACCCACAAGTCAGCCTCCAAATCTGTCCCAAACAGCATACAGCCCGAAATTTCTAGCCAGATTCAAATTTTAAATCTAAATATACCTTAATTTAAATTCAATGAAATTTTACCCGCACAAAAACAATGAAATTTAAAATATCAAAATCCGAAAGAAAACAGTATTTGGGAACTAATTGCCTGTTTGCTGTATTTTTTTCATTTTACAGCCCATTTATTATTACTTATAGCCCATTTCTTATTACTTATAGCCCATTTATTATTACTTATAGCCCATTTCTTATTACTTATAGCCCACTTCCTATTACTTATATCCCATTTTCTGGGCAAAATGCATCCCTCCTCGTCTTGAAAGACTTCCGGCCCAGCAGGGCGTAGAAAAGCAAGTAGGCCTATGTTGGTTATTCTGTAAAAAAACAAAATAGCTGGCTAGCCATTTTTCAGAAAGGAAAAAAAAACTAGGCTGGTCATGTGCTAAACATATGAAATAAAAGCCTGGGCTAGACGGGCCACGGGTCCCGCACAACCTAGTTGATACCCTTCTCCGTCCCGAAAAACAAAATTACTACGCGCACTCCTGTGTCCCTACTGTCATCCTCACCATGTACAGTCATCTCCTTATACCTCTCGGTTGTTGACCATGTTGACAACACCGGAGGGCGGCACCGCGGTGAGCAAACCAAGGCGGAGGACGATGGTGAGGCCTCGGACAGGAACGAACAGAGCCGGGAAGATCACAACCACCGTGGGAGGCGGAGCAGCGGTCCCTGGCGCTGGTTTGGCTTTTGGCGGCTCGAGGAAGAAGAGACTGAAGAAACGCGACAGACGTTGAATGTCAATCGAACGGTCAAGCTTGGCACAATCGTTTTTTGACTAAGCCGACACCAAGTAGCATACTTTTTTATATATAGGAAAAAAACTGCAAGGAAAATGTGTTCGTCTGCCGTCCTCCTCACAGAGAACGTTCGCCACATAAGTGACTAGCACCCTTGGTTTTCAATCGAGAGGTCTTGGGTTTGAGTCCGAGGAACTCTCAATTTTGTCCTCCTTCCTTCCTCGCAAAAAAAGGGAAAGAAAATCAAAGACTTGGGAAGGCGTACAGAACAAGCTAGTGTACCAAGAAAGAGACGCTGCGAAGTTTTAGAAAAAGAAAGACGTGTTCTCGTAGCTGGTTGAATCCAAACCTAGACTATGACTATATATGGTGCTCTGCTACTCTGCAAGTAATGGAACTAACATATCCAACTTTCGCTTCTCCTCTTCTCTACTTACTCTACCTAGCATCAGAAGCTCTGGCCACAGCAACCATGTCCGTTGGCTACTCGTCCACCTGCTCTTCAGCAGGCAACAACCAGATATGCGCCAAGTCGCCACCCGTACCATCGCCTGTGGGTCTCATCACACCCCGCCAAGACACGCAAGACCGCAGCCGATTGCTCATCGCAACCCGCTGCCGTTGGTGTGGTGCCACTGCTGCAAATCACACAGAGTCATCCGTCGCGTCTCAACCACAATCCGCAACCCTGGCCGAGTCTTCTACAAATGCCTGAATCATGGGGTAATAATATGTTTAAGTGTTGTTCTGCTGCTTTCAGTTGCTAATTTTTTTAATAGTTTGGTTGATGATCTTCCAATTTGATTCGTGCAGAAAAGGGAAGATTCGTGTGATTTGTATTTCTGGGAAGTTGCTGATGTGGGGGCATGCAACTACGCTGATTATTAGGTTAGCCGAGGAATCCCAATACCAGCAGGTTGGGGTGTTGGACAAGTAACTGAAGGAACGGCAAAAGAGGAAGATGCAGAGCAGAAGGTTAAAGATGCAGTTCCTCTGATCATGGCCAAGCAACAGCTGCTGAACGGCCTTGACAGCAATGAGGAGATGAAAGAGCTTGTGAAGATAATGGGCAAAATAGATGTGCTCTGTAGGATGATTGTCTCTTTATTTCCAGTGTATGTAGCACTCGTGATGTATTCAGTGGCTACGACATGAGCACTTTGTTGAAACTAGTAATGAATGAAACCTGTGCAGCAGGCTGGGCGTAGTGTTGTGAACATCTAATGATTTCTATTAACGGAAATCAGTGGGTATCCCCTTTTGCTCATATAAATAAATAGCAGAGGCCCTATCGGGTTAGCTTTGTTCTCATTCGAAGACGTCGAGAAAATTGCAGTCCAACAACAAACTATGTCATCAAATTCAAGTTTCACAGCCAAATATGAGTACAACTAAACAACAATGTCATCATGTTTTAGTTGTCATACAATCACCAAACACAAATCAGCATACATAACAAGTGATGTTCTCACAGCAAAATACTAAACAATATGTTCATCAGGTTTCAGTTGTCATAGCAAACACAATTTCACATAGTAGATAAAAAACGTCTTCTGACAGGCAAATACGACAAAAGCAATGTAATCATCATCCGCAGCAGCAGCGTCAACATCTTCGCCATGTGTATCAGTCTGAATCGTAATTCCCCACGGTGTCATCTTCTTCTTCGTCCTCAACGTCCTCGAACGTTGGCTTCTTCTTGATCAACTCTTGTATGTCCACAGCACGACAGGCAATCTTTTCGTCGGCTTTATTGGCGTGATGGTTCTCAAAGATATTAGGAACATCTATGTTATCTTGTACATCAAGAGCAGTGTAAGCATCATCTTGTTGTGCAACTTCATTAAACGAATTCCTCTGCTCAAACCTTTGCAATACTCTCCAGTCATCGCTACGTGCAAATGTGTCTTCCAAGAAAAATATCTGTGTTGCTTGATTTGCCAAAATAAAAGGCTCGTTCGTCTGGTACGCCGCCTTGACATTGATGGATTTGAAATAATCATCAGCTCTGGGTTTTGCGATCTCGAAAACAGGTTATACCAATGACAAGACAACAGTAACCACACACCGATGATCCTCGAAATCGAGATATATCGCAATCGAACAATGTCTGTTATGTTAGCATACATTTCAGTTGTCTCTTTGTCATACGATCCGTGCTCATGATGGCACTGTTTTGTGTCTTCCTTCCTTCGTCTCGTGCAAGGGTGTTGTAGCGCACATCTCCAACAATGCAAGATTCATAATGTCTTACCCGAGTATCGTGACCCATTGCTAGTGAGTAAAGGGCATCATCAACTGCATGCCCATCCTCCGCATCTTCTTAACCTATGGTTAGAAAATAGACAAGTTGATCATCTTATGTACTCAATATATTAAAAACCGACAAATTGCACTTCAAAAGCTTACATGGTTCTTGAACCATTTCGCAAATCCTTTCATAACCAGTTTGTCAATGTTTCTTGGATTTTGCGGCAAGAACTCCTCTTTGTAGATGCTGCACAACATAGTGATCGCGTCAAACATCTAAATATATAAGAATGTGCTGCAAGTTTAGTAGATTACGATGTATAAGCTGCAAGATCGCACTTACTTGATATAAGGTAGTATCTCGGGACTCTTATTCAACACATACCAAACCATTTTATCCAAATCTTTAGGTTTGTCCTCTTGTCGACTCTTCCCCGTAACTCGAGCAGAATAATCAAAACATTGAGCCCGGATTGTCTTCACCCACCTCTTTGCTAAGCTGATCACTGTTTCAATGTATTTTGAGCAGAATGTCAACGCTTCAGTAGCAATGTAGGCCTCTCGCAATGGAACCCTCGGTCTAGCTCTGTTCCTAACATAGCCCTTGAAAGTGCCTAGCCGCCTTTCAATAGGGTACATCCAGCCATACTGTCATCGACCTCTAAGTAGTGCCTCATCGTAGATGAACAGCCAAATGCACCATCACATCAAAGAAGGCCGGAGGATATATCTTCTCAAGGTCGATAGGATAGTTGGTATCTTGTCTCTAAGACGCCCAAAGCATCTATCCCGATATTCCTACCGCAGAGTTCCTCAAGAATTGTCCCAACTCTGCAATCGCTCAGATAAGTCGTATGCCCAATCCTCTAAGGATAACAGTAAAACCCTTTGAAGTAGGACGTGGCAGTCATGAGTTTTCAACCCTTGTACCTTGTTTCCATCTGACCGACTCTCCTTTCGTGGTTGGAAGCAAATCCATGTGGGAATCTCACATGTGACAGACCTTGCATAATTCTTTTCTTTTTACCTTGTCCAAGACGCATACACACTGGTGCCATATCCCGTGGTTTACCTTCATCTTGCACCTGCAAATCCTTTTGATACCTGTGTGTCAAATCAATCCTAGATTTTAAGATATCTTTCGTCTTGCCTTCAATGTTAAGAAGTGTGCCGATAATGCTGTCACATATATTTTTCTCGATTTGCATCACATCAAGATTATGCCGCAGATCCAAATCTTTCCAATACTCCAAGTCCCACAAAGTGGACCTGCGGGTAAACAATAATCTCTCTTCTACCGTGCCACGCTTCCTTTTCCCGCTACCAATACTAGGATGGTTTCCTGGTGTAATATGCCTGACCTTCTCTAATTCCACTTGCAACTCATCGGCGGTGAGCCTCTTTGGCGCATCACAGTTTTCATGCTTTGCATTGAACACATGTCTTCAGTATTTTCTAGGATGCGGCTTGTCCTTGGCAAGGAAACGGCGGTGTCCAATGTAACAGATCTTGCTAAGTATTGCGTGATGACAATGATTCTGTCACAATGAACACATGCATTGTAACCATGTGTCGCTCGCCTCGACATAGTGCCCAAAGCCGGATAATCATGGATGCACCAAATTATAACAGCACGCAGAAAGAAATCAGCTGGTGGGTTGCTATATAGGTCTCGAGTGAGAACACCCTTCCATAGCTGTTGAAGTTCCGCCACAAGAGGCTCCATGAACAAATCAAAATCCTTTCCAGGACTTGGACCTAGGATGAGCAAGGCCATCATGTAGTTTGATTCTTTGGTGCAGACATTTGGAGGCATGTTGTAAGGGATAACAAGCACTAGCCACATGCTATATGTGGCGCTCTGGTGGCCAAATGGGTTAAATCCATCTGAAGCTAAGCCAAGTCTAATGTTTCTTGGGTCAGAAGAAACTCTTTGTGTTTATCATTGAAGCTTTTCCACTCACTACCATGAGATGGATGGCTCATCACATTCGATCTCTCAGACTCTGGTTCCTAGAATGCCACAATACATCCTCTCTTGTTTCAAACATCATGAAACAACCTCTCGCAATCTTGGTGTAATTGGAAAATGTCTCGTAACATTATGAGGAACCCTCTTCACAAAGATCGACATCTTTCCATCTTGATGATTTGCATTTCGGTCATTCACTTGTTGGCATAATCCTTCCGAATGTAACACAATTATTCTTACAAACATGGATAATATCATATCCAATTCCAACCGCACGAAGGAAATTCTTCATTTTATTGTAGGTGTGTGGCAGCTCAAACGATCTCGGGAAAGATTTATGAAAGCAGCCAACATCGCATCGAATGATTTGTTGGTCATCCGCTCAGATGTCTTCACCAAGAAAGGTGACCATAGTTGAGAATATCCGACAGCTTATTTCCCGGGAGACAAAGAACGTTGCATTGTTCCAACATGCGGGCCCACCGCTTTTTCTTCTCGCAGTGAAAGTTCACGGAATGCACGAGCATTTCAGTAGCATCGTTCCAATGTTGGTCAAACTCATCGGCTCCGCCACCACCACCTCCTCCTCCTCTTCCACCGAGCATCAGCAGATAAGATGGTGATCTGCTGCTTCCACGTAGTCAATAACATTGACGCTCATAGCTTCACCATGATGAACCCACCTAGTATATGTGACCGACATCCCATACAAGTGTAGATGATTTTGCACAGCTTGATCGGGTCTTGTAACTGAATTCATACAACTGCTACACGGGCAGAGCACATATGATTTCGGACCACCGTACTCAGCTCTGATAAAGTTCATGAAGTTTTCAACCCCCTCGACATATGCAGCGGAGAATCTTCGAGCAGAAGTTATCCAAGTCCTATCCATCTGTTACACATAAAAATTAGTTCTTCTACTAGATATCACAGGAAAAACATATATGCTTTTTTATGAAGTCCAGAAAAAAATACCTAGGTCGATGTCTAAAGCTATGGCAAGATATTTGGCCGACCAGATCTAAGTAACGAAATATATGTAAAGCTAATTCAGCAAACAGATTTGAGTGCTAAATTATGGCAGGCTGTTTCAGCAGTCAATGAGGCCGAGCACACAGCCATCAAACTATCGAAGGCCATCGCAGCAACAAAGATCGAGTATAAAACGGTGTAGAGCTATTTCACCTAACAGATTGGCTACTAGACCATGGCACCCACGCCACAATAAATATATGCAGGATATTTTAGCAACTAATCGGCCTTGGCATGCCATCTCAGCTAAGCAGATTGAGTGCGAACAGGCAAGGAAGCTTCTAAGCAGAGCATATTGACAATAAACTACTTCGCAAACAGTGAGATTAACAGCATCTATCAGCTAACATTCAACGCTACACCGACATGAACGGGCCCCGTCAAGAATGCGCGCGTCGTGGGAGAAGCCGACCGCCGTGCGTCTCCACACTAACGCCGCCCGGTGGCGGCGCTGACCGCCGTGGCGCCCACAAGAACGTAGTCGAGGTGGCGGTGCGGCTAGAGGACGGTAGTCTACGAGCGTCATGTGGAGCGAGAGGATCGCCGTCGCCCCTCGACGAACGCGACGCCGACGATCGGCCGCGCGGGAGGGCGGCTTTGGCGGAGCGAATGGAGTGGAGGGGGACGGGGAGGGGTTTGGGGAATATTTGGCCAAGGGCGGTTGAATCAAATTTGGGGGAATTTTTGTGTGTGTGGGGGAGGATTTTCGCGCGGTGGGCGGGGAGTTTGGCGATGGTCGGTTTCTCCAAGTGCAGTCCCACGTGTCGCTGAAGAGGCAAGCCGAAGCGCGTTCTGTTTGCGTGAGCCGTGTGCAGGACCGAACGTGTGTGGGGTGCAATGCGACCGCGACAGGAGTGCTATGAGTGTACTGCCTTTTTCCTTTTAAACTAGGAGCTTCGCCCCCTCAAAAAAAATGTTGCTTCGCGCGATCCATCGATACTACTAGTAGTAATCCGGTAATCCCGACTAAAAGGGCGCGGCCGGGTCTTTTCCCGCGCGATATGCTGGGAGGTTGGCTTAGTTGGGTTTTTTAGATTTGTCTTGGTTCAATAAAAAGCAGAGTTGGCGATGATGGTGTGCCTGTCATCCTGCAATATAGGCCGTCCGATCTATATCTAATGGATAGGAAGGAAACTATGACAATTTACCCGCACTCCTCTCCACATTTGCAGATAAGGCTTTGCCTCGTTCATCCTTTTCTCCCACAAGATCTTGATCTTCCGTGCAACGCACGGGCATCTTGCTAGTACTCCTACAATATGTATATTATTGTGAAAGTTTATATACACCGGCCAAGATTAATGCAAACATGGTAGATTTTCATTACATTTCAAACTTTTATAGGACAGAAAAATAAAAGAAACCCGACCCTAAACCTATTCTACGGCGGCGACCGACGTCCATGTACGAGGGCGGGGTTCAAGACCCGTGAAGTGAAGGTGCAGTCTTCGGCGAGCAAGAGTAGAACACGGGATACGGACCGGCCAGTTGGCACACCACGCCCTGCCGCCTCCCATGCCCTACTCATCCTCGGAGGAGTCCTCGACCTCGGCGGTGCCGGACGTTGGACGGCGGCAAGTAGGACGCGTGGCTGATGGTGCTCCGTCGTCGGCCGCCAGCATGGCTACCGCCAGCGGTCGCGGTCGCGTCCGCGTCCGGCTACGCCGCTATTGCGTCGCGAGAGGCGACTTGAGCGAGGGCGGCGACCTTGAGCTTCAACCTCGAAGACAAGCTCTCCCACAGAGCGTTCGCACTTCCGGTCATGGCGGATGTGGTGCCAGGTAGGAGGACAATGCGCTATGGTGTGGAGGTTAGCTGGGCATTGCCGCTTTAAGTAGCGCATTCCGGTGAGGCCAAGCGTCCGGGTGCGTCATTAAGTCGCCGGAGTTGGTTCCTCGGGCACCGAGCCTCTTAACGACGACATACGAACGGACGGCATGAATGCGGGTAGCTGGCGCCGGCTGGGAACGCAACGCGTGATGGCGCGAGGGACGAGGGCTTTGGTGTGCCAGGGTAGTCAGCTGCGGTCGTTGGAGATGCCCTTTGCTCAAATGTGATCCCTGCATGTCATTGAAAAAGCAAGACGACTCGGCATGGTCTCAGGTCCAGAGGATGCAGTTGGCCGCGCTACACCACTCCGCGGACGCGTCGCGGCGCTCCGTGCATCCTCGACGAGCCGGGTGTTGGGGTGTGTTTGGATTGTGGCCAAAGTGCACCTTACCAAAATTTTGGTCATGACCCAAAGATTGGTCTTTGTTTGGATGGTTGCCATTTCTTTGGCATGCCAATGAACTCTAGCCAACTCTAGTTCATTTTTCTTGCCAATGTCGGCCAAATCATGGGCAACCAATACCTCAACCAAAATTTTGGCTACCCAATGCTTTGATGGGGCAACCTTGGGCACAAACCAAACATACCGCTGGTCGTGCCATAGCACTAACGCCACCCTCGGCACATCGAAACCGACCGTGTCTATCGATGATATGAGCGTGTCGCCACCGCGCCGCCGTGTCCAGAGGCGGTGCCGAGCTGCGCTCGTTGTTGGCCCCAACGACCCACATGAACGGTTGTCGGTGGCGAGGAGGTCGGGCCAGCTCCTCCATTGACTAGTCTGTGCTATGTCGGTTTCCCTGTTTTCCGGCCATATTCGGCGTCGCTGTTCGATTGCGATTAGGCCTTTCACTATGTAGGCCAAGCGAGACAACTTATTGTTTATTTGAGTCGTTCAAGTGTAATCATGTGGCATTTGCTTATTACTCATTCCTCTCCAGCCCTCTTCTCCATCGATCATGTCGCCCTCCAGTCGAGTCCATACTCCCGCATGCCTCATTTGAACATTTCGCCGAGTATCCTTCGCATGTACCCACCCTAGTCCTCTTTCAATAGATCTCCGGACCCCGAGATGAAATCGAGAGGGAACGAGTGGGGGCACGTGATACCTAAGGCAGATTCAAAATTTTGAACCGGTGATCATAGCATCCGCAAATCATATATAAAGGGTATTCAATGTTCGTTTCGTTTTTGAACGTACAATATACTCCCTCCTATCCTTTCTACTTTACATACTATGATAGGAGTATAAGTTTTATGTGTAGTCAAAGTATCTCTACTATGATAAAAAAAGATATCAACATTCAACAACGCCCAATCAATATTGTTAGATTCGTACGTACTCCTAGATTTGTACTCGAGATGGTTTCCAATTTGACTATTGACAAGATTAATATTACTCCTTTCACATAGGTGAGTAAGTCTTCTTAGGCTGTGCACCGTGACCAAGGAGGAGGGGAAAACGAGAGACATTAATGTTTATTTTCTAATTAATAGTATTGCATGCAATGAACTAACCACTGCATGCCATGTTTGATAGTCTCAGGTCATTAAAAGCATGCACACCATCATCTCTTATTGGTTCATATGTCAAGAATTAATGCACTGCGCCTACGTGTTTTGGGATTCTTTGGTTTTCGTAATATGACTTACACACCTAAACGGAGGGAGTACATGAGATGTATAATGTGAAAATTATATCATTGGAAACTCCTTTCACATATGAAATTGACCATATGCTTTGTGTATGTTGCATGTCATATATTATTACTCTAACATTTGGTCAAAGTTAGCCTTGAAAAACGCATTAGACCCTGTATGCTTTGTGTAAGTTGCATGTCATATATTATTACTCTAACATTTGTGTAAGTTGCATGTCATATATTATTACTCTAACATTTGGTCAAAGTAGTATAGTGGAAGTGGATCCTCTGACGTAGGTATCCCTGCCTTACCCTCCCTTTCGGTCACTTACTGGCGGACCCCATGCTTGCTAGGCCCCACATGTCAGTTACTCGATGGGTTCGGCCACGTTAGGGGATCCTCATCTGTAGTATACTCCCTCTGTTTTTATTTACTCCGCATAAAACGGAGGGAGTGGTGGTATAATAAATGACGCGGGCGGGGGAGGGGGAGGGACGTCGGTTTGCTCTCAACTACGGTCCCACAAGCGAGCCAAAATGCAAGACGAAGCGCGTTCCATTCGGTGAGCGACGTGGAGGGTCCAGCGTGCCGGGCTCCAACGCGAACGCGACAAGAGCGATGTATAGTCAAAACCGATTGACCGGTCGTCACCGGAACCACTATTCACACCAGAACCTTCGCTGCTCGTCCTACGCCAGCGACTGCCCTAAAACCACACCAAATCTCCAACCCATTCCCCCACCTTTCGATCCCCTAGCCCGCATCAAGCGTCCCCTAGTTCGCCGGAAAGCCATGGTGCGCCGCAAGATCACTTACTACAAGATGTCGACGCGGGCGCCGCCAAGAAATCGTGGCGGCGGTCGGCGCCATGCACCTCCGCTCCCAAGCTCGCTGCGGCGGGCCAATCCTCGAGTTCTCGGAGCCAAGCTACAAGGAGGAGGAAGCCGATCCAATGTTCATCGCGGAGGTCGCGCGCAGAAGGCCCCGATGGGTATGAGACGATGGACGCCGACTTCGTGCGGCCCGAGTCCCCATGGTGCAGGTGGACCAGCGGTTCAACATGGCGATACTAAAGGAGGACCGGGAGGCAGAGGCTCAACTCGACGCGGAGCGCGCACATGCCGCTGCCATCGAGGCTCTCCTGCAGGCGGAACCGGATGTCGTGGATGTGAACCGGGCGGCGGAGGCTCAACTTGAGGCGGAGCGCACGGATGCCGCTGCCATCGAGGCCCTCCTGCAGGCGGAACCGGACATCCTGGACATGAACCGGGCGGCAGAGGCTCGACTCGACGCAGAGCGCGTGGAGCCGCTCTCATCGAGCCCTCCTGCAGGCGGAACCGGAAGTCCTGGACTTGAACCGGGCGGCGGAGGCTCGACTCGACGCGGAGCGCGCAGATGCCACTGCCATTGAGGCCCTCCTGCAGGCGGAACCGGATGTCCTCGGCTTGAAACCGGGCTATGCTCTTGTCCGTGCAGAGCACCCGCACGCTCCGCTTGAATGAGTAGCTGGAGGCCGAGGACAACCACGGTGCGGAGACACACGTCGGCAGCGACGGCTGGTTCACGCCGGCAGCCAAAGACGACGAGGCCGTCTCTTTCCGCGAGCAGTGATGTTTTTCTTTATGTTGTTGTTTTTATGGATCTTTTGCTGTGTAAAAACATACTATTTGTTATGCAAGTCGCCTGACTTGGGTCAGTCTACCATTTCAGGCGGTTGGATGAATATCCTACGTCTCCTAACCCTTCTTTCCTTCTTCCTCACCTCTTCTTCTTCCCCAACAGACCACCGCACGGGCCGTACGGATACTCCCCAACATGTGGTTGGGTAAACATACTCTATGAGTGAAAATTATGTGTCAGCGATAGGATGGCTGAGTTTGGTTTGTTCACATGCGACAACACGTGTCAGTGAGGGTCCGTTCCCTTGGTTGGGTTTGCGGCGTGCAGGAGCGACTGTGTGAGGATGCGGTGCGACCGCGGCGTGCAGGAGCGACCGTGTGAGGGTGCGGTGCGACCGTGATAGCCGTGCGCAAGTGTACCTCCTTCTCATTTTGAAAACTTTAGGCAAGCTTGGCAAAAATGTGTGGCGAAGTTTGGCAATGCAAGGCCTAGACCCAAACAGGATAAGTACGTATGTACTAGGAGTACTAGTGTTAAAAAAGAAAGGCCGGGTTTTCCTTCGCGCGATTTAATCGATACAAATCCTCGTTTCATGTGTCAATTAATGCATATTTTTTTCACGAAAGACCAAAGAGCTAACCATCTCACTCCTCATCGCTTGATTAATGCAGCGCCATGCAAACGAACCTTCTCACTTCCGCATGCATGCAGGGGATATTAATGTCCTTGGTTGCTAACCCATCAATTTTGCCTCGATTAGTGTTAGTGACCCTTTGCAAATTGTAATTTTGATATACTGACCTTGTGTACAAAAAAAATGGAGGTAGTAACTATATTTGAATTCCTTGCCCATTGCGGTGACGTCGACGACTTTTTTTTTGGTGGTTTGGCGAAGTGCGTTCGACGGAGAACACCATTGAGGGAGACCACGGTAAGTCGTTCGCAAGTGCCACCTGCAAGCGAGACAACCGCCTTATTTGCATCCAGAAGTCCTTTACTAGTACTACTACTAGGAGTACTAGTGCGGTGAGATGGTTTCTCAAGAAGACGATGGAGAAGCGGAGTCGTGAAGAGTGAAATGATAGTTGCTTCGTCTGTGCTTTGTGATTTGACGCCTCACCGCTTTGTGATTTGTGATAGAAGGGACAGGGAATAGACTCGTGCTCTATACTGTACTACATGCGCCCAAGCATGGGAGAAAGAGGAGAGACGTTGCATTTTTCTATTCCTTCAATCAATCAATCAGGAGCTTCGGTTCCATCTTTTGGCTTTGGCAACACCGCCCACAATGGTTCCCACGATGCCAAAAGCTATTTTCACATTTGGCTACACATTGTGGATGCCCTTAACCGTACCACTTAGTTTTGCTCCTGTGTGCTATCTATACAAATCTCAATTATATTGATCTAAAACATTATAGAATCAAAGATTAGTAAAAAGGAGGTGATTTTGCCGCGCGGATGGCGGGGGAGGTTTCTTATTTTTTGAGGACGTTGTCCTGGCGGTTTGCTAACATGCGGTCCCATGTGGCAGTGCTTTACCAAGCTGATTCACGTCCCACATGAGGCAGAACAACGGCAGAAGCAACACGTGGTTAAGTTGAAGAAGATGAGGGAGAAGCGGATTCAGCAACGAGTGAAATGATGGTTGCTTCGTCCCTCCAACTTCTTTTTTTAACATTATTACTTCGTCCCTCCAACTTAACTGTGGGAAAGGTGCAGCTTTGTGATTTGATGCCTCATTGCTCATTACTACGCCTGTGCCATGACTGGGGTGCTTCACCCCGGCTACTCTGCACTGTATTCCGGTATGGCACGTGAAATCGGTAGCTTGATGTCCCACATGTCGGTGAAAGGGACTAGAAGATTTATGAAAGCGAGCGCTCCACTCTTACAACAGAAGAGTAAACGACACGACGGCCCAGTGAACTGTCACTTGTACTGTATAGTACTATAGTTTTGTTGTTTCGCACGATCCATCGATACCAACCCGATTAAACAGGAAAGGGCGGGATTTTTCCCGCTGTAGATGATCTTCGCCATACATTTCAAAGGCAATTTTAATGTATGCAAACTGAATAATTATAAGTAACAATATGATATCTAGTAAAACTAAAAACACATATGATTTATTGTGTTAGAGTGTAGTAGTAGTGTTGTATTGCATATTTGTTAGATGTAACATGCGAGAACGTGTAGAGATGTAGTTTTGGAGGGCCTACAGAGAGAAAAGCGTAATACGGTCACCGAACTTCAGAATAAGCTGATTACGGACACTATATACGTTTTGCGGTGATTATCCGGTCACTTGCTCACAGTTCAGGATCAGATTGCACTCTGTTGACCGGCCAAATAGTCTACGTGGCGCCATGTTCACTAGTTAAATTGAACACGTTCCTTGTGGGTCCCACCTGTCAGTTCGCATAGGGAAAAGGTCAGATAAACACAAATTTACGCAGGCGCGACAAGGCTCCAACCCGTGTGCAGGAATCACCTGGTTGTGTATGTGTCTGTCAGGGCGTGATGTGTGCGCATGCACGTGTAGGTTGAGCACTTGAGCGTGAGAGTGTGTGTTGGTCGTGTGGTGTACTGGTGTGTGCATTCATGCATGCGTGTGTGCGTGTGAGTGTTGCGTGCGTGCGTGGCTGCGTGTGTGCGTGTGAGTGTTGCGTGCGTGCATGGGTGCATGTGTTTGTGTGAGTGTTGCGTGGATAGAGTTCCTGTGCATGCTTGTGTGTGTGTATAATCACCACACCAGCTCATGTGTGTTAAAACAGACGGCTCAGCATACCAATACAAGGCCACCTTGTCCGCTATGCCCGCGGTCATGACTTCGAACCACCGTCAAAATATATTTTTTGTCGTTTGTTTTCATTCTTGCAAGCAAGATGCCCGTGCGTTGCACGTAACATCAAGATGCATTTATATGACTTGTTCATCTTGTGAGAGAAAAGTATGAACGAGGGAAGGCCTTATTTGCAAATGTGGAGAGGTGTGTGGGTACCTTTTTGCAAAATTGCCATAGTTTCTTTCCTATCCGTCAGATATAAATCAGACGACCTATATTGCAGGATGGCAGGCACACCATCATCACCAACTCTGTTTTTTAGAAGAGTGTATTTTATGTATTTTATAATAGTGTAGATGTAGAGTAGATACAAGTCGACAGGTGGGCACGATGTTAGTGAGATAATGCGTTGCAACACTAGAGGTGCCACGTGGAGCGTTTAACTGGTCAACTAGTCATGTCTTGAGAAAATACAAAGTTGTACGGTGAGCCCGTGACTGTATAATAACCCCTAAACGTAATCGGTGACCTTAATGAGTGGATTATGAAGTCCAATATATGTATCGTGCTTTCGCTTCAAATACAATGATCTTCATTGCATATATTGCGAGAGAAAGATGAAACACGCGTGAATTTTCTGGGGGCTTACTTTTAGAGTACCTGGAGATAGTTTTGTATGCATACGTGAAAGGGGCGACTGGGGGGGGGGTATGCGATGAGAGAGAGATGCTCTTCGTTTCTCTTTATTATGACTAACTTTGTATATAGTATAAAAATATACAAATTCACAAAGTCGGAATAAATATCATTGTGGGCACCATGCAATGCAAATTAGCGTCAGACTCCTCCATATAACTTTGTAATGTTGTATATATGTAGAAACTCTAAAATAATTTTTTGGCCACACTTTATTCAAAAGGAATGTTGTATGCGAAATAAACGTGAAGAGAGGGCTTTTTAGATCAATGGGGTACGTGATGTAACATGTGTGAATGTGTAGTTGATGCATTTGGCGGGGCCTAGAGAGGTATGTGTGTGTATTACGTGTTCGAGAGAGGCATGGATAGAGGGGCCGACAGGGGGGCGTGGGAGAGATAGCACGAGAAATGAGAGTGGTCTAGAGAGAGAGAGACGGATATGACGTCACGACAAGAGATTCCATTCCCTTGAGTGTGTATATGCAAGGGGGGAGGGAATAGAGGCACCAGGAGAAACTTTCTCTGTGTGTGGTGTTTGTGTTGGTATGTGTGGGTGTGAGAAGATAATGAGACGTGGGGGCATAGGGTGTGTCACCGCATGAGGTCCGGTGGGTCGAGGTGAGGCCCTTTGTTCGGTTCCGTCCTGCGCCACATTAGTCGGCCCATGACACATTTAGGAAGACCCATGGATGACTAGTCGTACAAGACAAAGATAGCAGAATTGTGAAGGACTCTGTGTCCACTGACAAAGCCGGCTAGGATTTATAACCCTAGGTTCTTGGACTAAGGTAAACCCTTTATCTCTGATATTACTATTCATTCAACCTAACTTTAAGGGGCATCCTACAAATTGCTCTGCTAGAATCATACTCGTCGATTAGGAAGAGAGGTGTGAGATAATGCGTGAGAGACAGGCGTAAAGATAATGTGCGTACATGAGACACGTAGGCAGGTCCATGTATATAGAAAGGGTCGATGAGGATTGTGCGTGTGTATGTTTGCGAGAGGAAGAGTGCTTGTGATAAAGATAAGT
This sequence comes from Aegilops longissima, assembly GCA_021605205.1. NCBI lineage: Eukaryota > Viridiplantae > Streptophyta > Magnoliopsida > Poales > Poaceae > Aegilops > Aegilops longissima. The sequence continues at coordinate 115,881,488 of CM038680.1, forward strand.
GAAAACAGTTGTAAATGGTTACGAGAGGGAGGGAGGGTTATATCCAGAGCATGTGTGCGAGAAAGACACCTCGGGAGAGAGTGTGTGAGCATGTGTGAGAGACCACCGATGGAGAGTGAAACTACACGTAAAAGACTGTTCTACACATTGATTAAAGACATAAATTGTATCCAAATATTAGGATGGGATCATGATATTTGCAATTCGCATAAGGAGCGGTCATTGATCCATCAGACATCTAGATTCTATCGAATTTGAGCATGTCTATGTTATTATTCGACACAATTGATCCACATAGTTAGTATTTTGAACTCCAGACAATGCATCGCTTTAGCAATCGAATATAAACGTGAGTATAGTTCATGTTGTGTGTGTAAAGCACATTATACATACGAAAGTTACACTATGGACATTTATAAATAGCTACCTATGAACTAGCATACATTTGAATTCAACCTAAGGTGGTTTAAAAAAAATTGAATTCAACATGAAGTCCATTCAATTATTTGAATTTGATATCATGGCATTTGTAAACCATACCTAAACGATGGGGGTACCAATCTTTGCTCTGATTTTGTGCATAATAGCCTATGTAGTCGTGTACAAAATAGATTCAAATTTAGCTCCTCCATTCCAAAATAATCGTAGTTATAGGATTTTCAAGTGTCGGATTTCGTGTTCCGGCAGACCCTTGAGGTTCGAACACTAGGGTGCGCGCGGAGATCCAACCCTCCACCGTCTCGCACCTCGCCGAATCGCTGGGACCTAAACTACTAGACGAAACAGCACAAGACACACGAGATTTACACTGGTTCGGGCCACCATTGTGGTGTAATACCCTACTCCAGTGTGTGGTGTGGTAGATTGCCTCTTGGGCTGATGAGGAACAATACAAGGAAGAACAGCCTCATGAGGGTCTGTTCTTGGCAGGTGCGATGAACTGCTAGGTGGTGTTCAGTCGCTCTAGCTACTGGTTTCTTGATGAGGATCCGGATCTCTCCGCCCTGGGGGTGGCTACTCCTATTTATAGGTGAAGGCCCTGGGCCTCTTCCCAAATATTGAGCGGGAAGGGCGCCAACAATTAGCCATTTTGAAGGGGAACATCGGGTACACTTATCCCGACTAAAGTTGGTCTTCGCCGCCAAAGGCTCGTGATGACCTTCGCTTGGGCTCCACAATGACTCCTTCCGGCCGTTGGGCTGGTCTTGGTCTTGTTGCACGAAATGGATGCCTTTGCTTGATACTCTTGTTCGCGCTTGCTCCTTTGCACCAAAGGGGAAAGGAGGACATCTGCTGGGCTGGCGCCGATGGCGCCCTTGGTCGTCATGGCTTGCGTCATGGGCACCTCGCCTAGGTACCCTGCCTTGAACTCTCCGCCTCCTCATGAGCCAGCCTGACGAGGCCGTGCCTGAGGAAGCTCCTTGTCATCTGCCCTGCGAGGCTCGGCCCCTCGCGAGGGTCTTGAGCTGCGTTGATGAAGATGGGCGTCTTGGGCCTCCTTGAGCCATGCCGCAGCCGCATGCGAGCAAGTCAGGGACCCCGTGCCCGTAACGCCGACAAGAGCCCGGGCCCACGGCGCGCCCGAACTTGGCCGAGCAGAGAGGCGAAGGGCAAGTCGGCGTCATGGGCCTCTAACAGCCTGACCTTGGACGCCAGCGTGGCGGTTGATTGGACGCGTGCGCACTGCATCCCCACGATGCCTCGACAACCACCCGGATTCGACAAGTCCCTGCATGCAGAGTCGGTCATGATTACCGGTGATCGTGGAGGCCGACGGTTGGCCTTCGCCGGCTATAAGTACGGAACGGCGCGCGCCCTTCCAGTCTATCCTTCTACTTCTCCTCCTCCTCGTTTCGTCTGGTTGCCATGGCTCCGATCCGCCGGTTCTCCACAGAAGAGAAGGGAAAGGCTCCTCAAGAGGACCCTGACCTGCTCCCCCCAAAGAAGTGGCTTGCCCTCAGGTGTCAGGGCAAGAGCGCTCACCAGGAGGCGCCCATGCCCTGGTGCGAGCAGCCGCCACCAGGGTTCCCTCTTCCCTTGTACGCGCACATTGGCGGCTCTGAAGGAGGCGACGCCGGGCGCCACGAGCGGCGCCGCCGCCGCCGCCGCCGGGTCACGAAGGCGTGTGTCTTCCCCCCTGGAGTCCACGACGAGGGCTCCTGCCGGGAGTTCGTGCCTCACGTCGCCACGCCTCCTAAATCTTGGATTCATCTTCCTTCTTTCTTCGCCTCCGTCGTCCGGCAGGGGGAACCCTTGGGACTCTGGCTGCAGCACGCCGGCTGCGGCACCCTCGCGACCGGGGCAGAGGTCGCGGTAGTTGCCCCGGGCGAGGTCTTCATGACTCGAGGCTGGGGCGAGGTCGCCTGGGTCTGCAGGACGAGGGGCGCCCTCACGATCCACCTGGAGTACGATGGTGCTTCGGTGGTGTCCTTCAAGGTCTTCGACGCGGAGGGTCGTCGGCTGGAGTGCTGCCCCGGGACAGGTGGTCGGGATCCTGCTGCGGTGAGGCAGAGGCCGCCGACGCCCCTTGGCCGCTCCTCGGTGACGGCGGCGCCGGAGGATCCAGCAGCTCCGCCGAGCTCTTTCTGCGACGCCGGAGACGAAGCGACGAGCGCTACGAGCCTCCGAGCCTCGCGCCGCACCCGAGCAGGCGGGATCGTCAGTCGCCGCCGCCCTGATCTGGATGGGGTTGGCGCGGACCGGGTGGCCCATTGTTGGTGATGGCATCGCGCGATGCCCCCTGTAGTTAGGATTCCTTAGGATGCGCGCTTTTGTTCCTGCGAGGGGCCAAGAATATACCCTACGGGGGCTTGTAAGATGTGTGCAGCTCCATCTGTCAATATAATCCTTTTTATGAAGCAATGCGAGATGCTCATTCCGTTCTAGCTCAGTTTCCTCCTTTCGGTCCTCACGAGGGCTCGATGCTCGCGGCCGACAGGTCCAAGTCCCAAGGCGGCTTCAGCCGCCGCTGGTATCTGGTCGCGATGCCGTGGTCAAGGCCAGGAGGTGAGCGCCCGAGGTCCGTAAGAGCCCCGAGTCGCGATGCTCGGGGTCCCCTTGGCGCTCAAGCAGCCATCATTCGGTGAGAAAGGAGAACGACGTTGCTAACACGGGGTTGCATTGAGTGTGGGGATGGTGTTGCGATAACTAGTGTGTCCGGGGGGTGACTTATCTCGAGGGTCAGGACAATGCTTCATGATGCGGCGCTAGGTCCGTGCCTTGGCCCGCGAGAGATTGCATGGCGAGGTCGTTTCGTGCTCCTTAGAGGGACCCTGCAGGTTCACCACAAAAGGAACAAGAGCTCACCGTGGCGATCGTTAGTTCTGCCATTAGTTGCTTGGGAGAGGCGCGAGAGGCCTCGCGAGGTGTGTTGGGGTACCCGTGAGCAGCCAAGCAGGCTCACGGGCCCTACCTCAAGGCGGGTTGCGCCTGGCTCGGGTCTTATCTTCGAGTGTGTTCCGCAAATTTGGCGGATGCCGGTGCTCACGTCTTGGTCCCGGCTCTCGGGCTGGTCTCGGCCGTCGCCTGGCAAGCCAGTCGCGATGCCATGGACAAGACCAGAGGGTGAGGGCGGAGAGCCGGTAGGAGCCCCGAGTCGAGATGCTCGTGCACCTCCCTTTAACGCGCAAGATGGGTTAGATGACGAAACTCACGTCCTCGGTCCCGGCTCTCGGGCTGGTCTCGGCCGTCAGCCGGCAAGCAGGTCGCGATGCCATGGACAAGACCAGAGGGTGAGGGCCGAGAGCCGGTAGGAGCCCCGAGTCGCGATGCTCGTGCACCCCCTTTAACGCGCAAGCTGGGTTAGATGACTAAACTCTACGCCTCGGGTCCCGGCTCGGGCTGGTCTCGGCCGCCGTTGGCAAGCCAGTCGCGATGCCATGGACAAGACCAGAGGGTGAGGGCGGAGAGCCGGTAGGAGCCTCGAGTCGCGATGCTCGTGCACCCCCCTTTAACGTGCAAGATTCCGTCACCCAGGAAAAGGCACCAAATAACAAGCATGGTGGAGCGAGAGCATAATCCTAAGGAAAACGTAAGAAGGATACATGCCGCTGGGACAGGCCCGAGCGGCTTGGGGATGATGCAGCCCGAGGGGCGCCCCCAACAGGATAGGCTAATGACATGAAATAAAAGGGATACATGCCACAGGGACGGACCCACGCGGCCTGGGAATAATGCGGCCCTGAAGGCGCTCCCAGCTGGAAACAAAACTTAAAGATGTCACCTGGTGATGTTGGGGACGAAGGGGTGTTGGTGTAGCAGACTCGATGGGCTGCGGGAGCCGATCCTCACGAGCCTCCAGGATGGCCCTCATGAGATGCTGGTGCGCAGCAACCGCGTTTGGCAGGCCATGAAGCATGCGCACGTAGCTTTGGGGCGGGCCTCGAACGCCCCACTCGCGAGGGCCAGAGGCGCTTGAGACGCTGCCTCGGTTGAGCCCTGGTATGTCGATGCAGACGCGCAGCCCACCATCCTCGCTGGATGGGGGCCACAGTGGTAGGCGGCGGCTGCCCTCATTACCCTTGACTCCTGAGCTCTGAATGGCCTTGCCGACGAACTCCCGAGGGTTCGCCCCTCCTGCCTTGCTCCTCGCTATGGAAGCGTGCTTCAAGCACGCCCACGTGGTTCCCAAGCGCCTCCCTCGTGACCTTGGCGAGGTCGGCGGCCCTCCGGGAGAGCCCCGAGCCCGGCTCGAGGAGGCGCTGGGGCGCTTCCTATGCGATGGAAGGAGGCTCCCCTGGCCGGGCGCTGGCCTCGAGGGCCTGCCTCTTGAGGAGCCGGGCGGTCGATGTCTTCTTCTTCTTTGTGCGGCCTCGGGAGGCCTCCTGCTGCTTGTGGTGCAGGTCTTCTAGCGATGTGGCTCGAAGGCTCGCTCCGAGGAGCACATGCGTCTCTCTCTTCACAGGCACCGTGATGACCCCGCCGCTTCGGCATCTTGAGGAGGTTGTAGCCGTGGTGGGTTACGGCCATGAATTTGGCCTGCGCCGAGTACCCGAGGATGGCGTTGTACGGCAGGCGAATGTGGGCGACGTCGAAGTCGATGAGCTCGGTGTGGTAGTTTTCGCGAGCCCCGAAGGTGATAGGAAGGCGGACCTGCCCGATCGGGACCGTGGAGCCGTCGCTGACTCCGGAGAAAGGCTTGGTTGGCTGAAGCTGACTGTAAGGCACTTGAAGATTGTTGAATGTTGCCACAGACGGGACGTTGAGTCCTGCCCGCCCGTCGATGAGGGTCTTGGTGACCAGCACGTTGTCGATGATTGGGGAACAAAGCATCGGAGAACTCCGGTGTGGCAAGACTTGAGCTGATCCGCTGAGCTGAACATGATGGCGCACGCCGACCACCTGAGAGGGCGCGTGGCCTCGAGCTTGGGGAGGACTGCATTCACTTCGCGGGCGAACTACTTGAAGATGCGCTGAGAGGCTGGGGCTTGAGCTCCGCCCAGGATACAGGCGATCGCACGCGGTTCCTGGAAGCCCCCAGCCCACTCGTCCTGATGACGGTCCTCAATTCCCCTTGGCTGCGGCGGCAGTGGAGGGAGGCATGCGTTCCCCTGCGGGCGATCCTCGCGAGGCTGATCCCTCCAGCCTCCCTCGCAAGGCGGGTCTTGCCAACGGTCCTCACGAGGTTGGTCGCGCCACCCTTGGCGCGGGCCGCGGTCTTCCCAGCGTCCTGCATTCCTTCCTCCTCCTCGGTCGTAGCCTCGGTCGCTGCGCTCGGGGCGTCTGCCGACCCTTCCTTCGCATACGGCCCGGAGCTCTTGGCATTCATTGGTGTTGTGGGTGTGGAGGTCGTGGTACACGCAGTACCGACTGCCCTTGGAGGACTCGGGCTGATCTCTGCCTGGCTTGGTGTCTGGTTTTTCCGCGAGTACGGCAACCCCCTTGCGCTTCACGTCCTTGGCCTTGGACTTCTTTTCTTCGGGATCCACGGCAGGCAGCTCGAGGAGGAGAGGCGCCTCCTCAGCCTGGCGCGACTTGGTCACCAAGTTGAACAGCCCAAGGAGGTGCACAGATCTTCATGCATCGCCGGCTCCTCCTTCCTCTTGACGTCGCGACGCCGCCGGAGAAGGCAGAGATGATGGCCTCCTCCGTTACCACCGGGATCTTGAGGCGTGCGTTGTTGAAGCGCCTGGATGTACTTTTGCGGGGTTTCCCCGCTGCTTGATTCGGCGATGTCGCCACGGCGGTGGCCGGTCGCGAGTACCTCGAAGTTGGCGCGAAGCGGGTGCGCATCTCGGCCCAGAAGAGATCGTGCTCGGGGCGAGTTCAGAGCCAGTGCGGGCTCCGCCTTGAGCGCCATGGGAAACCAGTCTGCCATGACCTTTTCATCCCCGTTGGCAGCCTCGATGCCCAGCTCGTAGAGGTGGAGGAACTCCGTAGGGTCAGCTGTGCCGTCGTAGCGAGGAGGCAGGTCTGGCTTGAACTTGGCGGGCCACGCGACGCTGCGCAGCTCGGAGGTGAAGGCGCGACAGCTCGCCGTGGCCGCGGGGGCCTCGGACGACAGCGAGCTTGGTCTTGCGGGCCTCCCTGCGCCGCAGCTGGGGGCAGCGCAGGTCTCGACGTCTTTGGAGCGGGAGCTCGGGCAGCTTCTCGTGGGCGAGGAACTTCTTGACAGCTCTGCTCTTGCCGCACCGGCGCCTGGCAGAGCGGGTTCCACCGAGGGCGCGCGCCTTGGGGATGGGCGCCTTGAGGAGGAGGCGGCCGAGGCGCCGGGAGTTCGCCGCCCTTGGGGCGGTGCGGTGCTGATGAGACGGACGGTGCGGGCGCCTCTGCAGCGCGGACGAGCTCAGCGACTTCGGTCGAGCCATTCTTCGTAGACGCTGTCGACGGGCGGTAGCGCAGAGCTCGCTTGCGCGATGAGTGCAGCTCAGAGCCTCCATGGCAGCTGGGCGCGCGTGACGAAAGAACCAGCGGGGTGAGCGAAGGCATGGCGGTGCGGCCATCCCGCCTCATGGACGGGTGCTGGACGGCGATGCTTGCTGCTCGTTTCGCCGGCGCCGGTGGCGGCGACGGCAGTGACGGGAACGACGAGGGCGCCCGCTGACGGGAGCTGTCTGGGCGACATGGGAGGCGAGGGCGGCTCGGCGCTTGGCGCGGGCACGACGGGCGTCACACATGGTTGCGGTGGTCGGGGAAGAACGAGGCGACGAAAGGCAGATTCCGGCGCACCCCTACCTGGCGCGCCAAATGTCGGATTTCGGGTTCCGGCAGACCCTTGAGGTTCGAACACTGGGGTGCGCGCGGAGATCCAACCCTCCACCGTCTCACACCTCGCCGAATCGCTGGGACCTAAACTACTAGACGGAACAGCATAAGAGACACGAGATTTATACTGGTTCGGGCCACCATTGTGGTGTAATACCCTACTCCAGTGTGTGGTGTGGTAGATTGCCTCTTGGGCTGATGAGGAACAATACAAGGAAGAACAGCCTCGTGAGGGTCTGTTCTTGGCGGGTGCGAGAAACTGCTAGGTGGTGTTCAGTCGCTCTAGCTACTGGTTTCTTGATGAGGATCCGGATCTCTCCTCCCTGGGGGTGGCTACTCCTATTTATAGGCGAAGGCCCTGGGCCTCTTCCCAAATATTGAGCGGGAAGGGCGCCAACAATTGGCCATTTTGAAGGGGAACAACGGGTACACTTATCCTGACTAAAGTTGGTCCTCGCCACCAAAGGCTCGTGATGGCGCCGCTTGGGCTCCCTAATGACTCCTTCCGGCCGTTGGGCTGGACTTGGTCTTGTGCATCAAATGGATGCCTTTGCTTGATACTCTTGCTGCGCTTGCTCCCTTTGCGCCAAAGGGAAAGGAGGACATCTTGGCTGGCTGGCGCCGATGGCGCCCTTGGTAAATCATGGCTTGCGTCATGGGCACCTCGCGAGGTACCTGCCTTGAACTCTCCGCCTCCTCATGAGCCAGCTCGACGAGGTCGTGCTCGAGGAAGCTCCTTGTCGTCCGCCTCATGAGGCTGGCCCCTCGCGAGGTCTTGAGCTATGCGTTGATGAAGATGGGCGTCTTGGGCCTCCTTCGAGCCACGCCAAGCAGAGCAGAGCAAGTCTGGGACCCCTGTTCCTTAACGCCGACATCAAGTGTCAAAATTTGAAAAGGAAGCAGATAATTTAATGAGGTTTTCAAACATACAAGGTCAAATATAACGTTGTCTATTTAGGTTAATCCTCATAGTTCAAGAGTACTCTAAACGTGAATGCTTGTGTTTCAAAATTTCAACGGCGCCTAAAAGAGCTTCTACTACTTTGAAACGCGTGAGACCAATGTTTGGTAGTACAAGGAAATTACTTTTCTAATAACTCCGACTGTGAAACCTACCGGCCTGACGTCCAAAGGTCTAAACCGGGGTAGGTTTCTAGCTTCATCTAGACGCCATGCAACCGCCTCCGAAAAACATTCATACACAATGGCCGCCTAAGCACACATGCGCGCGGCCGAAATCACTCCCGCCCACTATTTGGGACACCTGGGATTACCATCCTACCCCCGACCTGCAGTAGGCCCGAAATTTAAGAGGGGGGCTGTCGGTGTCAAAACCGGCGGATCTCGGGTAGGGGGTCCCGATCTGTGCGTCAAGGCTGATGGTAACAGGAAACAGGGGACACAAATGTTTACCCAGGTTCGGGCCCTCTCGATGGAGGTAAAACCCTACTTCCTGCTTGATTAATATTGATGATATGGGTACTACAAGAGTAGATCTACCACGAGATCGTAGAGACTAAACCCTAAGAGCTAGCCTATGATGGTATGATTGTAATTGTGATCGGCCTTCTAAGGACCAACCTCTCCGGTTTATATAGACACCGGAGAGGGCTAGGGTTTACATGGAGTCGGTTACAAGGAAGGAAATATAATATCCGGATCGCCAAGCTTCCCTTCCACGCCAAGGAAAGTCCCATCCGGACACGGGCCGAAGTCTTGAGTCTTGTATCTTCACGCTCAATAGTCCGGACGTTGTACACAGTCCGGCAGTCCGGATACCCCTAATCCAGACTCCTCAAGAGCTCCGAACCAGGCTTCAATAACGATGAGTCCGGCGCGCGGTCTTGTCTTCGGCATTGCAGGGCAGGTTCCTTCTCCGAATACTCCAAAGTGCCTGTCACGACGAATAGTGTCAGGCCTCCAATCAATGTTGTGCTCCTCGGCTTCGGTACCTCAGTAATGACCATCTCCATGTGTCGGGCGGATGCGAGGAGTCGAGGCCTTTTTGCATTTGCCACCCTCGATCCTCCGGGCTAACCGTCTAATTGAAGGGACGGGGATTGTCAGATCCAAACTCACTCTCCCTCCCAGAGCTAGCATCCAACAGACCGCTCCACAAAAAGCCATTCCAACATGGCCGGCCGTCGCAGCTCTTCTGCTTGCCCTTCTCGTTCCAAGTCGGGGGATTGGGGAGAGTGTTCAGTTCCTCATAGCCATTTGATAAAGTTACAAACCCAAGGGTTTGTCCCACCGGCGTTCATGGTCCCCGTCCGAGCTGGAATAGCCACTTATGACGGAGGAGACCAAGATGAGGGATCTCCTAACCCATCTCCGGAGGAGCGTATATGTCTGATCCCTCATTTGTTGAGGGGCGTCGGGTTCCCTATCCACCCGTTTGTTCGCGGGCTCCTGGAGTTCTACGGCCTCCGATTACGATCTTACCCTGCCTCTATTCTGCACATAGCGGGGTATGTTGCCCTTCTTGAGCTGTTTTAGTCTGCGAACCACACTTCGGATTATGGAGGAAGTTGTTACGCCGCCCCCGCACCTGTGGGGAGTCCCTATGTCAAGTGGGCAGGGCCGAAGTATGATGCATTGCCGAGACCGGATACCTGTCCGGCACTCCTGAGAAGGCACCAGAAAACTGGCCTTCAGAGTGGTTCTATATAAACGACGTCCCCCTTCCGGATCCAGTCCGGCCAAGTCTCCGCAAGTTTAGCGACGCCCCGCCGAGGGCACGCCTGAGCGGGCGCCCCCGGGGCCCTCAAGAAGAGGACACAAGGGAAATATTCCTCCTGATGGACAGGATAAAGTTACTGGCCAAATCTAGACTGTCGATAGTTGAGGTTATGGCGATATGCATAAGACGGGGAGTGCATCCGCTCCAATATCGGGGGAAGCCCATGGGGCATTTCAACGTGGAAGATGAAGCCACCCGCTGCGGTCGTAAGGGTCCGGACTCCTCTGCCGCTCTGGCGAGGATATTGTCCGATTTGTACAAAGGGGAAGAGGAGGAATTCCTTCGCATAAAAACGCGGGACGGATTCTCCATGTACAACCCCCCAGCGTGGGTAAGTTGCCATTCTTTTTCCCTGCTTTACTTACTCTAGCATTCTTCTTCTAAGGCACTTGCATCAATGCTTCTGGGCAGGAACTAAGGAGGGACGTAGAAGGAATCTTCAGCCCCCGCAACTAGAGGACCCTGGAAGGGCTCTAGATCTGGGACTTAAAGTGGATCCGGATATCACTGTGGACCTTGTGAACGGGGTATTCTAACAGGCGAGCTAGGATGGCGCCCTAGTGGCCATACGGCCGACTACCCTGGATTGCTCCCCGCTTCGCGTGTAAGCCGAGCTAAAAAACCCTATCCTTCGAAGAGGACTCTTCCCAAGTATTACAATTTATCTTTGAGGTGTCTTTCTATTTGCAGAAACGACGGCCGGAGCGAGGGGCCGAGCCCCTAGGGACTCGTCAACCACAAGCGTTCAGATCGGGCAGGCTCAAGAGGAAGGCGGTGAAGGTTGGCACACCGCTACAGAGGTAACGCAATGACCTGTCCTGTAACTATAGAATTTAAAATATGACAACGCCCTTTGTGTCCTGCAGGAAGAGGAATAACCGGACTATATCCGGCGACCCTACCAATCACGCCTCCACCAGCCGAGTTCCAGAACCGGCTTCGAGGGCGGAGGCGGACACGGGGCCAGCACCGCATAGCTCTCCAACAGAGAGTGCGGATATGCTCTCAGCCATGAATTCAAGTAGAGGCGCCATGAATCACAAGGCGCCGACGGGCCGCATTCAAACAACATCTTTTCGAAGAGGCATTTAATGCCTTCAATTCGAGACGATACATCCGAAGCTGCTCAAGGCGGGCTTGCCCGAAGCGACGGACCAAAGATACCAAAGATATACGGGTAAGAAAATTTGATAAGCATGTGTAGCAGAGCTCTCGAGACTTGAAACGGTTGAAACAACAGTTTTAAGGATCAATGTATGTACAGGTCCTTGTAGAGAAGAACGAGCAATTGTCTCGGGAGCTCGAGGGATGCAAGGCCGAACTGAGGGCCGCAGTTGCCAAATTAGAGGAACCCCAAAAGCCCTCATCTGGTAACAATTGTCACAATTGCACAAAAATGCACCAGTTAGTAAATGGCTGATGTGACAAATCTAACAAAAAATTCTGCAGACAATCCCGGGGTGAATCCCGGAGGGCGTAAGAGAGGACGCATCGCATCTCAAAAAGCAGTTAGAGGCTGGCGAGCGCATTCTTACGCGAGTTAGGCGGGAGAAGAACGATCTTCAAGATGCCAAAGTTTAGCTGGACGTGGAGTTAAAAGATCTCCGCGCTCAGCTGGTGAACTCTGTAAAGGAGAACAAGAGGCTTCGACGCGGCATTTATGGTAAGTGCTTAGACGAACTGTTGTATAGTTCGGCGAGGAAGTATATTGAAAGAATTTTTCTTGCAGGGATGTTAATGGGTCGCCCTGAGGAGGAGATGCCCTCATCTGCACATGATTTACTGCAAGACCTTTCTCAACTGCACGAGCGAGCTCGGCAAGTGATGCAGGGTGTTGCTCAGGCTTTGTGGCCATCAAGCCTACTGCCGAATGGCATGGGGGAACTTGCGGACCTGCTTCAAGGGGCCCAGCGGCGCTTCCGTCTATGGAAGATATCGGCATGCCGGCAAGAAGCAAGAGAAGCCTGGGCAATGGTGAAGATGCTCTACACCAAGCAGGACCCGAACCATATGGCCGAAGTGGGACCGGCGGGGCCCGATTGGCAAGAAATTCCCGTTAGTCTGGTGTATGACCAGGTAGCGTTAGCCGCTAAGTATTCTTCAACATGATTGTAAGCTAGATAGCCTGTTGGATGGTATAGAAGAAGAATTTAATCAGTCCAAGTGACTGTGTAATTTAATGGGCATGATGAGCCCCTAGCCGCATTAGAATCATTTGTCATGGCACACCTTTTCGCTTCAGCCCCCGGATCCTGTAGTCCGGGGTGTGTCCGAATACCCGCTCAGCTATACAAAACCGGGATATGCGTGGAAACAAGGCGTAGGGGTCATAAGTGCTTCAACAGACAAGTACCCAACTAGTTATGTTATATTACATTGATAGTAAGAAACATCTTCCAGAGAGAATAGTTCTTTTAGGGGTTCCTTTCCCTGGGTACGCATGCGATGACGCACATGTCCGGACTGCGAACGAAGGCGCAGGATACAAGAATTCTGGGGATTTATGTTATAATAAATGAATACATCTTTTTTCATCTGACGAATATTCTCTCAAGGAAGCTAGCTTCGCTTCACCCATCTGAGGTACACATCCGGCTGAACCGGCAGTAACAATTGCAGAGGTGCTCCCCTTATGCCCTAGCCGAATTAACAGGAACGTAGGGCATAAACACAAGAGCCAGGAAACCCAGCTTGGCAACATCTTAAGTCATATCGATGCATATAACGGTGAAGAAAAGGCACATATGGAAAAAGAATGCATATGCGACGGGCAGAAAGCCATGTGAGTAATCATTTTTAGCTTCCGTATAGGAAGCCCCCAGGTATTGCTTACACACTTAGTGCGGCTGGAGTAATCCAGAAATCCGCACTGTATTGAATACTTTGTGTGAAGGAAAAAAAGGTCGAGAAAGTAAAAGGGGATGGGGCATAATTAAAAGGGAGGGGTTAGGAGACGAACACTGTGTTCGGCGCTAGGCGTAGATTCTCCATAGTCTTGCCGCGTTCCATGGGTTCGGCTCGAGTCTGTTATTGGATGCATTACATAAGCGGTACGGTCCTCCGGTGAGAACTTTGTCAATGACGAAGGGACCCTCCCACTTGGGTTTGAGTTTCTCCTTCTTCTTCTCCAGTAGTCGTAGAACGAGCTCGCCAATATTGTAAGTTTTGGCCCGCACTTCTCTGCTTTGGTATCGTCAAGCCTGCTGCTGATAGAATGTGGAACGGGATTTTGCGACATCGCGCTCCTCCTCCAGGGCATCCAAATTATCCTGCCGATCTAACTCGGCTTCCTTCTCTTCGTACATGCGTACGCGTGGCGAATCATGTATTATGTCGCAAGGTAAGACTGCTTCCACGCCGTACACCATAAAAAATGGTGTATATCCGATGGTGCAATTTGGCGTGGTCCGTAGCCCCCGTAGTCGAGCTCCTCCACCCTGTGCGTATCCGACTCTGTCAAGGATCGCACTAGTCTGGGTTTGATGCCACTCATGATGAGACCATTTTCCCGCTCTACCTGGCCGTTTGTTTGGGGACGGTAGACGGAAGCATAATCGAGCTTGATGCCCATTTTGGGCACCAAGTTTTCACTTTGTCGGCTGTGAAATTTGAGCCATTATCAGTGATGATGCTATGCGGGACACTGTATCGGTGTACGACCCCGTATATGAAGTCTATTACTGGTCCGGATTCGGCCGTTTTGACTGGTTTAGCTTCTATCTATTTGGTGAATTTGTCCACCATGACCAATAAGTATTTCTTCTTATGGCTTCCCCCATTAAGAGGTCCGACCATATCCAGCCCCCAGACCGCAAAGGGCCAAGTTATGGGGATTGTTTGGAGAGCGGTAGGGGGCATATGACTCTGATTGGCAAAGAGCTGGCAACCGACGCAGTGTTGGACAAGGTCTTGTGCGTCTGCTCGGGCCGTCGGCCAATAGAAGCCTGTACGGAAGGCCTCATGGATTTCAGCCAAGAGCTGCCGCCCTTCCTCTTCGGAGATGCATCTTTGTACTACTCCGGTAGCGCTTTTCTTGTAGAGTTCCCCTTCGTAGACTTTGTAAGCTTTAGAACGCCGGACAATGCAGCGTGCTTCATTTTGGTCTTCGGGAAGCTCCTGCCTATTTAGGTAGGCCAAGAAGGGCTCAGTCCATGGGGCAATTACAGCCATGATTTCGTGGGCCGAGGACGTTATTTTGGGGGTAGAACCTCTGACTATGTCTGATGGTTCGGAATCTGGGGATGTATTCGGATCCGTGCTAGTATTGCCGGACTCCCCTTCCCATACTACGGATGGCTTGAACAGCCGTTCCAAGAATATGTTAGGTGGGACAGGGTCGCGTTTAGCGCCGATGCGAGCGAGGACATCCGCCGCTTGATTGTTTTCTCGAGCCACATGGTGGAATTCAAGCCCCTTGAACCGAGCTGACATTTTGAGGACGGCATTACGGTAGGCCGCCATTTTCGGGTCCTTGGCATCAAAATCTCCGTTTATCTATGATATTGCGAGGTTTGAGTCCCCGCGCACTTCTAGGCGTTGAATGCCCATAGAGACTGCCATCCGAAGACCGTGCAACAGAGCCTCGTATTTGGCTGCATTGTTGGAGTCTCGTGTATAATATTTGGAGGACGTCTTGGACCGTGTCTCGGTGGGAGACGCCAGACTACACATGCTCCCAATCCGCCAGCATTTTAGAGTCGTCGAAGTGCATGATCCAGTTTGAGTATGCGCCGTACTCTTTAGGGAGTTAAACTTCATCATTCGGCGACGAAGTCCGCCAACACTTTGCGACTTGATGGCCCGCCGAGGTTTATGCGTTATGTCGAACGGGAGAAGCTCAATGGCCCATTTGGCAATCCGAGGTTATTTATTATGTCATCGAGTGGTACTTCGGAGGCCACTATAATCGAACACTCTTGAAAGTACTGTCGTAGCTTCCGGGATGCCATGAACACCGCGTATGCTATTTTTTGATAGTGTGGGTATCTGGATTTGCATGGGGTTAGGACCGTGGACACGTAGTAGACCGGCTTTTGAGCGGTATTTGTATTAAATCAGCCTCTCGTTCAACGACGAGCACTGCGCTTACGACTTGATGCGTTGCAGCTATGTACAACAGCATAGGTTCGTCGACATTCGGCGCTGTTAGTACTGGATTACTGGCCAATAAGGTATTTCTTTCATCCAGTCCGGCCGCGGCTGCATCCGTCCATACGAAGTGTTCGGTGCGCCGAAGAAGGCGTTAAAGCGGTAGTGCCTTTTCTCCTAACCTGGAGATAAAGCGGCTGAGAGCAGCCACGCATCCGGCTAGTTTTTGGATGTGCTTGCGGTCTGTTGGTATGGCCAACTGTGACAGAGCTCGGATCTTTGCTGGATTCACTTCAATTCCTCTGTTGGAAACGATGAAGCCGAGTAGCTTCCCCGTGGGGATGCCAAAACACATTTTTCCAGATTCAGCTTGATGTCGTATATCCGGAGATTGTCGAATGTAAGCCTCAAGTCATCTATTAGGGTCTCGACGTGTCTTGTTTTTATGACCACGTCGTCCACATATGCCTCCACTGTTTTGCCGATTTGCTTTTCCGGGCATGTTTGAATCATGCGTTGGTAGGTTGCACCAGCGTTCTTGAGCCCAAAAGGCATAGTGTTGAAGCAGAAAGGGCCATATGGCGTTATGAAAGTTGTTGCAGCTTGGTCAGACTCTGCCATCTTTATTTGATGGTATCCAGAGTATGCGTCGAGGAAACACAGCGAGTCGTGTCCAGCTGTGGCATCGATGATTTGATCGATGCGTGGGAGGGGAAAGGGATCCTTGGGGCAAGCCTTGTTGAGGTCTTTGAAGTTGACGCATAGGCGCCTGGATTTGTCCTTCTTTGGTACCATTACCAAATTTGCCAGCCAATCCGGATGTTTGATATCTCTGATAAATCTGGCCTCTAGTATCTTGGCTAACTCTTCCCCCATTGCCTATCGTTTGGGCTCCGAGAATCGCCTTAGGGTCTGCTTGACTAGTTTATATACTTTTAGAATATTGAGGCTGTGTTCGGCCAGTCTGCGTGGAATGCCTAGCATGTTCGATGGGTGCCAGGCGAAAATGTCCCAATTCTCATGTAAGAAATCTCGTAGTGCAGCGTCAATCGCGGGGCTCAGCTGTGTCCCGATGGAAGCTATCCTCGTGGGGTCCGTTGGGTGGACCTGGAATTTTACTATCTCGTCTGCAGGTTTGAATGAGGTGGACTTGGTGTTGGAAATATGCCCTAGAGGCAATAATAAAAGGATTATTATTATATTTCCTTGTTCATGATAATTGTCTTTTATTCATGCTATAATTGTATTATCCGGAAATCGTAATACACGTGTGAATACATAGACCACAATATGTCCCTAGTGAGCCTCTAGTTGACTAGCTCGTTGATCAATAGATAGTCATAGTTTCCTGACTATGAACATTGGATGTCGTTGATAACGGGATCACATCATTAGGAGAATGATGTGATGGACAAGACCCAATCCTAAGCATAGCACAAGATCGTGTAGTTTGTTTTGCTAGAGCTTTTCCAATGTCAAGTATCTCTTCCTTAGACCATGAGATCGTGTAACTCCCGGATACCGTAAGAGTGCTTTGGGTGTACCAAACGTCACAACGTAACTAGGTGACTATAAAGGTGCACTACAGGTATCTCCGAAAGTGTCATTGGGTTGACACGGATCGAGACTGGGATTTGTCACTCCGTGTTACGGAGAGCTATCACTGGGCCCACTCGGTAGTGCATCATCATAATGAGCTCAAAGTGACCAAGTGTCTGGTCACGGGATCATGCATTACGGTACGAGTAATGTGACTTGCCGGCAACGAGATTGAACAAGGTATTGGGATACCGACGATCGAATCTCGGGCAAGTAACATACCAATTGACAAACGGAATTGTATACGGGGTTATTTGAATCCTCGACATCGTGGTTCATCCGATGAAATCATCGAGGAGCATGTGGGAGCCAACATGGGTATCCAGATCCCGCTGTTGGTTATTGCCCGAGAGTCGTCTCGGTCATGTATACGTGTCTCCCGAACCCGTAGGGTCTACACACTTAAGGTTCGGTGACGCTAGGGTTGTATGAATATGAGTATGCAGTAAGCCTAATGTTGTTCGGAGTCCCGGATGAGATCCCGGACGTCACGAGGAGTTTTGGAATGGTCCGGAGGTAAAGAATTATATATAGGAAGTATTGTTTCGGCCATCGGGAAAGTTTCGGGGTCACCCGGTATTGTACCGGGACCACCGGAAGGGTCCCGGGGGTCCACCGGGTGGGGCCACCCATCCGGAGGGCCCCATGGGCTGAAGTGGGGAGGGGAACCAGCCCATAGTGGGCTGGTGCGCCCCCCTTGGCCCACCCCCTGCGCCTAGGGTTGAAACCCTAGGGTGGGGGGGCGCCCCACTTGCCTTGGGGGGCACTCCACCCCCCTTGGCCGCCGCCCCCTTGGGAGATTGGATCTCCAGGGCGGCGCCCCTGGGGCCTATATAAAGGAAGGGGAGGGGCAGCCGACCCCGATGTTCAGCGCCTCCCTCCCCTGCTACACCTCTTCCTCCTCCGTCACGAGCTTGGCGAAGCCCTGCCGAATATCGCTGCTCCACCACCACCACGCCGTTGTCTTGCTGCTGGAGCCATCTTCTTCAACCTCTCCTTTACCCTTGCTGGATCAAGAAGGAGGATACGTCATCCGCTCCGTACGTGTGTTGAACGCGGAGGTGCCGTCCGTTCGGCACTCGGTCATCGGTGATTTGGATCACGGCGAGTACGACTCCATCATCCACGTTCTAGTGAACGCTTCCGCACGCGATCTACGAGTGGTATGTAGATGCAATCTCTCTTCCATGACTCGTTGCTTAGATGAACTCATAGATGGATCTTGGTGAAACCGTAGGAAATTTTTTAATTTTCTGCAACGTTCCCCAACAGTGGCATCATGAGGTAGGTCTATGCGTAGTTCTCTTTTGCACGAGTAGAACACAATTTTGTTGTGGGCGTAGATCTTGTCAACTTGCTTGCCGCTACTAGTCTTATCTTGCTTCAGCGGTATTGTGGGATGAAGCGGCCGGACCAACCTTACACGACGCTTACGTGAGACCGGTTCCACCGATCGACATGCACTAGTTGCATAAGGTGGCTGGCGGGTGTCTGTCTCTCCCACTTTAGTTGGAGCGGATTCGATGAAAAGGGTCCTTATGAAGGGTAAATAGAAGTTGACAAAATCACGTTGTGGTTATTCGAGGTAAGAAAAGCGTTCTTGCTAGAACCCAATTGCAGCCACGAAAAGATGCAACAACAATTAGAGGACGCCTAACTTGTTTTTGCAGCAATTTTCATGTGATGTGATATGGCCAGAAGTTGTGATGAATGATGAATGACATATTGTGATGTATGAGATCATGTTCTTGTAATAGGAATCACGACTTTCATGTCGATGAGTATGACAACCGGCAGGAGCCATAGGAGTTGTCTTTATTTTTGTATGACCTGCGAGTCATTGAAGAACGCCATGTAAATTACTTTACTTTATTGCTAAACGCGTTAGCCATAGAAGTAGCAGTAGTCGTTGGCGTGACAACTTCATGAAGACATGATGATGGAGATCATGGTGTCATGCCGGTGACAAGATGATCATGGAGCCCCGAAGATGGAGATCAATGGAGCTATATGATATTGGCCATATCATGTCACTAATATATAATTGCATGTGATGTTTATTATGTTTATGCATCTTGTTTACTTAGAACGACGGCAGTAAATAAGATGATCCTTACAACAATATCAAGAAGTGTTCTCCCTAAGCGTGCGTGCGTTGCTAAAGTTCGTCTGTTTCAAGCACCACGTGATGATCGGGTGTGATACATCCTTACGTTCACATACAACGGGTGTAAGACAGTTTACACATGCAAAACACTTAGGGTTAACTTGACGAGCCTAGCATGTACAGACATGGCCTCGGAACACGGAGACCGAAAGGTCGAACACGAGTCGTATGGAAGATACGATCAACATGAAGATGTTCACCGACGATGACTAGTCCGTCTCACATGATGATCGGACACGGCCTAGTCGACTCGGATCGTGTAACACTTAGATGACTAGAGGGATGTCTAGTCTGAGTGGGAGTTCATTAAAATAATTTGATTAGATGAACTTAATTATCATGAACTTAGTCTAAAACCTTTGCAAATATGTCTTGTAGATCAAATGGCCAACGCTCATGTCAACATGAACTTCAACGTTCCTAGAGAAAACCAAGCTGAAAGATGATGGCAGAACTATACGGACTGGGTCCGGAACACGAGGATCATCCTCATAGCTGCCAGAAACAATATGTCCTAGAAGGACCGCTAGGTGATGCACCTGTCCGAGAGAACCAAGACATTATGAATGCTTGGCAGTCTCGTCTTGATGATTACTCCCTCGTTCAAGTGCGGCATGCTTTACAGCTTAGAACCGGGCTCCAAAAGCGTTTTGAGCAACACGGAGCATATGAGATGTTCGAGGAGCTGAAACTAGTTTTCCAAGCTCATGCCCGGTCGAGAGATATGAAGTCTCCGACAAGTTCTATAGTTGTAAGATGGAGGAAAACAGTTCTTCGGTGAACACATACTCAAAATGTCCGGGTTGCACAACCGCCGTCCCACTGGACATAAACCTCCCGGATGAGGCGGTCATTGACAGAATCCTTGATACTCCCACCAAGCTACAAGAGCTTTGTGATGAACTACAATATGCAGGGGATGGTGAAGACCATTCCGAAGTATTCTTAATCTGAAGTCAGCAGAGGTTGAAATCAAGAAAGAACATCAAGTGTTGATGGTCAATAAAACCACTAAGTTCAAGAAGGGCAAGGGTAAGAAGAACTTCAAGAAGGGCGGCAAGGATGTTGCGCCGCCCGCAAGCAAGTTGCCGGAAGAAGTCAAAGAATGGACCCAAGCACGAGACAGAGTGCTTTTATTGCAAAGGGAAGGCCCATCGAAGCGGAACTGCCCCAAATACTTAGCGGACAAGAAGGCCGCAACACTAAAGGTATATTTGATATACATGTAATTGATGTGTACCTTACCATTACTCGTAGTAACTCCCGGTATTTGATACCGGTGCCGTTGCTCATATTTGTAACTCACAGCAGGAGCTGCGGAATAAACGGAGGCTGGCGAAGGACGAGGTGACGATGCGCGTCGGGAATGGTTCCAAGGTCGATGTGATCGCCGTCGGCACGCTGCCTCTACATTTACCTCCGGGATTAGTTTTAAACCTCAATAATTGTTATTTAGTGCCAAGTTTGAGCATGAACATTGTATCAGGATCTCGTTTAATGCGAGATGGCTACTCATTTAAATCCGAGAATAATGGTTGTTCTATTTATATGAGAGATATGTTTTATGGTCATGCTTCGATGGTCAATGGTTTATTCTTAATGAATCTCGAACGTAATATTACACATATTCATAGTGTGAATACCAAAAGATGTAAACTTGATAACGATAGTCCCACATACTTGTGGCACTGCCGCCTTGGTCACATTGGTGTCAAGCGCATGAAGAAGCTCCATTCTGATGGACTTTTAGAGTCTCTCGATTATGAATCATTTGACACATGCGAACCATGCCTCATGGGCAAAATGACCAAGACTCCATTCTCTGGGACAATGGAGCGAGCAACCAACTTATTGGAAATCATACATACCGATGTGTGCGGTACAATGAACATTGAGGCTCGTGGAGGATATCATTATGTTCTCACTCTCACAGACGACTTAAGTAGATATGGGTATGTCTACTTGATGAAACACAAGTCTGAGACCTTCGAAAAGTTCAAGGAATTTCAGAATGAGGTAGAGAATCAACGAGACCGAAAAATAAAATTCTTACGATCAGATCGTGGAGGAGAATATTTAAGTCACGAATTTGGTACACACTTGAGGAAATGTGGAATCGTTTCACAACTAACGCCGCCTGGAACACCTCAGCATAACAGTGTGTCCGAACGTCGTAATCGCACTCTATTGGATATGGTGCGATCTATGATGTCTCTTACCAATTTACCGCTATCATTTTGGGGATACGCTCTAGAGACAGCTACATTCACTTTAAATAGGGCACCGTCTAAATCCGTTGAGACGACACCGTATGAATTATGGTTTGGAAAGAAACCTAAGCTGTCGTTTCTAAAAGTTTGGGGATGCGATGCTTATGTCAAGAAACTTCAACCTGAAAAGCTCGAACCCAAATCGGAAAATGTGTCTTCATAGGATACCCTAAGGAAACCATTGGGTATACCTTCTACCTTAGATCCGAAGGCAAGATCTTTGTTGCCAAGAACGGATCCTTTCGGAAAAAGAGTTTCTCTCGAAAGGAGTAAGTGGGAGGAAAGTAGAACTCGATGAAGTACTACCTCTTGAACCGGAAAGTAGTGCAGCTCAGAAAATGTTCTGTGGTGCCTACACCAACCGGAGAGGAAATTAATGATGATGATCAAGGTACTTCGGATCAAGTTGCTCTTGAACTTCATAGGTCCACTAGGACACGTTCCGCACTGAGTGGTACGGCAACCCTGTCCCGGAAATCATGTTGTTAGACAATGGTGAACCTTGAACTATGAAGAAGCGATGGCGGGCCCAGATTCCAACAAATGGCTTGAAGCCATGCAATCCGAGATAGGATCCATGTATGAAAACAAAGTATGGACTTTGACAGACTTGCCGATGATCGGCGAGCGATAGAAAACAAATGGATCTTTAAGAAGAAGACGGACGCGGATGGTAATGTCACCATCTATAAAGCTCGACTTGTCGCTAAGGGTTATCGGCAAGTTCAAGGGATTGACTACGATGAGACTTTCTCTCCCGTAGCGAAGCTTAAGTCCGTCCGAATCATGTTAGCAATTGCCGCATACTATGATTATGAGATATGGCAGATGGACGTCAAAACGGCATTCCTTAACGGTCATCTTAAGGAAGAGCTGTATATGATGCAGCCGGAAGGTTTTGTCGATCCTAAGAATGCTAACAAGGTATGCAAGCTCCAGCGATCCATTTATGGGCTGGTGCAAGCATCTCGAGTTGGAACATTCGCTTTGATGAGATGATCAAAGCGTTTGGGTTTATCGAGACTTATGGAGAAGCCTGCGTTTACAAGAAAGTGAGAGGGAGCTCAGAGCATTTCTCATATTATATGTAGATGACATACTTTTGATGGGAAATGATATAGAACTTTTGGACAACATTAAGGCCTACTTGAATAAGAGTTTTTCAATGAAGGACCTTGGAGAAGCTGCTTATATATTAGGCATCAAGATCTATAGAGATAGATCGAGACACCTCATAGGTCTTTCACAAAGCACATACCTTGATAAGATTTTGAAGAAGTTCAAAATGGATCAGTCCAAGAAAGGGTTCTTGCTGTCTTGCAAGGTGTGAGATTGAGCTCGGCTCAATGCCCGACCACGGCAAAAGATAAAGAAGAGATGAGCGTCATCCCTATGCCTCGCCATAGGATCTATTATGTATGCCATGCTGTGTACCAGACTGATGTAAACCTTGCCGTAAGTTTGGTAGGAAGGTACCAAAGTAATCCCGCAAGGAACACTGGACAGCGGTCAAGAATATCCTGAAGTACCTGAAAAGGACAAAGGACATGTTTCTCGTTTATGGAGGTGATGAAGAGCTCGTCGTAAAGGGTTACATCGACGCTAGCTTCGACACAGATCTGGATGACTCTAAGTCACAAACCGGATACGTGTATATGTTGAATGGTGGAGCAGTAAGCTGGTGCAGCTGCAAGCAGAGCGTCGTGGCGGGATCTACATGTGAAGCGGAGTACATGGCAGCCTCGGAGGCAGCGCATGAAGCAATTTGGGTGAAGGAGTTCATCACCGACCTAGGAGTCATACCCAATGCGTCGGGGCCGATCAAACTCTTCTGTGACAACACTGGAGCTATTGCACTTGCCAAGGAGCCAAGGTTTCACAAGAAGACCAGGCACATCAAGCGTCGCTTCAACTCCATCCGTGAAAATGTTCAAGATGGAGACATAGAAATTTGCAAAGTGCATACGGATCTGAATGTCGCAGATCCGTTGACTAAACCTCTTCCGCGAGCAAAACATGATCAACACCAGAACTCTATGGGTGTTAGGTTCATCACAATGTAACTAGATTATTGACTCTAGTGCAAGTGGGAGACTGTTGGAAATATGCCCTAGAGGCAATAATAAAAGGATTATTATTATATTTCCTTGTTCATGATAATTGTCTTTTATTCATGCTATAATTGTATTATCCGGAAATCGTAATACACGTGTGAATACATAGACCACAATATGTCCCTAGTGAGCCTCTAGTTGACTAGCTCGTTGATCAATAGATAGTCATGGTTTCCTGACTATGGACATTGGATGTCGTTGATAACGGGATCACATCATTAGGAGAATGATGTGATGGACAAGACCCAATCCTAAGCATAGCACAAGATCATGTAGTTCGTTTTGCTAGAGCTTTTCCAATGTCAAGTATCTCTTCCTTAGACCATGAGATCGTGTAACTCCCGGATACCGTAAGAGTGCTTTGGGTGTACCAAACGTCACAACGTAACTAGGTGACTATAAAGGTGCACTACAGGTATCTCTGAAAGTGTCTGTTGGGTTGACACGGATCGAGACTGGGATTTGTCACTCCGTGTTACGGAGAGCTATCACTGGGCCCACTCGGTAGTGCATCATCATAATGAGCTCAAAGTGACCAAGTGTCTGGTCATGGGATCATGCATTACGGTACGAGTAAAGTGACTTGCCGGCAACGAGATTGAACGAGGTATTGGGATATCGACGATCGAATCTCGGGCAAGTAACATACCGATTGACAAAGGGAACTGTATACGGGGTTGTTTGAATCCTCGACATCGTGGTTCATCCGATGAGATCATCGAGGAGCATGTGGGAGCCAACATGGGTATCCAGATCCCGCTGTTGGTTATTGCCCGAGAGCCGTCTCGGTCATGTCTACGTGTCTCCCGAACCCGTAGGGTCTACACACTTAAGGTTCGGTGACGCTAGGGTTGTATGAATATGAGTATGCAGTAAACCGAATGTTGTTTGGAGTCCCGGATGAGATCCCGGACATCACGAGGAGTTTCGGAATGGTCCGGAGGTAAAGAATTATATATAGGAAGTATTGTTTCGGCCATCGGGAAAGTTTCGGGGTCACCCGGTATTGTACCGGGACCACTGGAAGGGTTCCGGGGGTCCACCGGGTGGGGCCACCCATCCCGGAGGGCCCCATGGGCTGAAGTGGGGAGGGGAACCAGCCCATAGTGGGCTAGTGCGCCCCCCTTGGCCCACCCCCTGCGCCTAGGGTTGAAACCCTAGGGTGGGGCGGGGCGCCCCACTTGCCTTGTGGGGCACTCCACCCCCCTTGGCCGCCGCCCCCTTGGGAGATTGGATCTCCAAGGGCCGGCGCCCCCCCCCCCCTGGGGGCCTATATAAAGGGAGGGAGGGGCAGCCGACCCCAAGTTCGGCGCCTCCCTCCCCCTGCTACACCTCTTCCTCCTCCGTCACGAGCTTGGCGAAGCCCTGCCGGAATACTGCTGCTCCACCACCACCACGCTGTTGTGCTGCTGCTGGAGCCATCTTCTTCAACCTCTCCTTTCCCCTTGCTGGATCAAGAAGGAGGAGACGTCATCCGTTCCGTACGTGTGTTGAACGCGGAGGTGCGTCCGTTCGGCACTCGGTCATCGGTGATTTGGATCACGGCGAGTACGACTCCATCATCCACGTTCTAGTGAACGCTTCCGCACGCGATCTACAAGTGGTATGTAGATGCAATCTCTCTTCCATGACTCGTTGCTTAGATGAACTCATAGATGGATCTTGGTGAAACCGTAGGAAAAATTTTAATTTTCTGCAACGTTCCCCAACACTTGGGTCGTTTGTCTAGTATCATGTCGTCCCTGTCCACAGTGGCTCGCAGTGTTGTTAACTCTTCGGCTGCTAGGGCTTCAGATAATGCCTCCAAGGCTAGAGCTGCGGTTTTATTTTCGGCGCGAAGCGCAACGTCCGGATCACTCGCTAGAGTGATGATTCCATTGGGTCCGGGCATTTTAAGCTTCATGTACCCATAATGGGGTACAACTTGAAAGCTTGTATAGGCGTCCCGCCCTAGAAGGGCGTGGTATCCGCTGCTAAAAGGAGCCACCTGGAATGTGATTTCCTCGGACCTATAATTCTCTGGGGTACCGAATACCACATCGAGTGTGATTTTTCCCGCACACCGCGCTTCCCGAGTAGGGATAATTCCCCTAAAGGTCGTGTCGCTTCGTTCAATGCGGCTTTTATCAATCTCCATCTTGCTGAGTGTTTCTTCATAAATCAGATTTAATCCGCTTCCTTCGTTCATGAGTACTTTAGTGAGCCGAAAGCCATCTACGATCGGACTAAGGACCAGAGCGGCTGGTGCCCGGACAGCCCGGAATCGAGGTTCATCGCTGGCATTAAAAGTTATAGCAGTGTCCTTCCAAGGGTTTATTTTTGCCACACGGTAAATTTTAGTGGAGCTTCGACGAGCTCGCTTGCGCCTATTGTTTGAGGCGAAATTCTCGAAGACTGTTAGTACCGTATTGTGTTCGCTGGCGGGATGTTGTTCCTCTTTATGGCCCACAAGAAGGTCCTCGCCACTCTTTGCCACCTGCCGGAGTATCCAACATGCCCTAAGGCTATGAGTAGGTGTTGTATCCGGAGTACTGTGGAGCTTACATGGCCCGTCGAGCCATTCTTCCATCTGGATCTCCATACAGAGTGGGCTTTGGTTTCTTGGGGGTAGGGTCGGACGACTTACTAGAGTTCGTCCGTTTAGTTCGGATAAAGGTTTTGGCGAGAGCAGTACTATCCCAAAATTCTGTTTGGGTCTTCCAAGCGCTCTCCATCGCACAGTACTTCTGTACTATGGTTGCCAAGTCCGCGAAGCATACTATGTTGCGGCGGCTTATAGCATTGAGGAGTCCTTCGTCCGTGCAGTTTTTGCAGAAAAGTGAGACCATGCCCTCTTCGCGGCAGTCCCTGACCTTGTTAAGCGCAAGGAGGAATCTGGCCCAGTAGGGATGTACGGTTTCCTGGGGCTCTTGCCTGATGCGGGAGAGACAGTTTAGGTCCAATTTAGAGTCTGGATTTTGACCCGATCTAACGCCCAAGGGTGGGGGCGATCCCGAGCAAAACGGCTCAGAATCCGGGGTGCCCAATTTCTTCAGCCCGATGCCTGATTTTAAGTCCGGGACCTGGGTCAGGTTTTCCTTTGAGCGGGTCTTTGGCTCAAGGAGTTCGGTGATCCGAATAAAACTTGTCCTCAAAGTTGAGGGGCAATCCACGTGTGGCTCCTCCACTATCGCTATCTCATGGGTGGCCGACGGGGACCTGATGTCCCTTCGGTCGGTTTTAAGCCCAATCCGGTCGTAGTATGTAGCGACTCCCAGAGCGGTGATGCAATCCAAGAGTTCGTTAAGGGAGGAGAGCTCCATTGGATCCATCTGTCCGGCAAGTTCCGAACTGACGCCAAGGTTATGCTCGATGACCCGAGAAGTCATCGTCGGCGCCACCGTCGATGGGGCGGCCATGATAAAGCCGCCGAGCCGGAGCATCTGGCCTACAGCCAGAGCCCCCTCCGAGGTAATGTCGTCCTTGACAATGAGACGAGCCATCGAGCCTGACGGCGACGACACAGAGGGACTCTCAATGAAAGCACCAACGTCGGTGTCAAAACCGGCGGATCTCGGGTAGGGGGTCCCGATATTTGCATCAAGGCTGATGGTAACAGGAAACAGGGGACACAGATGTTTACCCAGGTTCGGGCCCTCTCGATGGAGGTAAAACCCTACTTCCTGCTTGATTAATATTGATGATATGGGTACTACAAGAGTAGATCTACCACGAGATCGTAGAGGCTAAACCCTAAGAGCTAGCCTATAATGGTATGATTGTAATTGTGATCGGCCTTGTAAGGACCAACCTCTCCGGTTTATATAAACACCGGAGAGGGCTAGGGTTTACATGGAGTCGGTTACAAGGAAGGAAATATAATATCCGGATCGCCAAGCTTGCCTTCCATGCCAAGGAAAGTCCCATCTGGACACGGGCCGAAGTCTTGAGTCTTGTATCTTCACGCTTCAATAGTCCGGACGTTGTACACAGTCCGGCAGTCCGGATACCCCCTAATCCAGGACTCCCTCAGGGGCAAAGTTTGTACTTTCCCCAAATTTCAAACAAGCGTGTCCCATCTTCTGTTGAAAAAAGCCAAAAACAAGCGCGTCCCAGACCAAAACATGGTTCCCCCCCCCCGTCTGATTCCCCATTCGTACTCCGTGGGCGCCAAAACTACCTCTCCACCAGCCGCGAAACCTCGGTTTCCTCCGTCCGCCACCCCATTCCACCCATCAACCGCCGCCCTCCTCCATCACGCCGGAGCCGATACCCCGATGTCGTCATCCACCGCAACCTCAACCATAGCGCCCTCCACGGCTAGTAGTTGAAGCCGAGGCCAAGCCGCCGCATTCGAGCCAGTTCAACCACGCTGTCTTGCGCCTCACCACCGCCGCCCAACCGCCACCCTCCACCGCACGGAGCTGCTCCTGCTCACGCAGATCCTTCGCCGCCTCAGATCTGCTTCCCTTCACGACATACGCCACGGCAACACAGTCATCAATTTGGCCATGGGTTCGTCCAAGCGGCACCCTCGAACATCGGTTTCCCAAAGAAAAGAAGAAGATCACGCGACATGTGGAGGTGACCACACCGCAACGAAGAAGGTACTCCTCTTCCCTTATTCGTGCAAATCTTACGTCTCGCTTGCACGGTATTCATCCCACGAAGACACTAGTTGACCGCTTCTTCTTGATACTAGATGTTCCTAGTAACTCGCGATGCACAAGGTTTCTCCTCATATACTATTTCACCTTAGCTAGTGGTCTGTCGCCCCCTGAATTTCAATTTCTGGCCAGTTGATTCCCAATTTACGGAACATTCCGCAGCATAACAGGCGCTAGTACGACTATTACACCGGGGAAGCAGCGCCTTGGTGTTTATCTTAGGGGCGTCTGCGGCCTAGAGCTACTGGCGCCCGATCTGGAAGTTGGCGGGATTAAAGGATGGCTTGGGCGCTGCCAAGCACGGCGGTGGTGTGAGGTCGATGGGAGGCGGGCGGTGGAGGCACGGAGTGGGGCGGTGGTCGCTAGCGGTTCGAGAAAGATCGTCAACAGTGACTGGCGGGAGGTAGACGAAGGCCATCTGCCCATTCCTTATAGATCGGATGGTTCATTAAAAAAATCGACTGACCTATTTATTTTCAGTCGACTGTTATCTTAGATATGACCACATGTGGTAGTTTCTTTGGAGGAGTACCGCATTTCTGTGCTCATATATTACAAAATCATACGGAGTAGAATCTAATTTTGTTTGCCATGCAATGTTGTAGAGCTATCATATGTCTCCTGTCATTTATTTTTCAGCCACCAGCTATCTGCTACTTTTACAGTGCACTAGTTCTGCACACACTTCATCCATACTCTCACTATTGTGTTTTTAGGCAAGGGTATTTCAGAGTCTGCCGAAAGGGAAGCAAAAAATAAAAGAGACAAGTCATGCCAGCTTTCTACGCGGCTGGCGCGGCACATTACAGTGCTTTAAAGGGTGCGGTGTCAGCAGATGGAGACGGTAAACGTTGCTCTGGAGTTTATGACCTCGCTCGCAATGAACCACCATCCCAGGTGCTTGCTTTAACTTCGCGGTGTCATATGTGGTTGCATGTTCCATATGGTGTCTAGCTTGTATTCGAAAGGCTGAAGTCGGTCTTTATTAAGATAAGGAAAGATATTTTTACATGAACCACCATCCCGTGAGCACCGGAAGACAAATAGCTAGTCGAGAGTAATTGGCTGAGCCGATGACAAGCCCAGAAAGACAGGCATCACCGAAGCCAACTAAAAAGCCGCGATGGTGTCAAGCAGCCCGCCTCCCACCGTGCTCTCGTGTCCTAGATGATCATGTTCACCACTCCAGCCGGATGTCTAGCTTGTATTGCTTCCAATTTGGTTAAATTGCATCCGCTTAGCTTACACATTATACCTTTGAATATGACATGCCTTTCTGCTTTTGGTACATACTAGTACATCTGTATTAACCATGTTCTTACATCAAACTAATGTTCTTGTGTATCCCTCATAGTCACTTATGACGAGGCAGGTGCAAGGGGACTACTCCTCATTTAAAGAATGCAGCGTCAACCTCCGACATGATTCTCAAGAAATAGAAATGCTAGATGAAGATAGTGAACGTAGCTCAGAGTTGATTACAACATTTCCCTACACTAGCATCGCAGTGCTTGCTCTAACTTGGCAGCGTGATATGTGGTTGCATGTTGCATATGGTGTCTAGATTGTAATTCTTCCAATCTGGTTAAACTGCATGTGCTAGTCTGCTTAGCTTATACTCCTGTAAATGTGACATTATACTGTTAATGTGACATGCCTTCTGTATTTAGTACATAGTACATCTATCTATTAAGCATGTCCTTACATAAAACTATTGTATTTTTGTATCCGCATCAATCAATATGATGAGACACCTTTAGTATATGCGGTGCGATATTAGTTGCATCTTTCATATGATTTATAGCATGCGATGCTTCTAATTTGTTGAAATTCCATTTATGATGGGACGCTTTTAACTTGGCGAGTCATATTGGTTGCATCTTTCATGTGGTGTCTAGCTTGCATTGCTTCTTATTTGCTGGAATGGTTTCGCTTAGTTTACACAAATAGTTGTGAACATGCCATGTCGTCTGTTTTTCGTACATAATCCATCCCGGTATCATGTGTTTGCCTTACATCAAAGTAGTGATTGTCGTTATCATGCATGAATGAGTTACTGAAGAGAGAATTTTATTGCTTTTTCTTGTCGGTTTTACTTGACAATTCAAAATAATAAAGCGGAAGGAAGTTAGCAAGGCAGCGGATAAAGTTGCTCCTTCCAAACGGAGGGCCTCTACAGTTTCTACTCCTCCACACCCCCAAGATGATTTCCAAGACAACACATGCATTGACACTCAACAAAGCTGTGTTTATGATGAGCACGTCTCCCCTAGTGCAGCATCACTGGTGCTCCCTCTAACTTGGCACTGTTATATGTGGTTGCATGTTATGTGTGATGTCTAGCTTGTACTGCTTCTAATTTTGTTGAATTCCATCTGCTTACTTTACACATTATACTTGAATAATACACGTGTTCCTGTTTCTAGAACATACAATATCTGTCTATCACACCATGTTCTTACATCAAATTACTACTGTTGTGTAACCTGCAACAATCACTTATCATAAGACACGTTTGACTTTGAGTGTGATATAGGTTACATCTCACATTCTTTTCTAGCTTGTACTACTAATTTGTTGAAATGGCACTTATGACGAGACAGTTTTAACTTGGTAGAGTGATATTCGTTGCATCTTTCATATGGTGTCGAGCTTTCATTGCTTCTAATTTGTTGAAATGCCTTCTCCTTAGTTTACACATCATAAGCTGTGAATATGCAATGCTGTGAATATGCAATGGCACTAATGACGAGAGACCTCTAACATGGTAGTGTGATGTTGTTTGCATCTTGCATATGATTTATTTCTTGTCTTGCTTCACATTTGTTTAAACGCTATTTATCTTGAGACACTGCTAACTTGGCAGAGTGATATTTTTAGCATCTTTCATATGGTGTCTACCTTCCATTGCATTGCTTCTAATTTGGTGAAATGTCTTCTTCTTAGTTTACACATCATAGTTCTAGTTATCTCTTCCGTCCTGTTTTTCATACATATTACATCCTCCTATCATGTGGTTGTCTAACATCAAAGTTCAGTTTGTCTGCATCACGCATCAATTTGTTCTGAAGAACTAAATTGTTATTCGTTTTTCTTGTCGGCTTGACTTAACATGGCAAAGAGAAAGAGGAAGAAACACAGAATGGCAGGGAATGAGAAGTGGATGAATCATGCAGATTCTGCTGGTACTGATGGTGCAATAGAAGGTGAAAGTCCAGCGGAAAATTCTACAAACACGGCATCCCATGCTACACGAGCTGCAAAAAAAGCCAAACAGAAACAAATAGCTGCCACCAAACAAGCAGAGACAGCCCTAGTTCTTGCAACACCTACCATAGTACTACCAGCTGCACGACATACTCGTGCGTCAACTGAGCTAGCAGCACGTTCCCAAGCTCCCTTGCCACCTGACACTACTTCCCAAGCACTCTTGACACAAGACGAGTTGGCAATATCAGATGAACCTTGTGAGCTTCAACAGCAAGAAGGTAGTTGCTGGAGTCAAGTTACAGTTGCATGCTTCTTTATATGTAGTCTCATAGTTTGATGTACACTAACACTTCCTATGTTCGTTATTGGACTAGCACCTAGGCGCAAGAGGAAACAAACATCAGGGATAATGCTCGATAGGTTAACTAAATCTAGAGGAGGAAGAATGGAGATCCGTTTTGAGGCAGGTTTAAAAAGGCCACGTGATGCTACAGAGTCAGCCAAGTTAGTATCAGAGGCAGGGGTTGCCGTTAGGTGTCATGTACGTATCCTCCCAACATGGATTCAGTACAGGAATGACAAAGAAGAAACCCAGTTCAACACCTTCCTCGACCATTTATCTGTAAGTATGGTTATGTATGGAAACTAGTAATATCGTCTTGCTCTGTCCCATACTTTCTAGGTTGTTGATAATGAGACTCCCATAATTTTCAACAGATGAGGTTCAAGTTGGATAGCCAAGATGATGCAACCAGACAAGCTTGCACCCATGTTTTCAAGTCTGCTCTGCGACAATATCGATATAACTTGAGGAAAACTCACTTTGAAGGCAAGGCTAATAGTGAACTTTCCCAAACATCTCCAGTGGAAAATATATCAGATGAAGACTGGAGGGGCCTTGTTAAACACCGGTGCGATCCAAGTATCGTGTACATTCTATATATGTGATCAGATCACATGTTGAAGTCCTATTGACGCATGTGCCACACAAATCTATCTTCTTGTAGGTGAACTATTCAAAGAATAAGGCCAACCGTACAGAAGTGAAATTCCAACAGAGGACAGGATCTCGTAGCTATATTGCACACTGCGAGGCTCTTGTAATTAGTTGTTGTTTCACTCTTTTCGCTGTACCATATTATCAGATCTATATTGGCTTGTTTGAAATGCAGAGGAAAGCCCGCAAGGACCAAAAAGTACCTGAACCAAATGATGTGGAAATCTTCAAGGACTATCACACCAGCAAGAAGAAGGGCATGACTACACCAGTCAAAGCCGCTGTTGTAAGTCCTTAATCCTCATGCCTTTTAACTACTACTTACTCTGACTTGTGCCTTGAACTGCATGGTTTGCAGCCAATGTCTATTACTCTTTTCAGTTTTATACACAATTGTCTAAGCGTATCATTGCACCTTACAAGGTTTAAAAGGGAGGAGTGATGTTCCTTTGATCTTGACCCATAATCTAGTTCCGTGCTGGACTTGACCACACAACGTTACAATTGTCTGTTTGTCTGTTCTCAGTTGTTTTGTGATATGAATGATGTCATACTATGCTTACCGTATTATAAACTTCGTCTCTTTATCCTTCGCCCTCAATACAATGTGAAGAAGTAGACAATACATTAGCGATGGTACATGGTCATATGTTTGGAACCTGGTTTTATTATGTACTTTACAATAAAATACAACTAATATTTTACATGGGTTCACCAGAATAAGTTCTATATATAGACCAAAGCTATTTTGTTTGGTTTTGCTGCCTCCTTAATATCTTCTGTTCTGGTACTACTAATGTAAAACCTCAACTTTTCAGCGAGCTATGGAAAAATTAGGAACCGCCACCTTCTCAAGGTGGCGAGGCAACTATAACGCAATGTCGCCTCTTGCTGCAAAGTGGGTCAAGACTGTCCACTAACAAAGTGCTAAAAGCACGTTCTGCGTAATACTAGGTTGGTTGTTAAGGCAATATCGCCCAAACTGCCTCATGATCAAGATATGCAAGCTCAAAGCAATGTTGTATCTGCGCCCGGACACAAGTCCATTCCCTAACAGAGGCCCTTTGTGAAACAAGGAGAAACATTGCCCAATGTCGCCAAGATATGCATGGTTTTGAAACCAGACTATCGACATTTGCTATGTTGTTCAGAGCCTAGGAGAAATGAAGGCGAGGGTATGGTGCTCCATCGGACAATAAAGATGAAAACGTAATATCCAGTCAAATGAACCGAGCTTCAACTTCGGTGGTGCATTTATCCGCTAGACTGTTAAGTTTTATGCCAACCTTCCTTTTGTTATATAGTTGTAGTCTGTTTTGGTGCGATACAAAATTTATTCTTAACGTGCAGCCACCGGTCAAGAAAACAACAAGCCATTTTTGTATAGTGTAGGGTGTTCCCTATATTTGCACCTTCTTGGCGATCTTTGATGCCGAGTGGATGTAATCTGTGCAATCGCCTTTAATAGCCTAGCATTAGTTTCAGCCTTATTTATTTCCTAGTCTTCTTTTCCCTGGTTTGCTAGTGGCAGAACTACCCATGGGCCATATACGGGCCGTAGGATCCATGGGTCTCCTACGGGCCGTCGATAAATGGGCTCAGAATCGGTGGGCCTCGCCGTCGGATAAATGGGTCTACATGGGCCGTAATCAGGCGTAATTGGTATCGGCCCAGCACGGTAACGGGCCATTAACAGGCCGTAGAACTGCAAAAGCTTAATTCTGTCACAGGCATAACGGGTCGTTAATGGGCCAAAATATAGGACGGGTTGGTCAGAAACGGGCCGACTCTAGCCATGGGCCGAATTTGGCCCATTAGGGTAACAGGCCAGTAACGGGCCAACTCTTGCCATGGGCCGAATTTGGCCCATTTTGGGAACATGCCAGTAACGGGCCGACTCTTGCCATGGGCCGAATTTGGCACATTAGGGGAACAGGCCAGTAAACGGGCCGGAAGTAATCGAGGGCCGAAAAGAAGCCCAAGAACGTATGGGCCGTCAATAGGCCGAAAGCTAACATGGGCTGGAAACGGCCCATGTAAATCACGGGCCGTTAACGGGTACAAAGAAAATAACTGTTAATTATGGGCTAGAGTCACCGTGGGCCTGTAAAGGGCCGAAAGATACGAAGGCCTCATATGGGCCGAAAGACGTCGTGGCCATACATGGGCCGAAAATGAAATGGGCTGGTGTTATATTCGACGGCCCACATGACGTTGTTGGGCCGATTTCCTTTAGTGCCTAACGGGCCGTAAAATGGGCTATTTGCGAAGAGACCGTTAACAGGCTTTTCATGGGCCAGCCCGTTAACTTTTGACCAAGTCAAACGGGTCGGCTTTGTAAGCTAAATGGGCCAGTGGTGGGCCGTGGCACATGTCGAATATCATAGGCGCCTATCTGACCCACTGACGAGCTGACATGTGTTTCGTCCGGCCAATAAGAATTTTACACGTGGAAATTTCCCATTGGTCGGGGCTGTTAACGGGTTATCGGATCCAAAACCCGACCCAATAGCTTAACGGTGTTCCGTTACGGTGGATGCCATGTGTCGGTCACCCTTGACGAAAGCACTTCTGTGACGCGCGATTTATCATCATGGAAGTGGACACTTCCGTGATGATAATTTTGGTAATGTCATGGAACACTTCTACTGACAAAGATGTATGACTATCTTGATTTACATCATAAATTTGTCATGGATGTACATGCATGACAAAAAACGCGACCTACTGTGACAAACACGTATCATCACGTAAGTGTATTTTTTTGTAGTGATATGACTAGCACATTTAAGTCTATCCCAGTTCCTATGCATAGGGATTTCGTGAGCAAACAATTAATGTGAACAAGAATCAACTAGCATAGGAAGACAAAGCAAACATAACTTCAAAAAATTTAACACATAGAGAGGAAACATGGTATTATTGCAATTCCTACAAGCATAAGTTCCTCCCTCATAACAATTTTCAGTAGCATCATGAAGAAATTCAACAATATAACCATCACATAATACATTCTTTTCATGACACAAAATCATAGAAAACTTATTACTCTCCACATAAGCAAATCTCTTCTGATGAATAGTGGTGGGAGCAAAGTCAACAAAATAACTATCATGTGATTGTAAATTAAAATCATGATGACAAGTTTCATGGTTATCATTATTCAATATAGCATACATGTCATCACCATAATCATCATAGATAGCAACTTTGTTACCATAGTCAATTGAAACCTCTTCCAAAATAGTGGATTCATCATTAAATAAAGCATGACCTCTCCGAATCCACATTCATCAATATAATCATCATAAATAGTACGCATGCTTTCATAATAGTAAGTATTCTCATCAAAACTTGGGGGACTAAAAATATCACCTTCATCAAACATAGCATCCCCAAGCTTATGGCTTTTCATATCATTAGCATCACGGATATTCAAATAATACATACTAACAACATTGCAATCATGCTCATCATTCAAAGAATTTTTGTCAAACATTTTATAGAATTCTTCCTCTATCAATTGAGCACAATTTTCCTTTCCATCATTTACACAAAAGACATGATAAAGACGAATAATATGAGACCACCTCAATTCCATTTTTTTGTAGTTTTCTTTTCATAAACCAAACTAGTGATAAACAAGAAACTAAAAGATTTGATTGTAAGATCTAAAAATATACCTTCAAGCACTCACCTCCCCAGCAATGGCGCGAGAAAAGAGCATGATGTCTACTATGCAACTTTATTCTTGTAGACACGGGTTGGGCCTCCAAGCGCAGAGTTTTGTAGGACAGTACCAATTTTCGCTCAAGTGGATGACCTAAGGTTTATCAATCCGTGGGAGGCATGGGATGAAGATGGTCTCTCTCAAACAACCCAGCGACAAAAAAATAAAAATTCTCTTGTGTCCCCAACACAACAAATACAATGGTAATTTTTATAGGTGCACTAGTTCGGCGAAGAGATGGTGTCTCCAATGTAATATGGATAGTAGATATTGATTTTTGTAATAGGAAAAAAACAGCAAGGTAGCAATTGATAAAACGGAGCACAAACGGTATTGCAATGCTTGAAAATGAGGCCTAGGGTCCATAATTTTGCTAGTGCAATCTCCCAACTATGCTAATATAATTGGATCATATAACCATCCCTCAACGTGCGATGAAGACTCACTCCAAAGTTCATATCTAGCGGGGAACATAAGAAAAAAATCGTTTGTAGGGTACGAAACCACCTCGAAAGCTATTATTTTCGATCGATCTATCCAAGAGTTCGTACTAAAATAACACAAAATAATTTCCAATTCATAATAATCAATCCAACACAAAGAACCTCAAATAGTGCCCCAAGATTTCTACCGGAGAAACAAAGACAAGAATGTGCATCAACCCCTATGCGTAGATTACTCCAATGTCACCTCGGGAATCCGCGAGTTGAGTGCCAAAACATATATCAAGTGAATCAAAATAATACCCCATTGTCACCACGGGTATTCATATGCAAGACATATATCAAGTGCTCTCAAATCCATAAAAGTATTCAATCCGATAAAACGAAATCTCAATGGGAAAACTCAATTCATCACAACAAGATAGAGAGGGGAAAACACCATATGATCCAACTATATTAACAAAGCCCACGATACATCAAGATCGTGAAATCTCAAGAGCACGAGTGAGAGAGAGATTAAACACATAGCTACTGGTACAAACCCTCAGCCCCGAGGGTGGACTACTACCTCCTCATCATGGTGGCTGCCGGGATGATGAAGATGGCCACCGGTGATGATTTCCCCCTCCGGCAGGGTGCCGGAATGGGGTCTAGATTGGTGTCTCGTGGCTACAGAGCCTTGTGGCGGCGGAACTTCTGATCTAGGGTTTTCCCGAAGGTTTTTGGAATATTTAACGATTTATAGGGTGAAGAGGGGGTACGGGAGGCCACCGAGGTGGGCGCAACCCACTGGCGCGCTGGGCCCCAGCGCTACGGTGGGTTGTGCCCTCGGGCACCCCCAGTGCTTCTCCGCCCATGGATGACTTCTGGTGCATAAAAAATCCAAAAAGAGTTTCGCGGTGTTTGTACTCCGTTTGATATTGATTTCCTGCTATGTAAAAAACAAGCAAAAGGCAGCAACTAGCACTGGGCACTGGGTCAATAGGTTAGTACAAAAAATGATATGAAGTTGCTATAAAATGATTGTAAAACATCCAAGAATGATAATATAACAGCATGAATACTTCATAAATTATAGATACGTTGGAGACGTATCAAGGAGACCAGCACTTCGACGTTTTGCCATAAAGCTACTCGCTTCCCCGTAAAAGCACAATTACCAAGGTTCAGAACTGGAGTTGCGTGTCCGGGTCCACCAAGCAGGACCGTTGGTATTAAGAAACTCCATAAAGGGGTAACTCGCCTGTCGAGCCAAAGACTCCGGACCCGAAGAGAGGACTTCGGCGTCGAAGACCCGTTTAGGGGCTAGTGACGGTGTCCAAGATAAGGGGGTGCCATGTCTACTACGCAACGTTATTCTTGTAGACACGTGTTGGGCTTCCAAGCGCAGAGTTTTGTAGGATAGTAGCAATTTTCCCTCAAGTGAATGACCTGAGGTTTATCAATCTGTGGGGGGCATAGGATGAAGATGGTCTCTCTCAAACAACCCTGCAACCAAATAATAAAAAGTCTCTTGTGTCCCCAACACACCAAATACAATGGCAATTTGTATAGGTGCACTACTTCGGCGAAGATATGGTGATACAAGTGTAATATGGATAGCAGATATTTATTTTTGTAATAAGAACAACAAAAATAGCAATTGATAAAACGGAGCACAAACGGTATTGCAATGCTTTAAAATGAGGCCTAGGGTTTGTATCTTCGCTAGTGCAATCCCCCAACAATGCTAATATAATTGGATCATATAACCATCCCTCAACGTGTGATGAAGAATCACTCCAAAGTTCCAATCTAGCGGAGAACATAAGAAGAAATCGATTGTAGGGTACGAAACCACCTCGAAGCTATTCTTTCCGATCGATCTATCCAAGAGTTCGTACGAAAATAACAACAAATAATTTCAGATTCATAATACTCAATGCAACACAAAGAACCTCAACGAGTGCCCCAAGATTTCTACCGAAGAAACAATGACAAGAACGTGCATCAACCCCTATGCGTAGATTACCCCAGTGTCGCACCTCGGGAATCCGCGAGTTGAGTGCCAAAACATATATCAAGTGAATCAAAATAATACCCCGTTGTCACCCCAAGTATTCATATGCAAGAGATATATCAAGTGATCTCAAATCCATAAAAGTATTCAATCCAATAAAACGAAATCTCAACGGGAAAACTCAATTCATCACAACAAGATAGAGAGGGGAAAACACCATATGATCCAACTATATTAACAAAGCCCGCAATACATCAAGATCGTGACATCTCATGAGCACGAGAGAGAGAGAGAGAGAGAGAGAGAGAGATTAAACATATAGCTACTGGTACAAACCCTCAGCCCCGAGGGTGGACTACTCCCTCCTCATCATGGTGGCCGCCGGATGATGAAGATGGCCACCAGTGATGATTTCCTCCCAGGTGCGTAACGGGTCTAGATTGGTTTCTCGTGGCTACAGAGCCTTGCGGAGGCGGAACTTATAATCTAGGGTTAGCACCAAGGTTTTTGGAATATTTGATCATTTATAGGGTGAAGAGGGGGTACGGGAGGCCACCGAGGTGGGCACAACCCACTGGTGCGCTGGGCCTCAGCGCACTCGGTGGGTTGTGGCCTTCGGGTACCCCCTGTGTGCTGCTCTAGCCCATTGGATGTCTTCTGGTCCATAAAAAGTCAACAAAAAGTTTCACGGTGTTTGGACTCTGTTTGATATTGATTTCCTGTGATGTAAAAAAAGCAAAAAACAACAACTGGCACTGGGCACGGGTCAATAGGTTAGTCCCAAAAAATGATATAAAGTTGCTATAAAATAATTGTAAAACATCCAAGAATGATAACATAACAGCATGAATACTTCGTAAATTATAGATAAGTTGGAGGCGTATCAGGGTGCTAACCCTGTCGGCCCCAATCTCCTTGAGTTTGGCCGATGAGCCCTCATTCGTGGTCAAGATGGACTCCGGAGGTCCCATACAAGAGGCGTGATCAAGACACCCTCTCCCCGAAGACTTGACGTATACTCCAAGATCTCTGCCGCCGCCTAGCTCCTAGTCACCAAACTTGTAACCCTAGATACCCTCCCTGGCGTGTATATAAGCCATAGGGTTTAGCCCATAGAGGAGGAATCAACACAATCATTCACCTAGCCCTAGAGTTAGACCACACATTATGATCTCGAGATAGATTAACTCTATATTCGATACATCTTCATCAATATAAACAAGAGCAAGACGTAGGGTTTTACCTCCATAAAGAGGGCTCAAACCTGGGTAAACATTGTCTCCTTTGTTCCTGTTACCCCTCAATCCGAGATCCACAGCTTGGGAACCGCTACCCCGAGGTCTGTCGATTTTCACACCGACACTTAGGCTTTCACGTACATGTCCATTGTTGATGAGATGTTGTACTTGCCTTTGGATTTATTTCGTCTTGTCGGGGTTGACATGGTATGGTGCCTTGTTTGGTAAAGGTGCGCCGGGGATGAGGTTGATGCGGTGTTCGATGTCGTGTAGAGGAGGTAGTCCTCGAGGTAGCTCATTGGGGAAGACGTCCCCGGATTCCTGTAACAAGCGAGACAACACTAAAGGTAGATGGAGAGAATAGTTAGTCCGTGCCGCTTCATCCTTGCACACTAGGACATAGTGTATGACACTAGATGGGTTCTGCTACTTCTTCAGCTTGCATTTATTTTTCCCTTGAAGAGGAAAGGGTGATGCAACAAAGTAGAGATAAGTATGTCCCTCAATTGAGAACCAAGTTATCAATCCAGTAGGAGGTACAAGAAAGTCCCCGATAGATGCACCTACACAAACTAACAAACACTTGCACACAACGCGAAAAAGGGGTTGTCAATCCCTTCACGGCCACTAGCAAGAGTGAGATCTAATATAGATAGATATAGAAGATAAGTAAAAGGCAAAATAAAGTAAATATAAATAAATTGCAGCAAGGTATTTTTGGGTTTTTGGTTTTATAGATCTGAAAATATATGATGAGAAATAGACCCAGGGGGCATAGTTTTCACTAGAGGCTTCTCTCTTGAAAGAACACATATGGTGCGTGAACAAATTACTGTTGAGCAATTGATAGAAAAGTGCAAAGTTATGACGATATCTAAGGCAATGATCATGAATATAGGCATCACGTCCGTGAAAAGTAGACCGACTCCTTCCATCATCTACTACTATTACTCCACACATCGACCGCCATCCAGCAAGCATCTAGTGAATTAAGTTAACAAGAACGGAGTAATGCCTTAAGCAAGATGACATGATGTAGAGGGATAGATCTAATCAATATAGTAAAACCCCCATCTTTTAAACCTTAATGGCAACAATAAAAATATGTGCCTCGCTACCCTTACTGTCACTGGGTGAGGACACTGCAAGATTAAACCCATCACAAAGTACCTCTCCCATTGCAAGAAAAATCAATCTAGTTGGCCAAACCAAATCGATAGATCAGAGAGAAATACGAAGCTATCTTAATCATGCATAAAAGAGTTCAGGGAAGACTCAAATAATATTCATAAATAATCTGATCATAAATCCACAATTCATCGGATCTCAATAAATGCACCACAAAAGAAGATTACATCGAATAGATCTCCAAGAATATCAAAGAAAACATTGTATTGAAGATCAAAGAGAGAAAGAGAGAGAGAAGAAACCATCTAGCTACTAGCTATGGACCCGTAGGTGTGTGGTAAACTACTCACACATCATTGGAAGGGTGGCAAGGTTGGTGTAGAGGCCCTACGTGACTGAATCCCCCTCCGGCAGAGTGCCGGAAAAGACCCCAAGATGGGGTCTCACGAGAACAGAAGCTTGCAGCGGCGAAAAGTATTTTTTTTGTGCCCTCTGACATAAGGGAATATTTGGGTATTTACAAAGCCAGGATTAGGGTTAAGAGGTCTGCAAGGGGCCCACAAGCCTAGGGGTGTGCCCCTAGGGATTGTGGATCCCTCGTGGGTCTTCTCGCCTCTTCCCGAAGCTACATGGTTGTCTTCTGGTCCAATAAAAATCCTCAAAAAGTTTTGTTCCATTTGGACTCCGTTCGGTATGGATTTTCTGTAGAAGACAAAAAGAAGGGGAAAAACTGCAACCGGCACTAGGCACTGGGCACTAGGCTAATAGGTTAGTCCCAAAAATGATATAAAATATCATATTAATGCATATAAAACATCCAAGATGGATAATATAATAGCATGGAATAATAAAAAATTATAGATACGTTGGAGACATATCAAGCATCCCCAAGCTTAATTCCTGTTCGTCCTCGAGTAGGTAAATGAGAAAAATAGAATTTTTGATGTGGAATGCTACCTAACATATTTATCAATGTAATTTTTCTTATTGTGGCATGATGTTCAGATCCATAAGATTCAAAACAAAAGTTTAATATTGACATAAGAACAATAATGCTTGAAGCATACTAATAAAGCAATCATGCCTACTCAAAATATCATGGCTAAAGAAAGTTATCCCTACAAAATCATATAATCTTGTCATGCTCTATCTTCATCACACAAAGTATTTATCATGCACAACCCCGATGACAAGCCATGCAATTGTTTCATACTTCTAATGTTATCAAGCTTTTTCAACTTTCACGTAATACATGAGCATGAGACATGAATATAGCACTATAGGTGGAATAGAGTATGGTGGAGGTTGTGAGGAGAAGACAAAAAGGAGAAAGTCTCACATCAACTAGGCAAATTAATGGGCTATGGAGATGCCCATCAATATCGATGCAAGTGAGTAGGGATTGTCATGCAACGCATGCACTAGAGCTATAATTGTTTGAAAACTCAAAAGAAAACTAAGTGGGTGTGCGTCCAACTTGCTTCCTCACGAAAACCTAGGGCAATTTTGAGGAAGCCCGTCATTGGAATATACAAGCCAAGTTCTATAATGAAAAATTCCCACTAGTAAAAGTGATAAAATAGGAGACTATATCATGAAGGACATGGTACTATTTTGAAGCAAAAGTGTGGCAAAAGGATAGTAACATTGTCCCTTCTCTCTTTTTCTCTCATTTTTTTTGTTTTTCTTTTTTTTTCTTTTTTTCCTTTTTTCTTTTTGGGCTCTTTAGCCTCTTATTTTTTTATTTAAGTCCGGAGTCTCATCCCGACTTGTGGGGGAATCATAGTTTCCATCATTCTTTCCTCACATGGGACAATGCTCTAATAATGATGATCATCACACTTATATTTACTTACAACTCAATAATTACAACTCGACACTAGAACAAAGATATGACTCTATATGAATGCCTCCGGCGGTGTGATACGTCTCCGACGTATCTATAATTTTTTTTATTGTTCCATGCTATTATATTATCTGTTTTGGATGTTTTATATGCATTAATATGATATTTAATATTATTTTTGGGACTAACTTATTAACCTAGAGCCCAGTGCGAGTTTCTGTTTTTCCTTTTTTTTTACTTTTACAGAAAAGGAATATCAAACGGAGTCCAAACGGAATAAATCTTTACGGTGATTTTTCTTGGACCAGAAGAAACCCACGAGACTTGGAGAGGAGGCCAGAAGCCCTACGGGGTGGTCACAAGTCCTACGGAGAGGAGGCCGAAAGCCCTACGAGCTTTTTCTTGATCATTGCACATCCCAGTACACCGCCGGAGGCATTCATATAGAGTCATATTTTGTTCAAGTATCGAGTTGTAATTCTTGAGTTGTAAGTAAATAAAAGTGTGATGATCATTATTAGAGCATTGTCCCGTGCGAGGAAAGGATGATGCAAGCTATGATTCCCTGACAAGTTGGGATGAGACTCCGGACTTAAAAATAAAAGAGGCCAAAGAATTCCAAAATAAAATAAAAGAGGCCAAAGAAGCCCAAACAAAAAAATGAGAGCAAAGAGAGAAGGGATAATGTTACTATCCTGTTTCCACACTTGTGCTTCAAAGTAGCACAATGTTCTTCATGATAGAGAGTCTCCTATTTTGTCACTTTCATATACTAGTGGGAATTCCAATGATGGGATTCCTCAAATTGCCCTAGGTATTTGTGAGCAAGCAAGTTGGATGCACACCCACTTAGTTTCTTTTGAGTTTTCATACACTTATAGCTATAGTGCATCCGTTGCATGGCAATCCCTACCCACTTGCATCGATATCAATTGATGGATATCTCCATACACTACAAAAAAATTACACTTCTGTGATGATATGTGTTTGTCACAGTAGGTCACGTTTTCTGTCATGCAAGTACATCCATGACAAATTTATGACAGAATCAAGATAGTCATACTGTCTTTGTCGAGAAGTGTTCCATGACATTACCAAAATTATCATCACGGAAGTGTCCACTTCCATGATGATAAATCACGCATCACAGAAGTGCTTTAGTCAAGGGCGACCGACACGTGGCATCCACCGTAAGGGAACACCGTTAAGCTATTGGGTCCGGTTTTGGATCCGATAACCCGTTTATAGCCCGGACCAATGGGGATTTTCCACGTGTAAAATCATCATTGGCCGGAGGAAACACGTGTTGCCTCGCCGTTGGGACAGATGTCATCCACTCATTGGACAGGAGGCGCCTATGATAGGTCGGCACGTGGCACGGCCCAACAGTGGCCCCTTCCGGTGAAAAAGGTTGGCTCAGTAAAAAATAGCAGGCCGTCCCATATAAGGCTACTTGTGTCAGGTCCATTTAAGCCCACGGCCCATACGAGATGTGCCAATTCGGCCCGTCAACGGCCTGTTAAAGATTTGACACCATTGCAGCCCATCGTTAGTTCGAGCCCATTAACAGCCCGCTATATATTTGGGCTCAATATCGGCCCGATGAGATTTCAGTC
Source organism: Aegilops longissima (assembly GCA_021605205.1). Classification (NCBI taxonomy): domain Eukaryota; kingdom Viridiplantae; phylum Streptophyta; class Magnoliopsida; order Poales; family Poaceae; genus Aegilops; species Aegilops longissima. The sequence continues at coordinate 115,925,522 of CM038680.1, forward strand.
TGTTAACGGCCCATTCAGTGGATGGGCCAATTTTCACAATGTACATCTTTCGGCCTTTTAGCGACCCATTTAAATATTGGGCTAATTTCCGGCCTGGTGTGTCTTTCAGCCTGTTGACGGCCCATAAATCAGTTGGGCCATTTGTAGTCGGACCTGAGTTTCGGCCTTTTAGCGACCCATTTAAGTATTGGGCCAATTTTCGGCCCGGCGTGTCTTTCAGCCTGGTGACGACCCATATATCTGTTGGGCCATTTGTAGTCGGACCTAAGTTTTGGCCTTTTAGCGACCCATTTAAGTGTTAATAATCCTCGCCCTCTGTGGTTTTCGTAATGTTAACGGACCATAAATGTGTTGGGCCATTTGTAGTCGGACCTGGGTTTTGGCCTTTTAACGGCCCATGCCCTTCATGGTCCAATACCGGCCCGGTTTCTCTTTCGGCCTGCTAAAGGCCCACAACACAGTTGAGCCATTTACAATACGACCTGACTTTCGGTCCAGTACAAGCCCGCTGTCTCTTTCGGCCTGCTAAAGGCCCACGGTATAGTTGGGCCACATGTAGCCCGAACTTAGTAACGGCCTGTTAACGGCCCGTGAAATCAATCGGGCCCACCTGTTGCCCGCTTTGATGTCAGCCTGTTAACGACCCGAGAATTAAGAGGGCCGACCATTAACTTTCGGCCTGGTAACGGCCCATTAACTTAATGGGCCCACTAAAGTTCGTACATGTCTTTAGGCCAAATTAGATAATTTGAGCCCATTACGACGAGCAATTATGCACAGGACCAAAAATGATCAAGCAAAGGTACGGCATACAGGGAAAAACGTTACACATCCAGCATATATTATAGAAAATTACATCCATTGGGCAATCAAAGATTGGTGCCAGTGCAAATAAATGAACAGAACCTAACGATCTACAACGTCACAATCTGCAACCTCAGCACGGATGATGCCCATAAGCATGTGGGCAAGTTCTTGCTACTTTGCTAGGTTGTCTCTGAAAACATTGATCAGTTGTTGTGTCTCACGACTCTGCACCTCTGATTCCTCCACCATTTTCATCATTCCTTCAGCCATTAATTGGTTCACAAACATACATTTTTTCCGTTGCATTTGAGACAGAGGATACTGAACAGATTCAGATGGCAATTTTAGCAGGCTTGTATTATTGATAGTGGCGAGTGTCTCGACCACTGCATCATAACATAAATTAGGAGGGGAACCAAACAGATTAATCATGAGTTATTGGCATATTACCTGGCCTAGATTTATTGGAAAGAAACAATGGGGTTGCCTTGTTGTTTTTAGAGTTTGTCTTCTTATCTTCAGCAGCCTGCACCAAATTAAGACACTAGCATTGCTATCATTGGCCAATTCAGATAATAGGAAAGCAACATTGGCACAACGAACGTTTGGGTAACTAGCCAACACCAAATTAACACAATATGGCACAACTATCATCAGCCAGGTAAGGTAATACGAAAGCAACATTGACACAATGAATGAATGGGCAACCAGAGCAGCACTACAATTCAGTAATGTGCATGATATGGATAGTACACTCATGCAGCTCAGTATGCAAAACTACCAGGCAGTTTTCTTTACAAAAATCAACATTGGCGCCTTTAACATTTTGCTACAACTAATTTTAGATCAGACAAAGGTTGGATTCACGCCGATTAACAAAATACATGCTGATGAAAAAATATAGTGATATACAACAGATACTTACATCAGCATTGGAGCACAGAGAATTCCTGCAAGATATTTTCCTCGAATACAATCCCAATGAAGGAAGTCTTCTATCATTTAACCTTATTTTCTAAAAGAGAGATGGGTAAGAAACATGTAGAAAATATGATCAGAATGCTATAAAATTTCATGATGCGAGGATACGCACACGCTTCTTAGAATGGAGTTGACATTATTTTGCCGGATCGAGGACTAGTTCTTTGGCCACCGGAATCTTCTTATTATCGATTGGGAGTTGGGTTTCTCTGTCTTTGGAGCAAGATCTATGAAAATGGAGTTGGTTTATTATCTCCTGGCATTTGGATCTTTTGCAAAGACATGGTTTGTAATCCTTTATATTCTAACATAGCCGTCTTCCCCTTGCATGCCCTATATAGAAGAATGGTGCTTCAGTTATAAAACATGCTACAGCAGAGAGATGGAATATGTACTGAAGAATAGAAAGGCATGACATATTGACATGTATTCCCTCCATCCAGAAATAAATGGATGGGTCTAGGCATATTTCTGTTCTAGATACATCTAGTTTTATCCATTTCTGCGACATGTAATCCGGACGAAGGGAGTATGATGTAAGAGCTAGGGATATGACAGGACAACACAGTAAAAAAACACTGAAAACCCACTGCAGAACCATAGTAATCAAACCCACTGATATGAGATAGTACACTCATGCAGCTCAGGATGCAAAACTACTAGGCAGTTTTCCTTACAAAAATCAACATTGTGGCCTTTAATCATACATTTTTCTACAACTAAATTTAGATCAGATAAAGGTTGGATTCACGCCGATTAACAAAATACATGTTGATGTAAAAAATAGTGATATACAACAGGTACTTACATCTGCATTGAGTACAGAGAATTCTGCAAGAATCTTTCCTCACGCAGACGATACCAAAGGCAGAAATTCTTCTATCTGTTAAGATTATTTTCTAAAAGAGAGATGGGTAAGAAACATGTAGAAAATATGATCAGCATGCTATAAAATTTCATGATGCAAGGATACGCACACGCTTCTTAGAATGGAGTTGACATATTTTTGCTGGATTGGAGCGGACTAGTTCTTTGGCCACTGGAATATGCTTATTATCAGTAGGAGTTGGGTTTCTTTGTGCTGGAGCAGTATCTATAAAAACTGGAGTTGGTTTATTATCTCCTGGCGTTTGGATCTTTTGCAAAGACTTGGTTTGTAACCCTTGCATGCCTTGTATAGAAGAATGGTGCTTCAATTATAAAACATGCTACAACAGAGAGATGGAATAGGTACTGAAGAATACAAAGGCATGACATATTGACATGTATTCCCTCCATCCGGAAAAAAATGGATGGGTCTAGGCGTATTTCAGTTCTAGATACATCCTTTTTTTATCCATTTCGACAACATGTAATCCAGACGGAGGGAGTATGGTGTAAGAGCTAGGGATACGACAGGACAACACAGTAAAAAAACACTAGTTGAATGTAAAAATGTATGCTAGCGGAATACGTACAGAAAAAACTAAGGCAACATACACGTGTATGATTGGGAAACTAAGATGGCATTGCAATAGAGCACTAGAACAGCACTTCAATGTAAAAAAACATGGTATGGTAGACAGATGAAGTACATATTGATGAATAACAATGCATAAGATATTCAGAAGCATGATGTCCAAATTAAGCAGATGGGATTGCGATAGAGTAGAATGACAGTACTTGAATTTCAAAACATGTTATCATGAATGGAATAGGTACTGAAAAATAGGAAGGCATGACATATTTACATGCATGATCAGCATGCTAAGCACATGGCATTGCAAATGACTAGATACACTCCAGACATTATATGCATGTTGTACCCATATCACGGGCCAAGTTAGAGCAAGGACCTTGTGGGGTGAAGAGGATTCAACATCTTTCTGCAAGTCTTTTGAAGAACTGCCTTTACATGTTCCATCATATTGGGTATCATTGACATCAAGTTTATTGGCCTTTACATTGCTCCGTGAGGTTCTTGTGGATATATCAGTGTGTGCAATTATATCTGACATGCATGGAAGACAACTAGTAGTTAGATTTATGTAATGAGTGCCTGTAGGAGACGACGTAAATAGTAGGACTGGGGTTAATTAGCAGCAACAGGTCTCAAAAACTAAAGGGAGAACACAGATGAAAGCTATAGAATATGTATCGTTTGTACTCGAGATTAACTAGACGGCACACAAAAGTATTAAAGAACAACATAGGTAATACTAGAAGTGGTATAATACTTTAATCACCAGCCTGTGGGGTAGCATTGGCTGATGGATGATAACTATGGAACAGCGTTACCTAAAGAACAAGTATCTTAGCTGAACTATGGAACAACGTTAACTCCTGAACAAGACTCGTAAGAGATCAGCATGAACATACAGTGAAATGTGATAATCTATTTTCCATGCTTAGATGAATAACAAAGCCATAAATGTTGCACACAAGTAAGATGAGGGTACAACCTATCTGGCCGCCATCCATAGGAGTGAGCATCATGTGCTGACTTGTCGATGGCCCTGCAGTTGTTGTAGCTGTCCATGTCGGGCACGCGCATTCGATGCAGGGAACTATTGAGTGGGGACTATAGCTCCCTTCTGGTGTATGCTTCCCTTGTTGGAGCAGCTGCGGTGAGTCAGAAGACGGTGTGGCTGAAGATGCAGATAATGCATAATGTTAAGAACGACACATCTCTTTGATCTGAAGAAATACACTAAGAGATCAACCGCAAGGTACGAGAGTGGTGACACGTCTGTTGACTGAAGACTAAATTGGGGTCACACGATTTTATTTTATTTTGGTACTGTCCGATCTATGCCGGATGGCTTGGTGGCTGTCTTGTGCCTCCCAGCTGACACTGTTAGGAATCTTCCCTGAAGAGCGAGCGACCAACGGCAGAGCAGCTTGCCTCCGCCGTCCGTGGCCCCGGCCAAAACACCGCTCCCCGCCCCACCGCACTGCCGTGGTTGCGCCGCCCCCGGGCCAATCCACAAAGACTCCCCGTCATCCAGATCCGGCGGCGGCGGTACCTTCAACCCACGCAACTCTAAGATAGCCATCTAAGCGCTGCTTCTGCGGCGAACTTGCGGCCCTGCACCCTTACGTTAGACACCAGCCAACCGGCAGCCTAGGAGCTCCGCCGCCTTGAGGGGTGCTTCTTCCCATTGGGAATCGATTGGCCCCGAATAAAAATTCAGACAACTGACGCCTAAATAAAGTGATTTGATATGAGGGCGTGACCTATCTGGCGGCATGGTGAAGTAGGCAGGTCCAGCTGCCGAGTCGGTGAGGCCGGTGCGGTTGCGGTGGCCACCAGCGGCAGGGAAACAGCGATGTCAAGACGGTCGACGACTACGGGGAAGCAGCGCCGGGACTCTGGACGGATCTGAAGTTGGAGCCGCTCCGGCACCGTGAACATCGGCGGGGGTGAATCGGCTCCGGTACGGTTCACGCGGCCGTCGTCGAGGCAGCTCCAGCAGCACGGAGTAAGAGGCACACTGCCCAGTGCACGAGAGAAGGGAGCTTTCGGGGAGAAGGTGATTTGGTGCCCACGAGGTATGAATGGGAGGGGAATTGGGGGGGCGGGAGTGGAACCATGTTTTACGGACGCATTTGTCCGAAATGTGAGGGGGAGTTATAGTTCTACCCCTGCCTTTAGGCTTCTCGGCTTGGGTCTGTGTAACGAGGGTCGGGATAGTAGATAACTTTGATTCTCCCCAAATAGTGGGCGGAGCGATTTCAAGCAGGAGGGCGTGTTTTGAAATATAGTGGGCGCGAGCGATTTCAAGCAGGAGAGCGTGTTTTGAAATAGTGGGCGCGAGCTATTTCGGGCGAGGAGAGCGTGTTTTGCCGACCATGGTTTATGAATTATTCGGCACATGTCATTTCGGCCGAGGAGAACGCGCGCTTGGATGAAGTTATGAACCTACCCTCGATGCACAACGGGCCAATTAATGCGTCTCCCACATAGGACGGTAATTTTGCGTCTCCCATTTATTTGCTCGGGCGAATTCCACCGAGCAGAGGATGTTTAACAGTTTGTTCAAAATTTGGGAGAATGACCATCCACATCTACCTTACCAAGTTGATTCGAATCAAATTTTGAAATATTAGCTTGCCACTTCTTTTTTAGATGGAGAGATGATGCTCGAGAGTAATGTGTTTTTACATGCTCGTTGCTAGTGATTTACTATATGACAAATAGTTGACCCACTCAAAAACGGGAATCAAACCCAAAATGAAATATCTCGATTCAATGAAATAGCTCGTTCACCAGGTCAAAATAGTGAACTAAATCCAAAATTGAACACCTCAATCGAATAGCATGTTGTACATTATTATAATACTGCATGAACATGTTGAAAGTCAAATTAATGAACTTGTTTGATATAAGCATATATCCGTTCATGTGTGGATTGCAGACAACATGTTCTCCAATTTAAATATTTGAATGCAAGTTTATATCAAAACATGGTTTATATCAGTCTTTGATGCATAAAACGTGACCTCCCCTTTCCCGGACTCTCTCTCTCTCTCTCTCTCTCTCTCTCTCTCTCTCTCTCTCTCTCTCTCTCTCTCTCTCTCTCTCTCTCTCTCTCTCTCTCTCTCTCTCTCTCTCTCTCTCTCTCTCTCTCTCTCTCTCTCTCTCTCTCTCTCTCTCTCTCTCTCTCTCTCTCTCTCTCTCTCTCGACAACCTTCAATTTTGTCGCACGATCCAACACACAAACCTTGTTGGTCCCTCTGTTGGTCCTCTCTCTCTCTCCATCTCTCTCTCTCTTTGTGTGTGTGTGTGTGGGGGGGTCTTTCTAGTTCGCATGCATATATACTCCATCTATAGGTCTCTCTCGCACACTATGTATGATTCTCTAGTCCAAGCTAGATATCTTGGGTGCACTCATCGTACGCACACAAATTCTTTGGCTCGTTACCCGTAACTCTCTCATGCACCACTCTGTCGTCTCAGAGCTCTTCCCCCTCTCTCTCTCTCTCAAACTCTCCATCTACCTGGGTCACACATACACATGCATATCTCACTCGCACTCGATAGGCCCATCTAAAACTCTATCTCTCTCCCTCGTTCTCTCTCCATCTCACACGCACACACACACAATCTCATGCCTAGCTAGCCAAGTATGATGGTCTCTCACTCAATTGTAGGCACACGCAGTCCCCCCTATATGTATATGACTAGCTAATCTTAGTCTCCATCACAAACATGTGCATGGTCTATCTCAATTTCTCTCAGACATCCTTTCATCACAAGCACGCACCTCCCTCGATCTCCCACCCATATAGTCCCTCACGATCTCGAGGGGTCTCTATCACAAACATACCCTCTCGCCTCCCCATGCGCCCATGTTCTCCATGCGTCCCTCTCGACCTTTGTTCCTTGTTGGCCGACCTCTATTGGACATGTGCTATAGGGGTGTCTCTCTCCGCTGCAAACAATCACACACTAGCTATCTTCGTGTATCTCCTCGCCGCTTATCTCGGAGATGCATGCGTGATATGTTCGCCTAAGAAACGAAAAAACACACACTCTCTCTCTCTCTAATTTATCGTTTGTTGTCACTTTCTCTTTCACACACATACTATTTTTGCACACTTACTCATTCTCCTTCACACGCACTTGATCCCTCTCGACTTAGGCACTCTCCTCGGTCCATAGCATATTGATTTATTGAAAATTCAAACATCACAAAGTTTGACCATGTACGTGGAGAAAAACAATTACATCTAGAACGACAAACATATACCATTAGATTCACCATGAGATGTAGTTCCGTATGATGTATCTTTGGTATTGAGGATATAAATAACATTTGTGTAAGCCTGATCAAAGTTTCCAAAGTTTGACTTCTAAAAAAATTACATGCACTGCATTATCGAGCGGATGGAATATCTCTTTCCCCCTCTCAGCTATCAGACGCACCACTCAGCCTTATCGGGACTTCTCAATCTCTTTCAAACTTAATATCTCCCTGGTTCACACATACACATGTCTCTCTCGCGCTATACATATAGACCCATCCAACACTCTCCGCCCTTGTTCTCTCTCTATGTGACACGCACCCCCCTAATAAGTACCATAATCCCTCACTCCATCATAGACGCAAGCACTCCCCCACCTAAGTATGATTATCTCTCACTAGCCATCAGGAACACACGTATTGTCTCATTCCATCCATACATCTATCTCGATATCTCTCAGGGTATCTTCTATCACGCATACAACTTGTCACTCGATCTCCCACCCATGTAGTCCCATCACGATCTCCAGGGGATCTCTCTATGACAAACATACACTCTCTCCTCCCCATGTCTGCATTTTCTCCGTACGTCTCTCTCGACCTCTCTCCCTTGTTTGTCAGACCCCTCTTGGCCACGTGCTAGGGGTTTTGCTCTCTCGGTTGCAAACAACCACACATTATCTCCTCACCTTGCTTCCATTGTTGAAGATGCATGTGTGATATGTTTGCATAACACACACACGTTTTTTCTCGACTTTTATCGAGTGTTGTCCATGTCTCATTCACACAGCACACACACTTTTTTCACTCACTCTTTCTATTTCTCTCTCTCTCTCTAGTTAGGAACTCTCTCACGTCCATAAGCATATGGATGTTTTGAAAAGTCAAACCTCAGAAAAGTTTGACCAGGTATATGTGGGGAAAAACATTTACATCTGGAAAGATCATTAGATTCATCACAACATGTACTTACTTCATACTATCATTTATCTTTGGTATTGTAGATATAAGTAATTTCTTTATAAACTTGGTCAAAGTTTCAAAAGTTTGACTTTAAAAAAATGTTGGAACTACATTATCGAACGGAGGGAGTAGCTCTTTCTCTCTCTCTCTGCTACCTCTCACGGGCCTCCCCTCTCACACGAACAGTCTATACCGACGGATTATACGCTCACTATGTCAGCGTATAGCTCCGTATATTGTTTAGTTGACCGGTCAACCAGTCCACATGCTGCCTTGTCAGCTCATGTTCTGTATCTTCATGTGCTGGCCCATGTGGCAGTGGGTGAAAATAAGTATACTAGAGGCCCATCTGACATGCGGTGAAGAAAACAAAGTTGAAACCACTCGGGGTAGCACCCCGCACGCTAGTAAATTGAGGGTGCATTGAGGACACACTTCTTCCACGTGGAGGACGCACTTGCGCACAATTCACCACTGCGCGGTGGCATGCACAGAAGGACGCACTCATGCACACCCAACACACAACACACACCAGCACACATGTACACCAGCGTCACCGCCGGTTGATATGGATGGCGAGGCAGCCAACAAGCGGAGGCAGCTCAAACCAAAACCACATCCGGCGAGCCTGGACTTCATCAGCAGCCTCCCCGATGACGTGCTGCTCGTCATCGTCGGTGTCGGTGTCAAAACCGGCGGATCTCGGGTAGGGGGTCCCGAACTGTGCGTCTAGGCGGATGGTAACAGGAGACAAGGGACACGATGTTTTACCCAGGTTTGGGCCCTCTCGATGGAGGTAAAACCCTACGTCCTGCTAGATTAATATTGATGATGTGTGTTACAAGAGTAGATCTACCACGATATCAAAGAGGCTAAACCCTAGAAGCTAGCCTATGGTATGATTGTTGTTCGTCCTACGGACTAAAACCCTCCGGTTTATATAGACACCGGATAGGGTTAGGGTTACACAGAGTCGGTTATAATGGTAGGAGATCTACATATCCAGATCGCCAAGCTTGCCTTCCACGCCAAGGAAAGTCCCATCCGCACACGGACGAAGTCTTCAATCTTGTATCTTCATAGTCTTGGAGTCCGCCGATGATGATAGTTCGCTATCCGAAACCCCTAGTCCGAACTCCTCAAGAGCCCTCGAACCAGGCTTCAATGACGACGAGTCCGCGCGCGATATTGTCTTCGGCATTGCAAGGCGGGTTCTTCCTCCGAATAATTTATAGAAGATTGTGAACACCAGATAGTGTCCGCTCGCAAAACAAGTTCCACATAACACCGAGAGAGAATAATTTTGCACAGATCTGCCGACGATTCCGCAGCGTGCCATCACACCACGGCCAGGCTTTTATATGAATCGCTTTTTTTTGCTCCACCTCAGCGTGCTTAGCGAGGCGGTTTCCTTGGCACGCCTTATCAAAGCATAGATCATGCCCCTTATTCCGGGATTCTCATCAATACGGACGTGGGTAACCCAACTGCCCGCTGGCCTGCCTTCTCTATCAAAGGCGAGTCCTAGTCGACCACGGGTGGGCTCTTGGTATTCAACCTCTTTATAACGAGACCAAGGCCCTCTCCTTTTACACCCTCTATCGAAGTTCGCCTCGTGCTTCGAAGTTCCAACACTCAAAGCTTCAGATTCAGCGCTTCGACTTTCGACGATGTCCGCCCGACCAGCATGGTCGATGGATGTCTTCCTCCGTCACGTAAGAAGACGCATAAAGCTGCGAGACGCCAGTATCTAACCGCGAGATCTCGTGATAGGCTGCCTGCTCCAGGCAGGTCATTCCCACTCTGAGCCGTGTGAGAACGTGGTGTTCGTGGTCTCACTTCCGCCGGGTTTAGGCTTCCCGATGGACCCTTTGTCTTGGGGGCTCATGTTTTATTATGGGCTTGATTTCCATGACTTGAACTGAGTCCATCCTCCATATCTCGCCATTCATTGTTGTATGTGAGGCCTTCCTCCATATTACCCCTCACTTTGGATTGTGGCTCAAGACCTTCAAGGTGGAGCCAAAGGCGATCAAGGGCAGCAAACAGAAAGCGGAGGGGCGGTCATAAGCAAATGCGCTGGTGCTCCATGGCGGAGGGCTCTTTTCAAGAGGAGCTTGGTTTATGGCAAGGGAGTGGTTCTATATCACCGCCCTGTGGGCACCAAATGGACGGCGCCCCGCCTTCCGCCAGTCCACCACAGCGGTGGCATCATGGGTCAACAAGGGGCTCGACCGGGGTTGTCCAAGGACGCCTCGCTGCAGGGTGATTCGAGATCTCCAGAAAGAGGGATCAATCTGGTTGCGAAGGGCGCAGGTTATTGTGATCCGCGCCTTCAACCTCAGAACGCCGCCTCCGCTAGGGAATTCAACCGAGGGACCACGAGCTCTCCAAAATTTTATGGGCACGACGCTCTTGGAGATGTATAAACTGTTCTTCGGATCACAAGAGAAGTGTCCGGACTTGACCGAGGACGCAGAACTAAGCTGCAATCGCCCAGATACTCAAGTAAGTAGTCCTATAACCGGACAAGATGTTCATTCATTTATTATACATATATGCCCTTTAAAGGAACCGTTTCTTGAACAGGAGTGGATAGCCAAGGCAAAGTTGATAAGGTGTCCGGCTCCCCTCCCAGAGACCACGTCGGATCCCATGTTGACCAAGATGTTGAAGGTCGCGCCTTTTGAAGAAGGCGAAGGGAGGAGCGGGGGAGCAACTGCCTCTATGAAGGAGGCTATCAAGGAAGGGGAGATTAAGAGTCCCTCCTTCCGAGGAGAGAAGAGGACCGCTTCAAGATCCGGAGGTCAAGGCCTCAAAGAAAGGAAGGAATCTTCGTCGAGAGTCCGTGCTGGAAGTAACCCAGCCGACTGCTTCCCCAAGGGATCAGCCTCCAATGAGCCGTAAGTAAAACGAAGGGTCTTGTAAATAAGGAACATCCCTGTATTTATTTATGAAGATAACCGAACTTGTACCTTGTAGTTCGGACCTCTCTCCTTCTCAGCAGAGCTTGTCTTCGAGGGATCTTCTTCTGGAGATGATGGAGAGCGAAACGCCACCACCTGTCGCACCCTCATGTGGAGCGGACGACCCGGAGGTGTCATCACAGAGGGTTCCCCCAAGTCCGGCGGGGGCGGAAGGTCCGGCGCCAAGTGGTGTGCGGTCAGAGGAGCTGAGGGATTTGCTCGGGCGAGCGGCTATCTCAGAAGATCACCGTGCTCTAATGGGTACGGTGATTGAAAGAATTGCATCCGTAGAGAGCGGATTGCACGAAGCCGTCAGAAGCTTACTGACGGGGTTTGAGGTACGCAAAAAATAATGTATAAAATGTGCCATGTATAGGTAGTAGCCCCTGAGACTCGGTATGTTGTCAAAAAATTGACGACGTGTCGAGGATCAAATTCTCAGTTTTAACATATCGCCGCTTCTAAACAGGTGGCGGGGCGTCCGGAGGCCAGCCGAACTGATGAATATGCCGAACTGAAGCGGCGACTTGACGAGGCAGATGCGGACATCGCGCTGGTTAATAAACGGTTTGACGAGTCACAAGGTATGCGACTTCTATGCGGACACCTGTTAAGGGAGCTTGACGCCCATGTCTTACTGTTTGTATGCTTTAATGCAGATGGTGCCGCTGCCGTTGAGGAGCTGCGGGCAGAACTTGCCCGAGCGAAAGAGCAAGCCAGGAGTAGTAATGTGGCTGCTTTAAAGGCGTCAAGAGCTAGAAGTGAACGGGCTGCTCACTGCCGAAGCAAAGAGGAGATGGCCGAGATGGCCAAAATGTTAAGGAATGCTACCGATCGCTGCGAGGTTCTTGAAAAAGAGCATCAAGCGGAACAGGAGGGCCTAAAGAAGGCCGCCGCCGAAACCAAGAATGCCCAATCGGCTTTGAAAGCTGCCAAGGAGGAGCTGAGTCGCCAGGCAATTGCGGCTAGAAAACCGCTTTCGCATGGAGGAAATATACAGATCCAAAGTATGCTCCGCTGGATAAATTATGGAGTTCAGAGGATGCTTATATGGACTTGGCGGCGAAGGCCAGGACGCGTTGAGCACTTCGGGGCCGAAGGGCACAAAAGCGAAGAGCTATACTGGTCGCAATTCCATAGTCCGGAGCGTCCTCCGCCGCTGACCGGTCGGTTGGCCGAGTGGGCTGAGCTGAATCGATTGTCCGGATTGGCCATGAAGCATGTCTTGACTCACTTGTGGCCGGACGGACCCCAGCCGAAGAGCTATTTTGGTGTAGTGCAGAAGTTTCGTGGAGCCATGCCGCGTATCGACGCGATGAAGCGATCGGCATGTATTGAGGGAGCGCGGATGGCTCTTGCCCGTGTCAAGACATACTGGGCAGAGATGAAGGCCACTGACGTTGCATCCCAGGATTCGGACAGAGGCCGAGTACCTGCCGAGCACTACTGTGAAGAAGTCCTGCCGGGCGCTCGTTTAATAGAGACGCAGTGCTCGAAAGATATTATGTTTGAATGACATGTATGATTCGTGAAAACGATGTTTCAATGTAATATAAGTGCTTTTTATACTTGTGCGTTCAAGTAGTAAACTACTCCTGGCGGCCGCTTATGTATATGTGTATATAACTCAAAGATGGCAGTCCTTGGTTTCAGCCCCCACGCACATAGTGCGGGGTGTTTGCAAAAATGCGCTTTTCACACTTAATCCAACGCCTTAGTCCTGTTAAGGAGGTGGTAACGTATCAAACCAGCAACCGGACTATAATGCTTTATCACTTTCACTTAGCCATAGGAGTTCGAGGGGGGCTACTATATAGCCTCGGGCACCGCACTCTCCCGATTCGGGTGCGATGTGCCTAACCGAAAACCGGTCCTTCGTTAATGCGGAGGAATTCTAAATATTCCCGTGAGTCATCGAGTGGTTGACCGTCTCTCGCTATATCATGACATCGGCGGCTTTCATCGAGGTGCTCGCCCGCCGAACCGGGCACAATCGCAGAGTTCTCCGGTGCCGCGTTAGCCGTGAAAACGGAACGTAAGGCAGCAAAACAGGAGCCGGGCAACCCAACATTTGACCAAAGACGATGATTCGAGCTGATGCATATAAGGCCTAATCTCGAGACGCCGAATACTCCCTAAGGTATTCGGTCTTTATGAAAATGGGCAAAATAAGGCCCTAAGCCCTTTGTGTCCAGTGCACGCATAAAAATTCTGGTGCGGCCAATGCCAAGGCACCAGCCTCCTCCTCGCTTATATTTAAGGAACTGGGGAATGTATATCAACAAGAGACAGTGAAAAAGGTTTACGCAGGTCTTAATCTGAAAAGAATCCTTCCAACGGGTCCCGCTGCACGCCTCGCACTGTGTCTCCGCGCAGCCGTATCTCGGACGGGTGTAGCACGTTGTTCATCCGTAAAAGAGAGGAACTTAGTTTGAAAGAAAAAGGAGCGTCACGAAAGATGTACTTAATATTAAATGAACAGAGTACGGTTCAAAGAAGTGAACAAAATTGAGCTTTATTGTCTCTTGTTATACATGCATGCAGCCCCTTGTATGGGGTATGCCGCTAGTGGGCGCCGGACTCGCCTAGCCGTATCCGGGTTTGAATGACCTATTGCGTGTTCTTTGCCTAGTGGAGCGGATAGCTGTGGAGCCGACGATGCGTCTCCCCTTCTTCCGCGCCGAGTAACACTTAATACTTCCTTTCAACGAGATGATGCCGCGTGGACCGGGCATTTTAAGTGTTAGAGAGGCATAATGCGGTATTATGTTAAAGCGGGCAAAGCTTGGCGTCCCAATAGTGCTTGATGGCTACTTTTAAATGGGGCGATATGGAAGAGTAACCTTCGCGACGGAAGTTGTCGGATGAACCAAACACAACTTCTAGCAGTATGGAGCCCGTGCAAAGGGCGATGGGCTGGCAAGTACTCCTTTAAAGGAGGTGTTGCTATGGCTAATTTTGGTTGGTTTATCCCCATCCTGCGGATTGTGTCATGATATATCAGGTTTATTTCATCGCCGCCGTCCATGAGGACATGTGTAAATTGAATCCGCTGATTATAGGATTCAATATCAAGGCAGTCCCTCCTGCGCTCCGGATATTATCGGAATAGTCCCGATGGTCGAAGGTGATTGGTTTTGACAACAGCAGCGGCGACCTTTTAGGGCGCCGCTTTGTTTTTCCCTTTGATCACGTGAAGTGAGTTTACTGTTTTAACCTCCTGTGGGAAAGTTTTTGTTTTCCGGAGTGCTGCTTTTGGGTTTCGTCACTCGCATTTGGTGTGTCGAGCCCCTTGTGTTCGGCATTAAGTCACCGGACTGTTTGAAGACCCAACAATCTCTGTGGGTATGGTTTGCGTGCTTCGAAGGTACCATGTATTTGACACGTCTATCCGTAATCTTGTTTAGGTTGGATAGCTCGCCACCGTTATCCTTTAGGGGCAGTGTTTTGTTGTTCGCCGAGAGCTTTTGAATCCGGCGTTGATCGCCGCACTATTTGGGCCATTTTCCTTATTCCGCGCTGATCTTTTTCTGCGTCGTGATTTCCATTTCCATCCCTGATTTCGATGTACTGGTCGCTGGTGCTGCATCTAGCCAGCCAGCTGTCTTCTCCGCCGCAAAAGCGGTCATGAGGTTTGTTAATGCGGCCGTTGTTCTTGGCTTTTCTTGGCCGAGGTGTCGGCGAGCCATTCGTCTCGGGACGTTGTGTTTGAAAGCTGCTAAGGCTTGGCGTCCGGACAATGACTATTCAGTTCTCTTTAGTAAGGAACCTGTTCGAATTTCCGGCTGACTCTCGGGCTGTTGAGTTATGTGACTTAGATCGTCTCAGATCCGGAGGGCGGACATAAGTCCCCAAAATTTGCCCGAAATGCATCCTCGAGCTCTCCCCCAGCTTCCAATGGTATTTTCGGGAGGCTTTTAAGCCAATGCCGAGCTGGCCCTTTGAGTTTAAGGGTAAGTATTTTATGGCGGAGATCGTCTCCTCTAGCCATGTGTATGTGGAGGATGTAATCCTTGATCCGCACTCAGTGGTCTGTTGTTCCGTCAGATGCCTCTATGTTTACGGGTTTGAATCCGCTGAAATTCATGATCCAAAGACCTCATCCGTGAAACATAGGGGTGTCTGGCGCCCTATATTTGGGTGTGCCATGATCTTTGGAATTTTGGCGATTGCATTGCTTTGACGAGCCTGCTTTCTTGGCCCATAGATGGACCTAATGGGCCATCCTCTTGGTGTGAATCCTTATGCAGATCGCATATTGGCTTGTGTCTTGGCGCCATTCGCCGCTCTCTTTTTGCCATGAGGTCGCCCATCCGACCGGTGGCCTTCTTGCTTTTTAATTGTGGGGCTCTAAGGCCTCCTCGTCAATTCGGCAGTAGCTTTCTTTTCGGTAGCTCTTTGTTCGGTGACTGTCGCCGCATTTACCTGCGGTGCTGAATACTTTGCTCCATCTAATCGAGTGCATCTTCCGCTGTTTTGAGCTTCCGCCGCTTTTTCAGGCTACTGCAGCGATGGCGGCGAGCCTTTTCTCGGAGGTCATTTTGCTCCAATGGTTTGTCCGGCGTGAGGTCGTCCGGACCGTTGTCTTCGCCAGGACAGATTGTTTATCCAAGTTGTCTTGTTCGGACGATTGCTCGATAGCTTGTTCGTTGTCCACCGGTTCGCCTCGCTCTATGGCTGGGTCTTTGTTGAGGCGGGACTTTGTTCGGCGCTTACGCTGCCGTTTTTGACTTGCCGAGGGATTTATCCTTCGTAGTGTCCCGTTCTCCTCGCCTTCATTTGCTTTAGGTGTATCCACCATGTATACATCATGGGGTGAGTTTGTCCAGCATCCTATAGGTGCTGGATCATTGTTGTCTCCTACATCATCGTCCATACCATCGATGTCTTCGGAGTCGAAATCGAGCACGTCGTGTAGGCTATCGACAGTGGCTACGAAGTGGGTGGTGGGTGGGCGTCAAAACTTTTCATCGTCCGTATCCCAACCTTCCTGACCGTAGTCCGGCCAGGGCTCTCCGGATAAAGAGAGAGACTTTAGTGAATTCAGGATGTCGCCAAAAGGCGAGTGCTGAAAGATGTCCGCGGCCGTGAACTCCATAACGGGTGCCCAATCGGATTCGATCGGCAAGGGCGCGGAGGGTTCGGAGTCCGGATAGGAGTCTGGCGCCCTGGAGTCGGCGTCTTTGCAAAGGACAGGGATGGAGTTCGGCTCGATCGTCATAGAGATCAAAGCCCCGAGGCGGTGTCCAACCACTCGTCCCCGATCGGGGAGTCCGGCTCCGGATTAAGGGTTGGAGCAGATTCAGTGCGCCTCCGTGGCATCGCTCGGATGCGAGCTAGATCATGCCCATCGAGACAAGGCGGCGCTGCTTGGTTGGGGCTCAATCCGTCAAGATCAAGTCTCCGCGGATATCGGCCGATAGTTTAAATCTTCCGAATCGACTCGACGGCCAGGGGCGAAGCTTGATCTGCTCTAGATGGCTGCTTAATTGGCCCGCAGCAAAGCCGCCGGACACGACGATCTGCCCGGGAGAGAAGTCTCACCCGACCGCATCGTTGTTGATGATCAAGGAGCCATCGGGCCTATCGGTGACGACACGAGGAACTCTCAATGAAAGCACCAATGTCGGTGTCAAAACCGCGAATCTCGGTAGGGGTCCCAACTGTGCGCCTAGGCGGATGGTAACAGGAGACAAGGGACACGATGTTTTACCAGGTTCGGGCCCTCTCGATGGAGGTAAAACCCACGCCCCGCTAGATTAATATTGATGATGTGTGTTACAAGAGTAGATCTACCACGAGATCAAAGAGGCTAAACCATAGAAGCTAGCCTATGGTATGATTGTTGTTAAGTCCCCACGGACTAAAACCCTCCGGTTTATATAGACACCGGATAGGGTTAGGGTTACACAAAGTCGGTTACAATGGTAGGAGATCTACATATCCAGATCGCCAAGCTTGCCTTCCACGCCAAGGAAAGTCCCATCCGGACACGGACGAAGTCTTCAATCTTGTATCTTCAAAGTCTTGGAGTCCGCCGATGATGATAGTTCGCTATCCGACACGCCCTAGTCCGAACTCCCTCAATCGGCCTCCTCCCACCAAATCTACCGTGCAGACCGCCTCGCTCTCCGGGTGGCGGCGCCCGCGCCGTGGTCCTCAACCTCACCGTCGACGGCTGCCTCACGACGGGATTGCAAATGCATGGCCATAGTCTCCAAGATCCTTTCATCGCACTCGGCCAGCCAGACGCCTTGACATCCGCATGCTCAAGACTAACTACAAGGTCCAACCCAAGTTCGACAAGTGGTTCTTATCCCCGCCCTAGATCAGCTCCAGAGCTCAGCTTTGAAGCTGGACAATGTCGCTCGCCGCCGTCGTGCTCGCCTCGCGCGCCAACGCTGCGCCGCGCCGGCTTCAGCTCTTGCTATCTTCCCAGTTAATGTCGCTACCGCCTTCTTCTCCTCAACTCAAGCAGCTCGACCTCTTCGACGTTGTCATCTCGAAGAAGGCTATGGAGCACCTGCTCCGCAGCTGTATCGCGCCGAGTACCTTCGCCTTGAGTAGATCCACGGGTTCATTAGCCTCCACATCGCCTCGATGAATCTCTGATGGATTTATGTGTCTTGCTGGCCCTGCAACAAGACATCAATTGGGAAGAGATCACTCCAGCTGTTCCACATTATGGTCATTGAGAATGCGCCTTTCCTTGAGAGATTGCTTGTATCGGATCTAGAAGGCCCAACAAAAATCAGGGTCATTGACACGCCGAAATTGACACCGTTGGTGCACTCGTCTGCCAAATTCTCCGAGCTCTTTATTGGATACGTAATCGTTCAGGTACAGCACTCATCTTCTTCTCTGTCTTCTTGAAATTCACATTTTTAATTTTTTTTCTTGATGTGTTTACGACCGTCTTCCAGAAAATGATTCCCACAAGCTTGACCCAGTCTATGCGCACAGTGAAGATCTTGGCAATAAGATCTATCGGCCCCAATCTGGATCAAGTTGTTGGATTCCTTACATGCTTTCCATGCACGGAGAAGCTACTCATCGAGGTGAAACTTCTTTCCTATTAGTAAATGGTAATTACAATGTAGCTCAAATTTTTAGTAATTTTCCCAAATTACGATGACAAGTGTAGTGTTCAAAACTGCATCTACGCACTACATCGAAAGAAATGTTTTTAGTATTTTTTCTCATGTGATCACCTGCATCGTTTTTTTGTTGTACTACTATAGTAGCCTAGGCTAGTCATAGTGGAAAGTAACTTAGACTACTAGTAACTCTATGGTTACCCTAAGAGCAAGTACTACCTCCGTCCTGGTTTACTCTTCCTATTTTGTAGTATCAAAATTTGACCATAGATTTAACTGAAAAAATGTTAATGCATGTCACTAAGAACTATATCGTTGGATTCGTATTTGAACATAATTTCAAATGGTGTAATTTTTAGTGACATGCATTGCCATTTTCTTACATAAATATATGGTCAAAAGTTTATACTAAATAAGAGGTAGTAGAAAAGTGGGCTATAAAGGCCCTCCACTATGTAGGCCAAAACACGTGCCAAATTCACTTGTGATGCATTTGGCATCGATGCCCCTCCATTGCTCACCTGGTGCCCCAATCTGGATGCCAAATTAACACACGCAATGAAAAAACACTTGTGTGGGAGAGAGAGGGAGGACTGAGGCAATAAAAAACACTTGTTTGGGAGAGTAAGAGGCTGGTGTAGTTAGTTTGATTGATTTGTTTATACATGTGGGTCTGTGTGCACAGCGGTGCCAACTCTCTCACATCGCGAGAGCGGTGCCAAAATCTTTTGATTTGACATCGATGCGTATTATGTGGCATACTTTTGAGAAATATGGCATCAGCCACATAGTGGAAGGCAACAAATGCCCAAGCTCTTCACGTACTCCTAGGTAAATGAGAGGAAAGAGAGAGAGAGAGAGAGAGAGAGAGAGAGAGAGAGAGAGAGAGAGAGAATATCACTAGCCAGCCAACCCTATCATATGAGCGAATGATATTGGTACCTCTTAATGACACAGCAATCTTATACAGCCAGCTGCTCTAATATGTTCTCTTCTTTTGCAGATAAAAAAAGACCCGAAAGTGAAAAATGTTCTGCACTATAACAATCTCATCGAATGCCTTGATCTCCATCTTACAGAAATTAATTTGATTGACTACCTAGGCAGCACATCTGAGATTAAATTGGCCAAGTTCTTTGTTCTGGAGACTAGTGTGGTCAAGGTAATGAGGTTTGGCGTTCTCTGGCGCAACAATGAATGGCGTGCTGATCACCGCAAGCATCTAAGCCTAAATGACAAAGTCTCCGCAGAAGCTGAATTTGTTTTTGAAACATCAAGTGGCCAGAGACTCGAAAACTTATTTGCCCATTAGTGACTTGTCAGGGCGGTGGATTTTATTTTGTACGATAATGTTGCATCCACCTAAAGTAATGAAAGTTCTTATGTAAACTTCCTAGTAATTCCCCCTTGGTAGGTGCAGCATTACTCCTAACATTTGTAATATCAGTTTGAAGCTTGTAATATTGCCGTGTCCTATTCATGCATTTTCAAAATCCTGTGAATCAAACAGGTCCTGAGTTGGTGATGATGTTGTGCCTGCCATCTTTCACCAAAAGCCGTCGGATCTAGATCTGACGCATACAAACCAAACTTCTCCAGTTTTGCAAAAAGATGCCCGCACTTGTTCCCTATTTACAAACAACTCCTTGTCTCTCACAATCAGCCTTATCTCCTCCCCACCACATCTAGAAGGCCATGGAAAAATCTGGCGCGATGGCCGCTGCCGGCGCCGTCCACCCCCCAATCTTGATGTTCCGTGCAATGCACGGGCATCTACGCACGGGAAATTATGTCGAACACGGCTAGTTGTAAGCAGGCTAGGTCTACAACCATGATGATAGTGATTGCAGACGGTGAGGCTGGCTATGGTATGCCGAACACGGCGCCTATACTCGTGTGTCATCTCCGGCGAGGGTCTTGTCACTTCACCGTGAGGAGCAAAGACGTAATAATTTGACCAACGGGTAGTACAGTGCTACTACATTGGTAGTACTACTACTACTGGTACTAGCACCACCGTCTGGATTTAGTAGTACTACCACATCCATCTGGATTTAGTATTTGACTAGCAATATCTAGTAATGCATGTCACAAAAAATGTACTAATCCCTCTGTAAATAAATACATGGTGTATTGTTTTATTCCTATCAGCGAGATAACTTAATGTCTTTTTGCTACTTAATAGGATTACATGCAATGAACTAACCACTGCATGTGATGTTTGGTAGTCTCAAGTCATTGAAAGCATGCACGGGCACGGAGGGGGACGCAGCTTCATTGACTTACTACACCTTCCATTGGGTGTATGACACGTGGGCCCAACGGGTGGCTGGCCAACTTGTCATACAGCCAAAGCGAAAAGTGAGAGAGGGCGAGGAGTAGATGGCCAACACGCACGTGAATTCAACGCAATCGCACTTCTCATATAAAGGCTCCTGCCATCCAATCATTTAAATCCCACGCACCCACGCACCCAAGGGCAAGACCGATCACCCAATATCAAGATCGATGACTAGAAGCTAGACCCATGGAGGCGATGAGCGCGAGCATCGCCGGCTGTGCTGATGGTCCACGACGCCGCCCGCGGCCCGCACCGAGGAACGTGTCCAGTAGTGCTTGAGGCCGCCAGGCGAGGGCCGCTGGACGACAACCAGATCCTTGTTCGACGAGGTCCTCGCCGGCTTCCTCGACAAGTTCACCGTCGCCAAGAAGCTCATGGACGACCTTGACGACGCCCAGCCCACGCGCCAGTGCTCGCGATGCCTGCCACCATCAACGGCCTCTATGGTGATGACCTCTTCGACGACCGGTGGCCCCGCGACTGCCGCCGTCGCTACCGGAGAATGTCCACTCGAGGTCGCGCCGCTGCTGCAATACCGTGCAGCAAGACACCATCAACATAATCACCCACGCTCACGCCGCAAATCATCCACAAGGACTACTACATGCAAGAGGAGGACGATAGGACGCCGCCTTCTTGGACAGGGAAACCTTGGACGGCATTGTTCAAGCATGTTGAGCTTGCCGCCAACGCCGCTGCTCCTCACACGCCGGTTGGTGACCCGTGCACTAGGGCGTGAGGATGTCGTTGATGGATCCGTATGTATCTTTACCTTTCCGTCAAATCCATGTAGTAGTATATGGTACTACTAGTAATTATCTTACCTTTCACATCAACTTTATAATTTTCCTACGTACTCCATGCATGAACCGCGCCAGAACC
Source organism: Aegilops longissima (assembly GCA_021605205.1). Classification (NCBI taxonomy): domain Eukaryota; kingdom Viridiplantae; phylum Streptophyta; class Magnoliopsida; order Poales; family Poaceae; genus Aegilops; species Aegilops longissima. Next base: position 115,947,285 of record CM038680.1, read on the forward strand.
AAACTTCTCATTACTCTAGGTAAAATCGTTATTTCTATCTATCGGTCGCGCCATGGAGCAGAACCAAATTTTACAAGTTACAAGTTCAAAAGGAAGAGTCTGTCGTGTTCGCGTTGCACCCCCACATGGTTGGTCCGGCACGCTGCTCAAGGGGGAATGCGTGTTGTGTTGTATTTTCACTTACAAGTGGGACCGCAGTTGAGCAAACCGACTATCGGCAAACCCCCACCCCGCCCACCGTGCGATGGGTGAGAAAACGGGAGGGAGAAGAGATGGTTGTAGCACGGACTCCAAGAAAATTGGTGTCGGATGGGACTCGTGTGGGTGGCGTGTGCCCTACTGCTAGACATGAATGCTAGTTATGGCCCATGCCACCCCACTATATCGAGGTGCTGGTTACGTAGAACAAATTTCCTGGAGTCTGTGCTCAGACCTCCTCTATCTCTCTTCTCAGCCAGCCAGCAGACGTGCGGATCCCATCATTTGTTTGCTCATATGCGGTCCCACATGTCAGTGAAAACGCAAGATGACCCACTGAACCTGCACATCTTTCACCTCGACGTGCTGGTGATGAAAAACAAATCCAATAAAGATCTTCGGTGGCCGCTTTTGGAGTTACTCAAGAGTAGTAAGATTCTGTTTACAGTTTAATCCAAGAAGCACATCACGTGGCTTCAACTACCACTCTATTTTCTTGCATGACACGACCTGGATGCTGGATGTCCCACGTGTCGGCAAAAGGAGGAAGAACTCGACCAAATCTTCGGTTGTGCTCTCGGATTAGACTAGTTGTGGTAACTTAAAATTTTATTGTGTAGAATGGATGCAAGTTTTGGTATTGGGAAGAAGAGTACAACGATATATTGATAGAGCGTAATTTGGTAGATGTTCTAGCACTTTTAGCTAGCATAGAGGCTAGAGATGAGACTAGTGCACTTGTTGATAGAATAGAGGCTAGACACGTCTACTTCTTTACACTCGAAGAAGAAAGAAACACGCAGGGTCGAGCCTCCGCAGATCAACAATGAATGCATCCAGAAAGCACTAATCCAACTTACAGGAGCAGTTATGGAAGTTGGATATCTTCTAAAATGTATGCTTGTGGTTCTTGTTTTTCTAGTCAAAATTTTGGTGATGTATTTCCATGTACCAAAAAATCAATCATGAAAAATAGATATGTGTTCGCAAAGAAAAATGTACGCGGCCGGGATGTGTCCGAGCGTTCGGCGACGGCCACCGCATCCGAGAAATGGTCCGGACACGACCCCATTGCCCTACCCAAACGGACAGAATCCGGGCAAAACGGAGGTCTGTTTGGGGTCGTGCGTTGGAGTTGGCCTTACAAGTGGGATCGCAGTTGAGGAAACCAACTATCGGCAAACCCCCACCTCGCCCGCCGCGAGATGGCTGAGTTAGAGAAACGACGAGGTTGAAGAGATTGTTGTAGCACGGACTCCAACAAATATGGTGTCAGATGGAAGTCGTGCTGGTGGCGTGTGCCGTACTCCTGGACGTGAATGCTTGTTCTGGCCCATGCCACCCTACTACTCCTACTACTTATAGTAGTAGTATCGAGGATTCAAGGTGTTGGTTACGTACAGCGAAAACATTAACATATGGCCCACCTCACACTGTGGCCAAAATTCCTGGAGTCTGTGCTAGGTTAAAAAGTGTTCTTTGTGAGGATGGGTGGCTGGTCTCAAGTTTAAAACTTGTTGTATTACGTACATAGACATAGAGATAGTGCAGCATGTGAAGCTAGTACAAATAGTGTACAATTGTTGATTAGCCTCATCCGATAACCTGTTGCAGTGCACGTACAATTATGTATTCAGAAAATATTTTTTTGCCTCGTTGCAGCACCCACTCAGAGAAGCGACTCGAAAGCCATTCATAAATTTAGTAAGTTTATCACAGACATATCATTTTATTACATACAACAGGTCATCAACCCACAACGACAACGAGGATACATTATAAATACTAAAGTTTTTGTCGTGGAATTGTCACAGCAGATGTCCTTAGTGTGAGGACTTAGTCGCGAGGCCAACGCAACTATGCGGTAGCTTGAGAGGGGTTGGGCGGAATCAAGAGACGCAACACAAGACAAGGATTTAGACAGCTTCGAGCCCCGGGAAACATCATCCGGTAATAACCCTACATGTTGTTTCTGGCTAGGTCTCATTATGATCATGAGGGAGTCGCCGGCTAGCCGGCTCTTTGTGTTTAGCCCTAGAGATTGTTTCTTGCTTGTCCCTCTTTGGGGAGCCCTGCCCCTCCTTATATAAGTTGAAGGGGCGGCTTACATGTAGAGTCCTATTAGGATTAGAACTAACTTATTCTCTATTACAAGTCGGATACAAGTACGGGTCTTGCTTCCTCGTAGCGAAATATTCCTCATGCCTTCATCTTAAGCCAGCCCACCATAATATGAGCCGCCCATTGGGCCTTGGGCCTAGTCTTCTATGTGACCTACCGCCGGGTCATACGTGAGTCGTCTGACCAGTGAGCCACCAGACCCGTGAGTCGCCAGTCCTCCGGCGGGTCATCAGTGAAGCGCCAAGTCCGGCCGAGTCATACTTCCGGCCGGGTCATACCGCAGGGTATATCCCCGACAGTTTTCATCACACAACAAATAACAAGCAATGAAATGAACTTCAACTCAACCAATCCTCGGTGTTGGAAACGCTTGCTTTGAACCACAAGTGATTCTCTGGGAATGATCAGCTACTGTCAATCTCGAGACCGACGCAGGACTGATCATTCAGGTTGAAGCGACCTACTATATCACGACCAGGGTAGGGAACCACCGCAATGTCCGACGTATAGATACAGTTGCTTCTCATAAATGGTAGTAACGTTGTGTCAACGGCAGTTGGATCGCCTTTCACCATCATTGGATAGTTTTGTCCAAGGAAGAGCGAGTTTGCTCCAAGACTATCAATACTGTACCAGGGAGAAGGTGTTGGCGCTAGCACAGTAGTATCCATCCCGAATACCATGCAACGGGTGTTGGAATAGGTCCGGAGAGTGCGACCATGGGAGACAACACCTGCTTCCTTAGTAGTAACATCAGGATGCAGCTGGGACTCAAAGCCAATTTGTACTGCTCTTGCAAAAGTGGATCCGGCGCTCTTCAACCCGAAGGGCATCCATACAAAGCAGTACGTGCCACATGGGGTTATGAACTCGGTCTTCTCCTCGTCTTGCTTGGACATGAAGATCTAGTGGTATCCAGAGTATGCATCCAAGATTTGACCGCGTAGGATAGCCTCTCCTCCTAGCCTCTCCTCTTAGCCTCTCCTCCTCACGCGCCAGTGGCCACTCCGGCCCCGGCGGCCACACCCTTCCCTGCCGGTGGCCACTCCGTCCTCGGCAGCCACCACAAGTTCCACGATGGCTCCTTTTGCTCTCAACTTTGACCGTGGCAAGAAATTCCAGGTAGACATGAGAACCAAGTTTGGCCATCCAGTGGTTTTCTCCCCGGGCTTTCGTCAAAAGGAGTTCACCATGGTGGTTTATTTCTCAAGGGCATCCTTCAAGCTTGATGCCCACACGGTTAGTTTCTCTCTTCTTGCTATGTTTGGAGGTTATGCTCAAGGATTTAGAGTCTGCTTCTTGAAGAATAGATCTTATAAGTTTTCGGTGGCTTCCAAGTCAGTGGGATTTGAGATTTACAATGCGGGTAAAATTGTGGAAAAGGACTTTGAGATGGTTTTTAGCCTTTGGAATTTTGGTGGTCCTAATTGGATCAGAGAAGAACGTGCTTATTATGCTGAACTTGACAATGAGTGGACTCTAGTCGGTAGGAATGGCCGTGCCATCGATCCTAACTCCGGTGATCGCCGGAGTTACAGTTCGGTGGTCCAGGGAGGCCGGTCAGTTTTTGAGCGGTTATCGGGGCCTAGTCATGATGGCAATAATCAAGAAATTATCCCCTCTTCATCACTGCCTAATCAAGGTGTTAATCAGCCTCAAATTGAGCCACATATTTCTTCACGTCTACATGGGGTTTCGTACGTTATCTGCCATGCATGCGGAGGCACGGGGAATTTTGCGCGCAACTGTCCAAACCCAAACCTTCTTGGGCTTTGGCCTTTCATTAAATTTGACTCTTTCCCTAGCCCACCTGAAGAAGCTTGGGCTGAGGGAGCCATTGAGGCCTGGTTCCACTGTATTGGGCCGGCAGCACCAATTAGACAGGTTTCATCATTTAAGGAGCTAGTCAAGGACCATTTCCCAAATTTCCAACCGAGACCGTCGCTTGCCTCTTCGCATTCCACTGCACCTACCAACTCTGCTACTTCCTCTGCTCCCACCTTGACAACCTCGCCTGGTTCCTCCTCGTCACCGGTGAGGGCTGTGGTAGCCGCCTCGTCGGTGGATGATCTGATGGCCAACATTCCCATCGACCCGCTCCCGTTTGTGCGAGAAGGTTTTCAGATAAAAGAAATCGAGGGAAGAATTGGGGTTTCTCGTGCCATTCTTCCTCACCGCCCTCGAAGACACGAAGGTTGGGCGATAGCTTCCATCCATCCACATCCTGATGAGGTATTTTTCCCTAATGTCCGAGAGGTTCTAGAGGAATTTTTTCAAGAGGATGCTCATGTTGGGTTCAGAGAGATCCAACCCTGCCCCTTTGGAGAGTCTTATGTCCAGTTCTTGCATGTGAGAGATAGATACAGGCTCATTAGGCAGAGCCCGCATGCATTTGGAGATGTGTTTATCTCTTTTACTGAGCACAATGAGGGCAGAAACTGGCATAGGTTCAATTTCAATAGGATTTGTTGGCTGCTGTTCATCGGTGTTCCTTTCGATTTCTGTAATACTGAAGACATTGCTGCTGCCATTTCCAAATGGGGGAGAATCATCGGCTGGGAAAGGGAGGATGCTTTGAGGGGGGAAATTCTGGTTAAAGCAAGGGTGACAGAGCTCATTGATGTACCAAAAAGTATCAGGTGGTCTGAGGGAGAGAGATTTGAAGAAGAATCATGGACCAGTTCTGTTGAAGTCCTTCTGGAGGAGATGCTAGATGGTGGGCCAGCAGATGAGGACCCTATCCCGCCTAATGGTGTGGACCCACACCCAGTTCCTCAACATGCAAAGGACTTCCCAGGTTTTCAGCCTCTGCCAGTGCACAATGTTCAGATTCAGAATGAGGGCTTGGATGCCTGGGAGGAACCTGTTGAGCAGGATGTTCAGGAGCAGCATTGGGCTTTTCCACAGCAAGATCCAGTGGCACCACAGCAGCAGCAGGTTGAGCTTCCAGTTCAGCAGGATGATGGACACCCTAATAGCAGCATTACTACAACTGTCTCTTTGTCAGATGGCCTGCTGTCTCTCACTCATTCTGCAAGTGAAGAGGTCAATCAGGCCATGCATATTCAGCCAATGGCCATGGGACTGCTGAATATTGCTTTGGCATACCATGCTGAAGATGAAGAAGAAGATCTGCAGATGGATAACAATCTGCAGCTAAATGATGAGGAACAGGATATTTATGAAGGACAAGTGGTTGGCTCTGTTGCTATTAACCAATCTGCTGAGATGATAGCCACTGTCAAGGAAGGGGGAAAGCCATCTGCTGTGAATCCGCATAACCAGTTGCAACAGACTCAGTCAGATGAGGGGACTGCTCTTGCTCCCTTTGAACAAACTTTTGTCCCTGCTATTAACACTGTTGCTGAAGAAACACTCACATCTCCCACACAACCATTGTCTGCATTAGATAAAGGGAAAGAAGATGTGCCAATCCCTCAGGGGGGAACATCCTCCAATTTCAGCAACAAAGGTATTTCTGGGAATAACTTAACCTTAGTATCTTCACCTATGTTTGATTTGCACTCAATTGCTGAGAAACATGCTCTGGATATTATTGATGGTTCTCACCTAATTTCTGAAGAAGGTCTGGACCTATGGATTCAAAACTTTGCTCCAGCAACTCAAGGAGAGAAAAACACTTTCAAGATTGAAATACCTGCAAGTTGGTTCAACTTCATAATACATCTGCTGCTGACACCAGATAAGTTTGGTTGGACAATGCATCTGCTTAAGTCTGATTTATGGAAATTTCTTACTGATAACGGTGACAATGAAGAGACTATCCTCTTCCATATTCCTGATGGCTGCATAACTTCACAGGCTCCAACACGTAAGGAGATCTTCCATGGTGTGGGCAAAGAAAATGAAGGGATAAGCCCAGCTGCACACTCTTCTAGTGGAGCTGGTAGCCCCCTGCAGCATGTGTCTCCCAACAAAATCATCCTGCTGCCCCCTGGAGAAGCCACATCTAAGAAAAGAGGAGAGAAAGAGCCACTGGTTGAAACTCAGGTAAGAAGAAGTGATAGAATTAAGAAGGATAACAATGGTTATAGGAGGAAAATTTGTGATACTCAATCTTGCTTACCATGCAATGCCATTCCTCCAGTTATTCAAAATAAAGTGGTTAAGAACCTGACCAAATCTTTCTTTAAGGTGGCTAGATATGAACTCCAAGAGAAGTTATCCAAGAGGCCCAAGAAGAAGGGGCAAGAGGAGGTGGCCAAGGTGCCCAAGGCCACTGGATCTGGAACTCAACCAAACTTTGCATAATGATAGGGTGCTTTAATAGTTATAGGCCCTGCTGCTGCATAATGTTGTGTTATTATCTTCAGACTTTTTGTGTTATGTGTAATGGGTTTAGCAGCTTTTGTAATCTGGTGAACCATGGCCCTGTGAGGTAACTTTTGTTTGAACCTGAGTTATGCCACTTCAGTAAAACTCCTGGGATTAATCTACTTGAGAGAATTGCTATGATATCCTTCCTAGTTATGTTGAAATGGTTGCTAATGATCTCTCATTTATGGATGTTGCATACTCAAGTTCTCTGCACTCTTTCTACACAACTATGTTTACATACTCCATGCACTATTCAGGAGGTTATCAAGGGATGGACCTTGATACAACAATATGAATTCTTACAGTTTAATAATGAATAACACCAGATCCTGGAACATTCTTAATTGGAATATTAGAGGTATTAATGCACAAGACAAATGGCTGGCTATTAGGCAAAAAGTGGAGGAAAGTGCTGCTAGAGTAGTGTGTATCCAAGAAACAAAGAGAGATAATTTTGATCTTGCCTACATTCACAACTTTTGCCCTCAAAGATTCAATAAATTTGAATTCCTGGCTTCTATTGGGGCCTCTGGTGGCACTCTGACTGCCTGGAATGGATCTATGTTCACAGGAGAACTACTTTTTCAGAACAAATTCTCTCTTTCAATTCAATTCACCTGTAATATTTCTGCAAACAAGTGGATTCTCTCAAACATATATGGGCCTTGCAGACATGAGGAAAAGATTGAATTTATTGACTGGTTTAGCAATATTCAAATGCCAAATGAAGTGGATTGGATAATCATGGGTGATTTTAATTTCATCAAGTCACCAGAGAATTGAAACAAACCAGGAGGAGATGTCAATGAGATGCTTTTATTTAATGAGGCCATCAGTAACCTGAGATTGATTGAATTACCTTTGAAAGGAAGACAGTACAGCTGGAGCAACATGCAGGACTCTCCTCACCTTGAAAAGTTGGATTGGTTCTTCACTTATGCAGCCTAGATGACCAGTTACCCTCATTCCATGGCCCTTCCACTGGCAAAACCTATCTCTGATCACCTTCCATGCATGATCAAGATTTGCACAAATATTCCAAAGTCCAAGGTATTCAGATTTGAAAACTTTTGGTTAAAACACAGCTCTTTTAAACAAGTGGTACAATCAGCTTGGAATATTCCAGTGGGTTTTACTGATCAGGCTAAAAAGATTAATGCCAAGTTAAAAAACCTCGGAAGAGCTCTGAAGTTGTGGGCTAGAAGTCTATCTTGCATGAAAAAACAAATTGAGGAACTCAATGCCTGCATATTTTTTTGGGACTTGATTGAAGAATTCGGGAACCTTTCTTTATTTGAGGCCAACTGCAGAACTATGCTTAAGGAGTACTTGTTGACTGTTCTTAATAATCAGAAGATTTATTGGAAGCAGAGAGGCAAAATTAACGGTGTTAAGTTTGGGGATGAAAACACCAAGTTTTTCCACACAAATGCTTCCATTAATCATAGGCATAATAAAATTGCAATGTTGTTGAATAAGGACCAAGTGGAAGTTACAGATCATGAAGGAAAAGCTGCAATTTTATGGGAAGCTTTCAGAGATAGATTGGGGCAATCTACTGGACACACAATGCATTTTGATCTCCATGATCTTTATGATCACACAATTGATCCTCAAGTTTTTATTCAATTAGAGGAACATTTCACCAAGGAGGAGATTGAGGAGGTGGTCAAAAATCTACCAACTGATAAGTCCCCAGGTACAGATGGTTTCAACAATGAGTTCATTAAAGCTTGCTGGGATATTGTTAAGGAAGATGTTATTGATCTAATCATGGCCTTCCATGCTGGTAATGTGAACCTGGAGAGTATAAATACTTCCTACAATACACTGATTCCAAAAAAAGAAGTTCCTCTCACACCAAATGATTTCAGGCCTATCTCTTTGTTAAATGGAGTGCCTAAGATCATCACAAAACTGCTGGCCAACAGACTACAAAAAATAATTCTGAAATTGGTTCGCATCAACCAATATGGTTTCCTCAAGGACAGAGTGATTCAAGACTGCCTAGGATGGGCATATGAATATATACACCAATGCCATAAATCAAAGGAGGAAATGTTGGTAATTAAGCTGGATTTTGAAAAGGCTCTTGATACAATTGAACATCAAGCAATCATTGAGATTTTCAGAGCAAAAGGGTTTGGGGATAAATTGATATCGTGGATGCAGATCTCTTTTCTACTGCCTCTTCTGCTGTCATGTTAAATGGAGTGCCTGGGAAGAAATTTTACATTAAGAGAGGAGTGAGACAGGGAGATCCTTACTCTCCCCTAATCTTTGTTCTTGCTGCTGACTTGCTACAGACTATTTTGGACAGGGCCATGAGACTAAATCTTATTACATCTCCACTACAGGTCACCTCTTGCCAGATTTCCCAATTGTTCAGTATGCTCATGATACTTTGGTCAGCATGCAAGCAAATGCTAGACACTTGATTTGTCTCAATGCTCTTTTAAATACATTTGCCTCAGCAACTGGTCTTAAGGTCAATTATGCAAAATCTATAATGGTACCTCTGAACATTGAGGAAGACAGAGTGGACATTTTCACTAACACACTGCATTGTGCTAGGGGACAATTCCCTTTTACATACTTGGGGCTACCTTTGGGTATTCATAAACCAACTGTGGAGCAGTGTCTTCCACTAGTTAACAGAACTGCAAAAAGACTTGCAGGCCTTTCTATCTTCATGACACAAGCAAGGAAAGTACTTTTAGTCAAATCAGTGATTTCTTCCTTATCTGTCTTCTTCATGAGCTGTTTGGACATCCCTGTAACAATTAAGAAGCAGATCATCAAATATTTGAGGCACTGTCTATGGAAGAGCTCTGACATGGAGGATAGAAGACCAGCTTTGTGATACGCCCTCGATGCGGCTATATCTCCCACGTGTCGAAGCACGACTTAGAGGCATAACCGCATTGAAAGCAATGTCGCAAGTGAGGTAATCTTCACACAACCCATGTATTACATAAGGGAAAGAGATACATAGTTGGCTTACAATCGCCACTTCACACAATACATGGGTAAAACATTACATCATACAGATACAATCAAGGTCCGACTACGGAACCAAAATAAAAGAAGACTACCCCAAATGCTACATGGGTCCCCGATCGTCCCAACTGGCTCCACTCTTGATCAACTGAAACGAAACAACACAAAGAACAAGATCTTCATCGAGCTCCTCCTTGAGCTCGGGTGCAACACCTGCACGGTTCCAATGGCACCGCAAACTGGTTTTGAAGTATCTGTGAGTCACGGGACTCAGCAATCTCACACCATGAGATCAAGACTATTTAAGCTTAAAGGTAGGACAGGGTAGTGAGGTGGAGCTGCGACAGCGACTAGCATATATGGTGGCTAACATACGCAAAAGAGAGCGAGAAGAGAAGGCAAAAGCACGGTCGAACAACTATGATCAAGAAGTGATCCGAAACTACTTACGTCAAGCATAACTCCAACACCGTGTTCACTTCCCGGACTCACGAGAAGAGACCATCACAGTTACACACGCGTTGGTGTATTTTAATTAAGATCAACCGGGTTTTCTACAACCGACATTAACAAATTCCCATCTGCCACATAACCGCAGGCACGGCTTTGAAAGTTCAAACCCTGCAGGGTGTCCCAACTTAGCCCATGATAAGCTCTCGCGATCAACGAAGGAATAGACCTTCTCCCGGAAGCCCGATCAGTCTCGGAATCCGGCTACAAGACATTTCACAGCAATAAAACAAGACCAGCAAAGCCGCCCGATCGCCGACAAATCTGATAGGAGTCGACGTACCTCGGTCTCGTGGCACACCGGATAAGTCAGCCTACGAGTAAAACCAGCCCTCGAGTTGCCCGAGGTGGCCCCCCAGATCTGCTCGGTTCGGACCAACACTCGAAGGAGCACCGCCGGGGGCTAAAATAAAGATGACCCTCGGCTCCGAAACCCAAGGGAAAAAGGGCATAGGTGAGGCAAATGGTAAAACCAATGTTGGGCCTTGCTGGAAAAGTCTTATTCAAAGCGAACTGTCAAGGGGTCCCATAAATCACCCGACCGCGTTAGGGACGCAAACTCCGGGAACATAACACCGTATGACGGAAACTAGGGCGGCAAGAGTGGAACAAAACACTGCATAAGGCCGAGCCTTCCACCCTTTACCAAGTATTTAGATGCATTAATTAAATAAGATATATTGTGATATCCCAACAAGTAAACATGTTCCAACAAGGAACAACATCTCCATGTTCCAACAAGGAACAAACTTCAACTTCACCGCAACTAACAACGCTATAAGAGGGGCTGAGCAAAAGCGGTAACATAGCCAAACAACGGTTTGCTAGGAAAGGATGGTTAGAGGTTTGACATGGCAATGTGGGTGGCATGATATAGCAAGTGGTAGGCATCGTAGCATAGGCATAGCAAAAGAGCGAGCAACTAGCAAGCAAAGATAGAAGTGATTTCGAGGGTATGGTCATCTTGCCTGAAATCCCGCAAGGAAGAAGAACGAATCCATGAAGAAGACAAACGGACGAGGTCGAAAGAATCCTCACAACTCCGGAACGAAACCGAAGCTAACGAGAGAAGCAAACCGGAAAGAAGCAAACAACATAGTAAACAACCATCACATAACCATGGCATGATGCACAAACAAGTATGATGCATGTCCGGTTTAAATAGCATGGCAAGGTAATAAGCACAAACAAAACTACAAGTTAAATGGAGCCCAATATGCAACGAGTTGCATATTGACAAAACACCACAACAATTATTTAGTTCACTCTTGATTAGGGAACCAACAATATTAAATGTTATTAAACATGGCAAGAAGGTGAAGCATATGAAACTACCTATTTAGGCAAGATTAAATGAGGCCGGAAACAACAACAACAATTCCGGAAAAATCCTCATATGCAAATTATGGATTCGGTACAGATCTGACCTAAAGCATATTTTAGAGTTGTTAAACATGCAAAGTAAAGCTACCATGTTAAACTAGGCATTTTTCCACCCCATTTACTTATATAATTTATTTAAAATGGAGCTACGGTTATTTAGTTATGAAATAAATCATTTTAGCATGGCATATTAGCATATTAATGCAAACAACAATTATAAGCATTTAAATGTTGTTATCATGATGCGGATGACAAATGCAAGTTTATGCAATTTTATGAAAACGTTAACAAGAGCATGATATGAAGCATTGTGTCGCCGTGGTGGAAGAAAGGGGTGCCACGGCAACGAATCCGAAAATGGTGCCACGCAACATATTGGTTCCGATAACTCGATTGAGATATCGGTACAAAGGAAAACGTGACGGAAGCGAGTCATGCAAGAATGGTGGGGTGATCCCGGTTACCGGGTTCCCACGGAACGGTGGCATGGCAAAAGAGGGGCATCGCAAGGATGATTCGGACACGGCGGTCGTCACGGGTTATACCTCCGGAACGTTCAAACGGGACGGGTCGAGTTGTCGAGGGAAGTAGATGGAAGTAGACGTCCACGGGTCGTCGGGGAAGTAGAGGAAGTAGTCGTTCTCGCGATGATCGCTGCGGGAAGTAGTGGTACACGGCGACGGTAGAGGAAGTAGTGTTCACGTTCGATGGTAGTGGTACATCTCGTCATCGGAAGTAGTGGTACACACGAAGGTAGTCGAACTTGACGGAACCGAAGGGGTACTTGGCGTTTGTCGGGGTACTTGTCGGTCTCGGGGCGGTCTTGGTGTAGATGTACATGGCAAACGTAGTGGTACTTGCTCCGGCCGTCCTGGAACTTAAAAAAAAAAAAAAAAAAATCCACGGAGGCAGTCTTGGCGTTCCTGGTCTTGCAGTGCAATCGAACTTGGCGTCAACAAGGCCATGGGGGTAAATGGCGCAGGGCGTGCAGGAGGAGATGGTGAAACAGAGGCCATGGTCGGTCACCGATGCAAAGGGGCAACGGGCAGCGGAACTTGGGGCGCCAGCAGCGGCAAACTTGGCGAAGGAGGCGGCAAGGGGCGTGGTCGCGGGGCTCGCGACGGAGGGCGGAGGAGCTCGCGGTCTGTCGAAGCAGAGGCGACCGGCGGGGCAGAGGTTCCACGGCCATGGCGTCGGGCATGGGAGGCGGACGGCGGCTCGGCGCGGCGAGGAGGGGGCGAGGCAGAGGAGGAGGGTTGAGGGCGGCGGCGCTCCTCCTTGAGCTCGTCGGCGACGAGGAGAACACCGGGGGGTCCGGCCTGGTAGGGGACTCGACGCGGGTGGCCGGAGTTGGGGTCCTCGGCTGCGGGGTGCGAGGGAGCCGGGCAGCGGCCTGCTCTTTGGTGGCGCTGCTTGCGCCGACGGCGACGCAAGGAAGAAGGAGGGGTCGAGGCGAGTTGGGGACGAGGCCGGATGAGCGAGGGGATCGAGGAGAGGTGGTGGCAAGCAGGGGGAAGAGATGGGAACGAGGAGATCGAGCGGGGGGTTCGGGCTCCTGGCGTCGATCGGGAGGAGCGAGGGGAGATGGGATCGGGCGAGCGTGCGGCGCTAGGAGGACGAGGGAGAGAGCGAGGGGATCGCTGCGGGCTAGGGTTAGGAAGGGGGCGCGGCTTGGGCCTTGGGCCGGGAGACTAGGCCGGCCTGGAGGGAGGCGCGGCTGGGCCTAGGCCTTAGAGGCCGGCGCGGGGGGAATGGCCAGGAGGCCGGCTGGGCTGGCTCCTCTCTCCACTAATATATATACTTTAGCAGAAAACAGATAAAGAGAAGAAAAGAAAGAGAGGGTTGGGGAAAGGATTTGGACACACGGATAATTTTCCCGGGCTCACAAAAATATGAGGAATTTAACAAAAATGATCCAAGGATTTTTGGTGGAACTCCGGAAAATGATAGAGTAAAAATGGCAAGGTTTGGGGACCAAACTTGAAGCAGAAAAAGGAACGAAATTATTTTGCAAGTGTGTTATGGTGAATTCCAATTAATGGAATATTTTAAATAGCTCCCTAATATTGGGAGGATATGTCATAAAGAGAAGTCAACCTTCCCTCGATTTAAATGGATCGAGAAATCCATGCAATTTATTTAGAAGAGTTTAAAAAAAAATAATGATATGATGGCATGATGACATGATGCAATGCAAGAGATGACATGAGCAATGCACAAACAAAACAAACCACACGACAAAACTCAGAAACCCTGGAAGGCAACTGAAGCTCCGGTCTTGGGGCGTCACAACACTCCACCACTACGAGAGGATCTCGTCCCGAGATCTAGGATGGCACCGGAGAAAAGCGGGAGAGGAAGAGGTAAAACAAAGTTGCTTCTTTGACAAACGAATGAAACCAAAGAACCTTGAGAGGTTGAACAAAATGAAAGAAAGAAAACAATGAAGATGAAGAAAGTTGAAAACACTCTGTTAGAAAAGAGGAACAAGGGATACGACGAGAACCAAGAGGTTAAGTGACAAGATAGATATTGAAACCACTCCGGTTAAAACTAGATAGAGAAGGAATAAGATTGATATAATTTGGGCAGCACTCCGACTGAAAGAAGAAGGAGAACTTGATAAGATGAAAAGAACTTGAAGAGATGACACAACCTCCGGTTAAATGGATAAGCAAGAAGAAGAACATGATCTTGGCAAAACGAGACGATGGGTCGAAGAGAGCAACATCACAATGCCTCCGGAAACAATGCATGATCGATAGAAAGTTGGAATGAATAGAACGAAGAATGAAACCAACATCTTCCACCATAAATGAATTTGAAAGAGCATCCTTACGAAGAGGGCTAGAACGTAGTTGTTTGAAAAACAACAACGATAAGGATAAGCTCGTTGTGGGCTTATGGTAAACATCTCAAAATTATGAGGTGACAACCCGCCATTAACAGAAACAACCGATTGGATTAAGATCAACAAGAAGATGAAAACTTATCTCACCGGGAGGGCAAATGAAGAACTTGGGTCATTTATAAGCACCATAAATAGCAACAATCCTTAGGGAAAGCTTTAGGTGAAATATAGCCCAAGATAACTCCAATGAAGAGATTGATGGATTAAAATACCTCATTCTTGACAACATGTGAATCATGAAACACGAACTCAAATTGTCGAGAATGACATAACACCACCTCAAATGATAAGGTAGAACGAATTGCACTACGGAATGCAAGATGAAAAAAATGCTTGAACTCCTCAAAACAAAACATGTGTTGAACACCATGCTTATTTTAGAGTATAGCTTGACGGATCTTAACTCCGCGAGAAATCTTGATGAACAATTGGAGAAATGAAAAGAATCCTTGACGAACCATGTAGAGCCTCCATGAAGAACTCCGGTAAACAAAAGGATGATAAAAGAAAGAGACGTTGACAATACAAGGTGAAGCCTTGCAGTGATAAGATGAAGCTTTGAAATGATATAGCCGAGAAAACTTGGAACTCCGGAAAGAAAAATGAATAAATGAAATCAAGAATTTTGCTGAACCTCCGGAATAAGGAATTGAACTTACTCGATGGAACAAGAATAAGAATTACATTATGCTGATCCTTCACCAATTAAATTGATGACAAGCAATGGATTTGGCATACTACTTATTCTCATTGAAAAATGATTACAGATAGAGATACAACGCAAACTTGAGAAGGTATTGATGGAACCACCGGTGGGATTTGGAAAACAAGAGTTGAACGCTTGAATGAATAATTCTGAAATGATGGGCTCCGAAGAATCAAACTGAAAAGACTCCTGAAATGCTCCGGGTGGGTTAAAAGAATTCTCACAATCAAAACAAATATGAGAATGGCACGAAGCTAGAACCATGAATCTTGAAGAGAATGGAGCAAGATTAAAGAGAAACTCATCTTCGGTTTTCAAAATTCGAGAATGACGACGAGAAACACCACCAAATTGTTGAGAAACTCCGGAAAGATTAAAAGAGGAAAGGTTGAGCCACAGATGAAAAGAGTTTGAAAGATCTTGGAGAAAGACATATGACTGATGAAAACTCATTCTTACGTCAAACTTTGCAATGAATTTGGGAATAGCTCCTGAAAAATTAGAAGAGTTAGGTAAGATCCTGGGAAAAGACCTGTGGGTTAGGGCCCACTCAAAAGAAACATCGTTGAACGATTGCTTGAAAAGAGAGATTGCACCGGTAGAATTAAATGGCTTGAATGAGATAGCATCCTCAAAAGAACTTGAGTGAATTGAGAATGGAAACTAGAATCTTCTGAGATATCTTCAACACTCCGGAACAATTGAATAGTGAGAAGTGGATGATTAAGAGATGCACCGACATGAGAAAGCATTTGAAACGATGAAAAGAATACGATCAACACTGAAAACTTGACTTAAATCCACCGGAGAAGAAAATTAGAATGGAACAATGATAAGGTTAAAGCTTCCTTAGCGTCTTCATGAGAAATCACCGGATAAAACATTAAAGGAAAAGAATGAAGAAACTTCCCTCAATAAAATTGATACTTGAATAATAAATCTGAGTCCTTGAAGAAAAAGGGTGGGAGGGCGGGAAAACAAACAACTTGGGTCGGATGAAACGAACACCGTTGAGAAAAAGCTTAGAATTGATCTCGCAAATGTTGAAATGATCGGATCCACTTGAAGAGAAGCACGCCGGATGAGAAAAGAATTGACATGACAAGCTCAGTGATCAAGAAGGATTAGTATTCACATAGCAATATGAGAACACCAATTAGGAAAGGTATGGAATCAACACTTGGCATTGAAGCAACTTGAATACCACAAAACGTAACAAAAACAAAGGATTTGGCTTGCAGAATAAGCCGGAACAAACATATGATAGATCCCATATCGTATCATGTGTGTGTTGGAAAGATATCCTACGAGCTACTCGAATTCCCACCTATAAACTCCCGAAACTTTCTGGTTATGCAACTGGTGTTGGGGATACAGGGACACAAAATATATCACCCAAACTAACAATACCTAGATCCAATTGTATCCATCCGTCAACACATAACCAAGAAATCCTCGGAAATCGTGGTACCTCGACCTTCAAAAACATCCGTTATACAAGTCATGGCAATACTCCGCACTCGCCACAAGATCGGGCTATCGAGGTTATCTCACCAACAACTGCACAAAAGAGATTTCGATGTCGGCAAAACTCGTATTCCGAATCGCAACGATAAAATTGTGACGACAACACCTCGAGCTCAACTCCCCGGACACCGCCACAACCCCTAAATGTCGAGGCACCAAGAACAATGTTCTCGTCACAAAACCATCGAACGATTCCAAGATACCCGCGTGATCCTAAAAAATTTTAGTGAAATTTGAGGAGAGAAAAGTCAAAACTCTCACGCCAGATACCTCACCAGAGCGACGAAGGACCGAGGAGTAAAAGAATCCTACTCTCCGATATATATAATCCTAAAACTCAAAACATTTTCCGTTCTAGACTCAACAACGCCAAAGAAACAATCAAGTAGGGGGCTCCTAAGTCGGGAAGGCTCGATTACCAACTTGAACGCCTCGATGCGGCTATATCTCCCACGTGTCGAAGCACGACTTAGAGGCATAACCGCATTGAAAGCAATGTCGCAAGTGAGGTAATCTTCACACAACCCATGTATTACATAAGGGAAAGAGATACATAGTTGGCTTACAATCGCCACTTCACACAATACATGGGTAAAACATTACATCATACAGATACAATCAAGGTCCGACTACGGAACCAAAATAAAAGAAGACTACCCCAAATGCTACACAGGTCCCCGATCGTCCCAACTGGGCTCCACTACTGATCAACTGAAACGAAACAACACAAAGAACAAGATCTTCATCGAGCTCCTCCTTGAGCTCAGGTGCAACACCTGCACGGTTCCAATGGCACCTGCAAACTGGTTTTGGAAGTATCTGTGAGTCACGGGGACTCAGCAATCTCACACCCGCGAGATCAAGACTATTTAAGCTTAAAGGTAGGACAGGGTAGTGAGGAGGAGCTGCAGCAAGCGACTAGCATATATGGTGGCTAACATACGCAAAAGAGAGCGAGAAGAGAAGGCAAAAGCACGGTCGAACAACTATGATCAAGAAGTGATCCTGAAACTACTTACGTCAAGCATAACTCCAACATCGTGTTCACTTCCCTGACCACCGAGAAGAGACCATCACAGTTACACACGCGTTGGTGTATTTTAATTAAGATCAACTTCGGTTTTCTACAACCGACATTAACAAATTCCCATCTGCCACATAACCGCTGGCACGGCTTTGAAAGTTCAAACCCTGCAGGGTGTCCCAACTTAGCCCATGATAAGCTCTCGCGATCAACGAAGGAATAGACCTTCTCCCCGGGAAGCCCGATCAGTCTCGGAATCCCGGCTACAAGACATTTCACAGCAATAAAACAAGACCAGCAAAGCCGCCCGATGCGCCGACAAATCCTGATAGGAGTCGCACGTACCTCGGTCTCAGGGCACACCGGATAAGTCAGCCTACGAGTAAAACCAGCCCTCGAGTTGCCCCGAGGTGGCCCCGCATCTGCTCGGTTCGGACCAACACTCGAAGGAGCACCGCCCGGG
The DNA here is from genome assembly GCA_021605205.1 of Aegilops longissima. NCBI lineage: Eukaryota > Viridiplantae > Streptophyta > Magnoliopsida > Poales > Poaceae > Aegilops > Aegilops longissima. The sequence goes on from CM038680.1 coordinate 115,965,466, forward strand.
GGCTAAAATAAAGATGACCCTGCTCCGAAACCCAAGGGAAAAAGGGCATAGGTGAGGCAAATGGTAAAACCAATGTTGGGCCTTGCTGGAAAAGTCTTATTCAAAGCGAACTGTCAAGGGGGTCCCATAAATCACCCGACCGCGTTAGGGACGCAAACTCCGGGAACATAACACCGGTATGACGGAAACTAGGGCGGCAAGAGTGGAACAAAACACCTGCATAAGGCCGAGCCTTCCACCCTTTACCAAGTATATAGATGCGTTAATTAAATAAGATATATTGTGATATCCCAACAAGTAAACATGTTCCAACAAGGAACAACATCTCCATGTTCCAACAAGGAACAAACTTCAACTTCACCGCAACTAACAACGCTATAAGAGGGCTGAGCAAAGCGGTAACATAGCCAAACAACGGTTTGCTAGGAAAGGATGGTTAGAGGTTTGACATGGCAATGTGGGTGGCATGATATAGCAAGTGGTAGGCATCGTAGCATAGGCATAGCAAAAGAGCGAGCAACTAGCAAGCAAAGATAGAAGTGATTTCGAGGGTATGGTCATCTTGCACGAAATCCCGCAAGGAAGAAGAACGAATCCATGAAGAAGACAAACGGACGAGGTCGAAAGAATCCTCACAACTCCGGAACGAAACCGAAGCTAACGAGAGAAGCAAACCGGAAAGAAGCAAACAACATAGTAAACAACCATCACATAACCATGGCATGATGCACAAACAAGTATGATGCATGTCCGGTTTAAATAGCATGGCAAGGTAATAAGCACAAACAAAACTACAAGTTAAATGGAGCCCAATATGCAACGAGTTGCATATTGACAAAACACCACAACAATTATTTAGTTCACTCTTGATTAGGGAACCAACAATATTAAATGTTATTAAACATGGCAAGAAGGTGAAGCATATGAAACTACCTATTTAGGCAAGATTAAATGAGGCCGGAAACAACAACAACAATTCCGGAAAAATCCTCATATGCAAATTATGGATTCGGTACAGATCTGACCTAAAGCATATTTTAGAGTTGTTAAACATGCAAAGTAAAGCTACCATGTTAAACTAGGCATTTTTCCACCCCATTTACTTATATAATTTATTTAAAATGGAGCTACGGTTATTTAGTTATGAAATAAATCATTTTAGCATGGCATATTAGCATATTAATGCAAACAACAATTATAAGCATTTAAATGTTGTTATCATGATGCGGATGACAAATGCAAGTTTATGCAATTTTATGAAAACGTTAACAAGAGCATGATATGAAGCATTGTGTCGCCGTGGTGGAAGAAAGGGGTGCCACGGCAACGAATCCGAAAATGGTGCCACGCAACATATCGGTTCCGATAACTCGATTGAGATATCGGTACAAAGGAAAACGTGACGGAAGCGAGTCATGCAAGAATGGTGGGGTGATCCCGGTTACCGGGTTCCCACGGAACGGTGGCATGGCAAAAGAGGGGCATCGCAAGGATGATTCGGACACGGCGGTCGTCACGGGTTATACCTCCTAACGCTCAAACGGGACGGGTCGAGTTGTCGAGGGAAGTAGATGGAAGTAGACGCCCACGGGTCGTCGGGAAGTAGAGGAAGTAGTCGTTCTCGCGATGATCGCTGCGGGAAGTAGTGGTACACGGCGACGGTAGAGGAAGTAGTGTTCACGTTCGATGGTAGTGGTACATCTCGTCATCAGAAGTAGTGGTACACACGAAGGTAGTCGAACTTGACGGAACCGAAGGGGTACTTGGCGTTTGTTGGGGTACTTGTCGGTCTCGGGGCGGTCTTGGTGTAGATGTACATGGCAAACGTAGTGGTACTTGCTCCGGCCGTCCTGGAACTTTTAAAAAAAAAAAAATCCACGGAGGCAGTCTTGGCGTTCCTGGTCTTGCAGTGCAATCGAACTTGGCGTCAACAAGGCCATGGGGGTAAATGGCGCAGGGCGTGCAGGAGGAGATGGTGAAACAGAGGCCATGGTCGGTCACCGATGCAAAGGGGCAACGGGCAGCGGAACTTGGGGCGCCAGCAGCGGCAAACTTGGCGAAGGAGGCGGCAAGGGGCGTGGTCGCGGGGCTCGCGACGGAGGGCGGAGGAGCTCATGGTCTGTCAAGGCAGAGGCGATCGGCGGGCAGAGGTTCCACGGCCATGGCGTCGGGCATGGGAGGCGGACGGCGGCCTTGGCGAGGAGGGGGCGAGGCAGGAGGAGGGTTGAGGGCGGCGGCGCTCCTCCTTGAGCTCGCCGGGCGACGAGGAGAACACCGGGGTCCGGCCTGGTAGGGGACTCACGCTGGTGGCCGGAGTTGGGGTCCTCGGCTGCGGGGTGCGAGGGAGCCGGGCAGCGGCCTTCTCTTTGGTGGCGCTGCTTGCCGACGGCGACGCAAGGAAGAAGGAGGGGTCGAGGCGAGTTGGGGACGAGGCCGACGAGCAAGGGATCGAGGAGAGAGGTGGGCAGGCGCAGGGGAAGAGATGGGGAACGAGGAGATCGAGGGGGGTTCGGCCTCCTGGCGGCGCGGTCGGGAGGAGCGAGGGAGATGGGATCGAGAGCGTGGCGGGCGCTAGGAGGACGAGGAGAGAGCGAGGGATCGCCATGGCTAGGGGTTAGGAAGGGGCGCGGCTTGGGCCTTGGGCCGGGAGACTAGGCCGGCCTGGAGGGAGGCGCGGCTGGGCCTAGGCCTTAGAGGCCGGGGCTGGGGAATGGCCAGGAGGCCTGGGCTGGCTCCTCTCTCCACTAATATATATACTTTAGCGTAAAAATGATAAAGAGAAGAAAAGAAAGAGAGGGTTGGGGAAAGGATTTGGACACACGGATAATTTTCCTGCTCACAAAAATATGAGGAATTTAACAAAATGATCCAAGGATTTTGGTGGAACTCCGAAAATGATAGAGTAAAATGGCAAGGTTTGGGGACCAAACTTGAAGCAGAAAAAGGAACGAAATTATTTTGCAAGTGTGTTATGGTGAATTCCAATTAATGGAATATTTTAAATAGCTCCCTAATATTGGGAGGATATGTTATAAAGAGAAGTCAACCTTCCCTCGATTTAAATGGATCGAGAAATCCATGCAATTTATTTAGAAGAGTTTAAAAAAAAATAATGATATGATGGCATGATGACATGATGCAATGCAAGAGATGACATGAGCAATGCACAAACAAAACAAACCACACGACAAAACTCAGAAACCCTGGAAGGCAACTGAAGCTCCGGTCTTGGGGCGTCACACTTTGGTGGCTTGGCACACTTTGCAGACCAAAAAATCAGGGAGGACTGGGCATACTGGATATATACACTCACAACAAAACCCTTCTAATGAAGAACCTGCACAAATTCTTCAACATACATGATATACCTTGGGTACAATTAATTTGGGAAACTTATTATTATGATGGGCAACTTCCAGGAAATAACATGATTGGCTCTTTCTGGTGGAAATCAAACCTGGCTCTTATGGATCAATACAAAGCAATGGCAAGATGTAATGTGGGAGATGGTAGGACAGCTATTTTCTGGGATGACCTGTGGCACACATCCATTTTCAAACATACATACCACCACCTGCACTCCTTTGTCAGAAATCCACATGTTACTGTCCAAGCAGTAATCAACACTGAATACTTACAGGACTTGTTTCATTTACCACTCACAACTGAAGCTTATGAGGAATTCTTGCAAGTGGAAGACATATGCATTCAAACAAGGCAATCTAAACATATAGATTCTCTGGACACCTGGAGTTACATTTGGGGAAATGAATTCTATTCATCAATCAAGGCATACAAAGTACTGATTGGACATAAGCAAGTCCCACCACACTTCAATTGGGTTTGGAATTGCTCCTGTCAGCCAAAGCATAAGGTGTTTTTTTGGAAATTACTTCATGATAGAGTAAATACAAGGAACCTACTCAGGAGAAAAAACTTTGTGCTGGAAGTTTACAATTGTGCTGTCAGAGACTGTCAATAGGAAGAAACTCTACATCATCTTTTTTGGGGCTGTCCTTTTTCACAGCAATGCTGGGATTACATCTGTCCTACTAGAACTCCAAATTTATCAGTCCTCGAAGCTTTTCAAGATCTTAAGAATAAGCTGCATTTTCCATTCTTTATGGAGATCATCATTCTTGGATCATGGGCCATTTGGATAACCAGAAATAACAAGATATTTGAGAATATTACTCCAACTTTCCAGGGATGGAAGTTCATATATCTAGAGGAGCTCAAACTACTGAAATATAGAATGAAGCTAAAGCATGAGAGAATGTTCTCTACCTGGTTGGATTCTTTGTTGTAATCTCCTTTCCTTTATTTCCTGTTGTAGGTTTTTTTGCTAGTTTCTCTTAATGTTTTCTCTCTTTTATTTCTTCTTCTGTTTGTTCTAGGGCTTACCTCAAGCCCTTAAGACTACTATGCTTAGTTTATTTATTAATAAAAGTTGCAGTGGGGTGTTTACCCTACTGTTTATAGTCAGTTTTAGTAGTAACATCAGCAGTGGGCTGTATACAGACAAGAAGGGGTGATCCATCGGAAGTTGCCAGGCGCCACTGAGTATATGGGCCCTCCTCGTCCTCATGCTCGTGATCATCACCATCATCATCTCCCCCTTGGTTATAAAAATTTTCAAGTATAGGTGGTGGAATGTTCACAGGACCTTGGAAACACAAGAAGAAGGTTAATTAGTAGAGAAGGGAAACTTGCTAACTCGCATGCATGTGGATGAAACAATTATAATTATGGTGGAAGACAAATGTACTGAAACTAAGAGAATCCCATGCAAAAACAGTGCCACGAGTGGTGGCAGCAAACACAAGACCCTCGTATTCAATTGCATCACAGTACACATCCATGTATAGAAATTGATTTTTGAGCAATATCCATCTAGTCGAACCACGAAGGACGGCAACAAGCTTGTCGAAGATAGCAACAACTCCATAGTTCCTGTAATTCCAAGAGCGGTTGGGAACTCGACAAATTGCTATCTTCCGTAGAAGACAGTCACCATGATCGTATTTGAACGTGTGTGGATTACCGGTGTGCTCAACCTCTGGGCAGTCTGAGATTTTTGAAAGTGGAGCCCGGTGACGAGTGTACACATTCACAAGTTCCCACTCGCAGTTGTACCCAATATAAACAACCCAATCTCCATTTGCGCCTGCCCAAGCCTTGCCCTCAAGCGATGGCATCTTAACATCATATGTATCATTATCAAGCGGCATCAACTTGCACAAGGCGAGGCTTCCCTCATCCCCGCGCCAGTCAGTAGGATCTTGGCGAAGAAGATAGGGGAGATCAAACCGCTCCTGGACCCTTGGGTTCCTTATAATGATGTTATTAGTTGAGTCGGGAATGTTCTTGAACGAACCTGCCATGGTAGTTGAGGTGATGACGTCGCACCGATCAATGAGTTCCCCCACCACGTCATCTTTCAGATCTGGGCAAGAATAATGGGGTCATTTCCGGCTTGTTCCCTCCATGGAGAAGACAATCAAACAATGGCAGAAGGAAGGGTGAAGGCAAATGGAGGAGGGAGGAAGAGAGTGCGACAAAAGTTCCAAATCGAGAGGGAAAGGCGAAGAGTCGGTGGGCGGTTGCCAGTTTGCCACGGTACACAAAGAGGCGCCCCGGCCTACACGTCCTTTAGGAAATTGTACAAAAGGACTCGTCGTCGTCTCACTGACATGTTGGAACAGGACCACATGTCAACATAACATGGTGTATAATTTCTCGTGCAAAATGCGATCTGGCCGCGTTGGCCCGAGGTGCCGCATTAGTTATCGACCTTTATTTTTTTAACATACAATCTGAGTGGATAGCTCCTGTGGTCATCACACGTGAGCGGATATATAGGTGGGCAGGCGGCAACAATCTAAGTGCTAAAAGAGTTGATCTCGAAAAAGGAGTTGATCCAATGCTTAGTTTTGTTTGGATTTTCCAACTATGACCATTGGATAGAGTGAATAAATGGCTTACGTTCAAAGTTATTCTCATACTATAGAATGGTATAGGAACATGGAGAGATTTGGTTGATTTTATATCGCTAAATAATATAAAATATTATGAGTGCAGACACTCCACCCCGAGGTTTGTAGCTCCTTCTCAGTCGTCGGGAATCTATGTTCTTCCACTCTTTCGTTTAAGACATGAGCTTTGTTCATCCTATTGCCGGAATGCGGGACATCTATATGCCTCCATTTTACAAAATCATACTATATGCCTCCATGACACGCGTGACATCTAGCATCAAGGTGGCGTGTCATGCAATAAAATGGAGATATGCAGTGCGTAAGTGAGTCGTGCACTTCGATGGCACCTAGTACTACGCAATATTTTTTCTCCTCGATGGCAGGTGAATAGTGCACGTACTCAATGGTAGAGCACGGGATGGTAGCCATGGACATGGTCGGCCCTTTTTTAAGAGAGTACTAATAAATACGTAACTTTGATGTGTCCCGTCAACTCACAGAACAACGAGAAGCTTGCTTACTACGCCTTGTGGCTCGCAGCATGAGGAGAAACTTTTGCTTACAAGCGGTGGACGTGCAGCAGTTCATTTGGTGTCAGATTGCCAGAAGTAGTACCATCATTATTGTTCGACTTCCGGAAGAGGAGAAGAGCCAAGCGCAAGGTCACCTACTAACCTAGTACAGTACTACTATAGCCAAAGCTGGTCCACCTTTTTAGAGCATGGTTAATTAATATAGGCGGCTCTTGCAGCGGCACATCATTTAGAGCAAGTACTCTCTTCGTAGGATCAAAGGAAGTGAAACAAAAGTTGGAGTGGATGCTAGATTGCCAATTAAAACATGATTACATAGGGAAAAAATCCTATAGCATACTATCCTATGAATCAAATGACCAATGTAGAAAAATTATGAGGGGGGTCTCTCCAACAGTGTTCCTCGGCTCACACCTAGCATCGCGGTGGTCGAACTTGGAGTCATTCATCTGGTACACGTGGCATCTCAGATCTGGTACTCCAATATTAGGTTGGCTCTATGTGATGTGGCAACTTCATATACTAACCGGATGCTGGCTATACTACTACGGTACTCACACTCCAAGAAGTGACTCAAAAACCATTCATAAATTGAGTCTATGACACGCATTTGCAAATGTACCATTCATTACATAAAACAAGTCATCAACACACAACGACAACAATGATACATGTTGGATTATAGATTATTTCCAACAAAACATTCTAGTAAATACTGAAGTTTTCATCACACAACAAATAGCAAGCAATGAAATGAACTTCAACTCAACCAATCCCTGGCATTGGAAACGCTTGCTTTGAACCATAGGTGCTCTGGAAAGGGCCAGCTATTGTCAATATCGAGAGCAATGCAGGACTGATCATCCAGGCTGAAGCGGCATATATCAGGAGCAGGGTAGGGAACCACCGCAATATCGGAGGTATAGATACAACTGCTTCTCATAAATGGTAGTAATGTTGTGTCAACAGCAGCTGGATCGCCTTTAACCATCATTGGATAGTTTGGTCCAAGGAAGAGCGAGTTTGCTCCAAGACTATCAATACTGTACCAGGGAGAAGGTGTTGGCGCTAGCACACCAAGATCCATCTCGAATACCCCGCAACGGGTGTTGGAATAGGTCGGAGAGGGCGACCATGGGAGACAACACGTGCTCCCTCAAGAGTAATAATTTGATAATCTTTGTATACACACAAGAAGAGGTGATCCATCGTAATTAATTGCCACCGCCATCGAGTATATAAGTCCTGCTCGTCCTCATGATCGTGATCATCACCATCGTCATCTCCCCCTTGGTAATAAAAATTTTCAAGTATACGTGGTGGAATGTTCACAGGACCTTGGAAACACAAGAAGAAGGTTAATTATTAAAGGGAAACTTGCTAACCCGCATGCATGTGGATGAAACAATTATAATTACGGTGGAAGACAAACGTACCGAAACAACGAGGATCCTATGCAAAAACAATGCCACGAGTGGTGGAAGCAAACACAAGATCCTCGTATTTAATTGCATCATAGTACTCATCATCCGTGTACAGAAACAGATTTTTGAGCAATATCCATGGACGAACCGTGGAATCAGTAACGACGGCAACAATCTTGTCGAATATAGCAACAACTTCATAGTTCTCGTAATTCCAAGAGCGGTTGGGAACTCGACAAATTGCTATCTTCCATAGATGACAGCCACCATGATCATATTTGAATGTATGTAGATCATCTGTGTGCTCAACCTCAGGGCACTCTGAGATTTTTGGAAGTGGAATCCACTGACGAGTATACACATTCACAAGTTCCCACTCGCAATTGTACCCAATATAAACAACCCAATCTCCATTTGCGCCAGCCCAGGCCTTACCCTTAAGCGATGGCATCTTGACATCACACATATCATTATCAAGCGGCATCAACTTGCACAAGGCGAGGCCTCTGTCGTCTGCGCCCATGCGAACAGGCTTATAGCGAAGAAGATAAGGGAGATAAAACCGCTCCTGGACCCTTGGGTTCCTTGTAATGATGTTATTAGTTGAGTCGAGAATGTTCTTGAACGAACCTGCCATGCTAGGCGAGGTGATGACATCGCACCGATCAATGAGTTCCCCCACCACGTCATCTTTCAGATCGGGGCAAGAATAACGGGGTCGTTTCCGGCTTGTTCCCTCCATGGAGAAGACTATCGAACAATGGCATAAGGAAGGGTGAAGGCAAATGGAGGAGGGAGGAAGAGTGTGTGACAGCAGTTCCAAATCAAGAGGGAAAGGCGAAGAGTCGGTGGACGGTTGCCAGTTTGCCACGATACACGAAGAAGCGCCCGGCCTACACGTCCTTTCGGAAATTGTACAAAAGGACTCCCCGTCGTCTCACTGACATGTTGGAATGGGACCACATGTCAACGAAACATGGTGTGTAATTTCTCATGCAAAATGCAATCTGGCCGCGTTGGCCCGAAGTGCCGTATTATTTCTAGACTTTATTTTTTTAATGGCGTGTCGTTCAGTTTTGAAGCACGACTAACTGGTACTGTTTGCAGAGAAAATATAAACTACTCTACCACTACTCCACCTCTAGTACTAGTAGTATAAAAAGATATATAGGCTGGAGCTTCAGAGCTTTCTTGCTAAGGGTTGCCCACTTACTTCTCACACTATCACCCTCTCTCCAGATCTAAAAAAGACGGCCTCTCTCTTCCTCCTCACCGGTGGTCAGATCCGCCGGGGAAGAAAAGGATGTGCAGCGTTGACGCACTCGTCGTCAGCGAGCGAGGTCGCGCACTGATGACAAGGACGTCCTCTCAGACCTAGCGCCCATGTGGGATGTCCTTCGTCCCCAAGCTCGCTGTCGTAGTGCGTGCAGAGGGCGACGACCACGAGCGAATCCACTTCCCACCGACCCTCAGGTATGCTACCTCTTTTCGAATCATACCCTTGTTCTATTGCCCCATCTGCCATGTCGCTGCATGTGGATCTTTTTCCACTCCACCATCTTCCCAATTTGTTATCCTCTGCTTTCTGCTGGTCACGAGATTTAAAACCTTAATTTGCACTATTAAAGGAAACCCTACTTCATGCAGACTAATCCATGTCCGGGTTGAATAAGGAAAGGAAGGAGACTATACTTGCCCAAGAGAGTAGGCATCGAACCCGCATCTAGGTTGAAAAGGGGAAAATCAGTAGCTAAGGAACGAGTCTCGTGTCTCTTGGTTGAAGAAGGATAGAAAGGCATGACAACGCAATAAAGAATGACCAGATCGATCGGTTTGTTGTCCTCACATAGGAAAAAGGTGGCTAAACATAACAAAAATGGGACATAATCCACATATGTTGCCTGGATATTTGTAGCTTTGGGCAACCATACCTCGCTCACCAGTCTATGTGTCCGTGGAGGTACATCGTACTGGTGCGCCCACTGTCCGAATGGGCCACCCATGCTCTTATTGTCACTTTTTTGCTGTTAGTATAACGCCAGCAGTCAAGTCAAGCAATGCTACTTCTAAAGTGATGTCACATTTAACTAATGCCGCACTCAGTCTAATGCCACCGATAAATTTAAGAAATGCCATTTAATGTCACTGGATTATTTCAAGGTTAGCTGTTGATTGTGGACGTATTAAAGATTTTTCAGCTAAGGCATTCTAATGTTGTTGCACAGCCAGTATACTAATGATGAAACTTGTTACTACCTTCAGATTTTTGCACTGTTGATGCTTATAGATTACATACCTCACTTTCATGAGATAAGTTAATTTTTTGTACAGTGTCACCAAAATGCCAAGGCGTTGGTGTCATTTTATTTTGGTTAAACCGCACAAAAATTATGAAGACAAGAAGAAAGGTCAAGAGGGCACCTCCTCCTCCCATTGTTCTCTTGATTCGCTCGATCAATTTTTATGTTTGATCGATTATCAAGATTGGGATAGCAATTTTTAAGGTCCCCCGAGTTCGAAATGATATTTACCTTGGAGGTACATGGTTTGCAAAAAAATTTATTGTCATTAGTTAATAATGCTAGTTACCTTCAGACTTTTGTATTTGATTTAATGCTCATGCACAGCTAGTATACCAATGCTGAAGCATGTTACCTTTACATTTTGTATTGTTGAATCTTATAGAAATCTTCCAGTGCCAGAGTTTATTGAAATATGTTCAGTAAAACCATTGTATTGTACCCTGTAATAAAATAACTACTCTACTGTTGCACTAGCCACTGGATTAGTGTATATTTGTAGTATTCGAAATTTCAAATGGTGTTGCATTAGCATATGGACATAAATAAAGTGTGGCAAGCTTTCCCAGATATGTGCTCAAGAAAACTACTACCTATTTTTCTAAATACTAGACGTTTGGGTACTTTAAACTGAACCATGAAAACGTCTTATATTAAGGAACAGAGGGTGTAGAGTTCACTCAAATTATCTCGGTAAAGCTAGTCACACCTTGTTAAAATTAATGTTCATTATGTTATCGGAGGAGGTATGTAAGTTTGTCTCTAATGGCTATCGACTACATACCTGACATCATGATGTAATGTTAAGTCATTTCCTTTTGTACAGTTTCACTGAATTGTCAAGGCGGTGATGGCATTTTATTTTATTTGAACTGCACAAAATATGCTTAAAATAAGAGGAAAGGTCAGGAATCGATCATTCTTTCATAAAGAACTATATATGCCTTTCTGACATCAGCCGCTATTGCCTTATTTATTCCTTCAAACGGGTGGTTAGAAACAGTCTTGCTACATTTTCCCATTAAGAAATTGGAATGCTTATATTTGTGAGTCTATGCTTCAACTAGTGCCACTTTTATAGTAATCACACTTTCAATATCTATGCAAACAGGGATGCTCGATTTTAGTGGAACTGCACAAAAAGTCCAACTGGTTCAACATTAGGAGCATGTTTTCTTCCAAACCTTTATATCCAATTGGTGGCACTATGAGTTGTTCATTAAGAAGATATATGGTTTGCTACTCTTTTTGTACTGCCATTAGATAGTAATACTAGTGGTTTTCATGTGAATTTATTGGCAGGGTGGACCTACATTGGAGGTGCAGGACATGATTCAATGATTGGATGCTCAATTTCGGTTGTATCGATTTCACCTCTTCCATCACTGTGAACATGGATATCCTTGGTCTGATGAAGAATAGGCGTTGTATTTCTGCTCTGAACCAGCAAATCAATTCAAGATGAAATTGTCCAGGCAAAACATGATCAGATCAAATTATCCAAAGGCAAAACATGACAGATGCTAAGCGGAAGAGACATGTTTAAACCAAAAATACAAGGTGGGGTATATGTTTACTAGCTGCTTGATATTTGTGCAGACAGAGATGTCTGCCCGTTGCTATTTGGCAAACACACAAAGTGACCGCAATTTTGGTTGAACTGCACAAGAGAATAGTATAGTCACTGCATGCAGTGCCATTTGAAAATAGACACAGAAAGATTGGATAGTCACTTCATGGACTGCAGAAAAGTAGTATTGTACTATTTATTAGCCAACACTAGGTGCTTCATTGATTTGGTATGATTATACAATGTGCATCATTTTGCCTAAGTTAAAGTTTGTATTCCGAAAATAGTCTCGCCGTGTTATCGAGAGAAGACCAAATCATATTGCAGCGGATGTTCCTCCATCATGTGTGGTTCATTCTCATGGTTCCAGCTGTTGGTGAGACCACTTGCGTTTGCAAGAGGAATTGTAGACTTCACAAACAAATTTGTCTTTCAGTCTGTACTGAATGTGCCAAGAGAAGCATCCATGTTAGTAGGCAGAACAGATTTTTTTCTAGATCTTTGCTTTTGGAGCCACATTTGTATATGATCTGTGAATCATTGAGATGCATTAACATGTTGATCTTATGTATGGGAATCGTACTAGTTGGTTTTAGTTGCGACGCAAGATCCGAAGTGGCTGATCTTTGCTTTTGGAGCTACATATTTGTATATGATCTGTGAATCATTGACATGCATTAACAGTTCCTTATATCTGTTCGCTTAGTGTTTACAAGTTACTGATCGGTCACTAGCTAGCCTACTAATGCGCTCCTGGCAATTTTAGTTGTGACGCAAGATCCAAAGTGGCAGGTTTTTGAATAAAATTGCCTACCTCTGAAGAAACTGACAAGCTGCTCTGAAGAAAATGCCATGCGAATCTGAAGAAGCTGCCAGCGAAAACGTTTGCAAATGCCTTATCTCCCAGCTAAAGTTCATCAACTAATGCCCTTGGCTGTGACTCGTTGCATGCTGCCCGCGCATCGGCTGCGAAGCGATTTTGAGTGCTCGCATGCAGCGGGCCGTAATTAAGGCAGCTAATTGATGCAAAAAAGATGCGTTTTAATTGTTGCGGGCCTTTAAACCGTGGAATCATTATTGACAAGGAGGGAGATGATTCGAGTGCACTGTTTGATCATCATCTTGGCGTGCGACCCAAAGACGGACGGGACGGGACGAGACGGCTCACCAGAATTTCAGTTTCTCTAGTTTTCCACGGCAAGTGTGGCGCTAAGCCATGCTCGCTTAATTATGCATTGAATTCGATGACCGTCGCGCTACCTTCCGCCTATAAGTACTGCTTTCCCGGCCTTCTATGGTGGCACCGTGACCCAACTCGCCCTATCCTCATAAGCCCCCACCGGCCCGACGTTGCTCGCCACTTATCCTTGCTCTTGCCACGTCCGCCATGCCCCTGTCCATCCGCGATAGGCGAGGCCGGAGGCGGTCACCGCCGGAATAGTGTTCGGTTTTTCACCGGAAGGCAGACGGAGGGAGGAGGCATTCTATCGGTCTTTAGATGGCAATGCGGAGATCGAGGACTTGTTGGAGCGCGACCGCCTGGCGGAGGAGCAGGAGTTGTTGGAGCGCGACCGCTTGGCGGAGGAGCAGCGTATCGCCGATTTGCGCCGCCAGTGGGACATGGAGCAGCAGCGCATCGACGCTCTAAGTCACGAGCAGAGCGCCTGCAACTGGGCCGACTACGTGGAGGCCGGCGCCCGGCAAATAGCCCTGGAGGCTATCGGGCACGCACGCATTCGCGACGCCGATTTTTACTACCAGCTCGTCAAGTGGGTTTCCCGCTTAGAAGCCGAAGCTTCGGTGGACCACGCCGGCATGGAAAGGGCCAACACACGCGAGCAACGCGCCCTATCGCACCTCTGGCAAGTCCGAGGCGAGGCGGAGGACGCCGGTGCCGGCGTTTAGCGTGTACCGCAGATGGCGGTCGGCCTCGTCTAGTTAGCTAAGAGTAAGTTAGTACTTGTATGCTACTAGAGTATTAGTCGGAGTAGATAGTTAACTTGGCTATGATGGTTGTCAACATGGAAGTTCAGTACTCTATATGTGGATCGGACACATTACTTTGCTCAATGTTGAACTTTCCGCTTGAACATATGGAATGGGCTGTTATTTTTTTAAATGGGTTGTATTTGTCCTCCACGGGTTTAGAGGCTAACTTGTGGGCCTACCAAGTTGACGCGTACACAATCAAGAGATGATTGTACGTGGAGAGGATGACAACAGGGACCCGCCAAGGTCATGGAAGTACGCAAGCAAGTGCCTCCTTATTTCAAGCCAATAAAAAATGGCTCCTCCTAATGGATTTTCGACATCTGGGTCCCATGCCATTATCAACGAGTCAATAAACGAGAGAATTGCACAACGAGCGGCCGACACTGTGGACCCAAAGATCTCGCCAGCTTATTTTTATTTTGGGTTAATTTGATAAATGCCACTCCAAATCTGGTGTTTCGAGAAATGCCACCGCAATTTCAAACTTTGAAAATGCCATTTCATGCCATTTCAAGTGGCATTTTTAAAGTCCTGAGTGGCGTTTTTCAAAGTTTGCAAATTGCAGTGGCGTTTTCCAAAGTTTGCAAAATTTGCAGTGGCATTTTTCAAAGTTTGGAAATTGCAGTGGCATTTTTCAAAGTTTGGAAATTGCAGTGGCATTTTTCAAAGTTTGGAAATTGCAGTGGCATTTTTATGAATCGGCATAATTGGAGTGGCATTTATCTAATTTGTTTTTGAGACGGAAGCAGGGTGTCAATTGGGCTGTGCGGGGCACTCTGGCCTGTCTAGACAACCTTCTCTTTTATGTTTACCATAGACCAGCCCAGTAGTTTTTTTCCTTTATGAAAATGGCTAGCCCAGTTTTTTTGTGATTTGCCAAGTAAATCGCTTAGTCAGGCCTGTTGGGCTGCAAATCTTTCAAGACGGGGAGAGCTTCATTCGGCTGGCCGAGAAAATGGCCTATCAGTAATGAGAAATGGGTTGTACATTTTTAAAACACATCAAACCGGCAATTAGTTTCAAATTTCTTTTTTTTCATTTCGAGATTTTAAATTGCATTAATTTTTATGTGTGGACAATTTGTTGGATTCTATATTGATATACATTTATTTTTAAAATCAGTTTGAATGTGACTCAAAATTTCAGGATTAAAAACAGTTCGGACCGCACCGAAATATGCAAAATTTTGTATAATTTTTTAACCGTGGCCACAATATGGGCTGTAATGCTAACAAAAATAATATGGGCTCCAAAAAAACCTTAAGAATTAGCAAATGGGCTGTAAGTTATTAGAAATAATGGCAGATGGGCTGTATGCTGTTTTCCACAGATTTGAGGCTTTTCTAAAAAGGTTGACGCAAGCAAAGGATCGTTGGATGTCCATCCAACGGCCGTCGTCTTCTTCAATCTCTGCTCTTCCTGCTCCGACCACTCAAACAAGCGTCGGGGACTGCTGCTCCCTCCTCCCGTGGTCGGATGTCTTTGCCGCTGCAGCCTCACCGCACCACCGTACTCCCATCGCTGGCCTAGCCATCCTCTACTCACCCACACCGCTGTTATTCTCCGCGACGGCAGATTTAACCAATAAAACCTCATACAACAGACTCCCCTCCGCGTGGGAAACAAGCGCCGAAGTCTTCCCCGCCTCGTGTCGTTCCTTCCTAGGCCTCGCCGCCGTCCACCGCCTCGGTGCTCTCGGCGCGCCTGGTCAACATGGTCAACAACCGACATGCATCTGAAATGGACTGTATGTGGAGAGGCTGACAGTTGGGTCCACGGCCACACGCAAGGAAATACCTCCTTATTACGCGCAAAATAATGATTCCTCCACCTGACGACTGGGACCCACCGAAAGGGCCTCAGATTTCACAAAAAACGTTATCGCCACTGACAGCTCGGACCCACCAGCTATATCTTCGCACGCAAGGAAGTGCCTCCTTATTACGCACAAAAAATGAATACTCCCCGATAGCTGGGACCCAAAGATAGTGGCAGGCTGACTTGTGGGCCTACTAAGTTGACGGGACGGAGGGCTTTGTCAACTTAGTCAATATGCACGATTCTAACTCCAGTGACCGTACGATGTCCATCCAACGGCCGTAGTGCTTCTTCAACCTCTGGTCTTCTTGCTCCAGCCGCCCAAACCAGCACCGGTCGTGCCTCGTGCTCCTACCTCCCGTGGCCGGTTGCGATGCGGCGGAGGCCTCACCTCCCCCTACTACTCCCACCGCTGGCCAGGCCATCCCTCTACTCACCCACACCCCCTGTTATTCTGCGGCGACGACAGCCTCACACCGCAGCGAACCAGTGAACCCTCATACTCCTCTACGCGTGGGCATCCACTGCCGCGTCTTCCCCGGCTCTGCATCGTCCCCTTCCTAGGCCTCGTCGTCATCCACCGCCCTGGTGCTCTCGGCGCAGCGTGGTCAACGTGGTCAAGGAACGACTTCCATCGGAAGAGTATCAGACGGAGAGGCCGATACTGGGTCCACAGCAGCCGCAAGGAAGTGCCTCCTTATTATGCGGAAAATAATTATTCCTCCACCTGACAGCGGGGACCCACCGGACGGGCCACCGTATTTGGCGAAAAAAACGTTTCCCCCTGACTACTGGGACCCACCAGACGGGCCACCGTATTTTGTGAAAAAAACGTTCCCCCCGCTGTCAGCTCGGACCCACCGGAAGTGCAGCCTTATTACGCACAAAAAAATGAATACTCCCCGTGCTAGTTGGGACCCACCTTGGTGGGTGGCTGACTTGTGGGCCTACTAAGTTGACGCGGACGGAGTGCTTTGTCAACTTAGTCAATATGAACGATTCTAGCTCCACTGACTGTACGATGTCCATCCAACGGCCGTAGTGCTTCTTCAACCTCTGGTCTTCTTGCTCCGGCTACCAAAGCAAGGCTGCGGTCATGTCGCATGCTCCCGCCTCCCGTGGCGGTCAGGCTGCCATGAGGCCTCACCGCCCCTACTATTCCCATCGCTGGCCAGTTCTGGGCGACGGGCAACCTCACACCGCAGCCGAACCGGTGAACCTCAGACTTCTCTCGCTGGCTTCCGCCGCGTCTTCCCGGCTCCGCGTCGTCCCTTCCTAGGCCTCGCCGTCGTCCACCGCCCTAGTGCTCTCGGCGCGGTGTGGTCAACATGGTCAAGGAACGACTTCCATCGGAAGAGTACTGTACGTGGAGAGGCTGACAGTTGGGTCCACGGCTGCAGCAAGGAAGTGCCTCCTTATTACGCGCAAAATAATTATTCCTCCACTTGAAAGCGGGGACCCACCGGACGGGCCACCGTATTTCGTGAAAAAAATGTTTCCCCTAACTGCTGGGACCCACCAGCTACATCTTCGCACGCAAGGAAGTGCGTCCGGGCAAAAAAAACGATTCGTCCCCCTGACTGCTGGGACCCACCAGCTACATCTTCGCACGCAAGGAAGTGCCTGACAGTCAGGACCCACCTGGTCGAAGTGTACGTAGTATTGTCATTCTGGTCGCGAACGTGTATGTACATATTGGTCGATGTAGAGGCGCGCGCGTAGCATGTACACGTACGTACAGTGGCAGTGTGCAAGAAAGAAAATACGGCCACGTACGTACATACGGGCTGGGCCTCGAACGCCTACTCGCGCATACGTATGGCCAGGGCTCGTGTACATGGCTGGGTCGGAACGGAGAAACGGCGTCGTCGTCGTGTTCATGGGGAGGCAATAGAATGCGTCGTGTTCATCGGGAGGCAACGGAACGCGTGGGAGCCAACCGGCTTGGACGGAACAGCCGATGGAAACGAGGCCTGGCGTACCGCAAAAAGGAGGAAACGGCCTTGTGTTCGGCCGGCCCCGTTCAAAACGGGATCCTGTTCGTCGGGAGGGGTCTGGCGTACCGCAAAACGGAGGAAACGGACCTCCTACGGTCAAAACGAGGGTCCTGTTGATCGGGAGGGGTGTGGCGTACCGCAAAACAGAGGAAACGGACTTGTGTTGGAGCATTACGGTCGAAACGGGGGTCCTGATCATCAGGAGGGGTGTGGCGTACCACAAAATGGGACTCCATGGGATACTATTCATCTCCACCATCGACCCCCTCCAGCCTCCAAGGGCTACTGTTCATCCACCGTCGGCCTCCTCCAGCATCTACCTGCGACTGTTCATCCACGGGCTCCTGTTCATCCAGCCTCCACCGCGTGCTACTCCACCGCCATCGCTCAACCAACCCTCTCCACAGGCTCCCTGCTCAACCACCCCTCCACGGGCTCTCGCTCATCCAGCCCTCCATCGTATAATCGTTCTTCCAGCCCTCCACGGGTGGTCCTGCTCATCCAGCCCTCCACGGGTCCTGCTCATCTAGCCCCAACCGCTCGATTGATCGGGTCCTGCTCATCCAGAGGCAACACCATGGGGTCCTGTTCATCCACCCCACCGGAAACTGTTCATCTACCCCCCAAAGAACGCCCCTGCTCATCCAGAGGCAACACCACGGGTCATGTTCATCCACCCCACCGAACTGCTCAACCAAACCCCAAAGAACGCCATTGCTCATCCAGAGGCAAGATCGATCGGCTTCGCTTAGCGGCGAAGAGTAAAGGAATCTCGATCGGGTTCGATTAACGACCATCGACCGATCGCCGGGTCAAGAACGTGTAACTGCAGTGCAATCGCCGGGTTCGATTAGAGCCCAACGCCGCACTCCACGCGCGCGCAGTACGAGAGGAACGCGCATCGCTCGTCCCCGACCACCCACCGTAACCGGGAACACCCCGATATTTTCCTCGCCCTCGCTTCTACCATGGTTTTTTTCATCATGGACGGCCCAAAGAATGTCATGCAACTGCGTCTCCGGCCCGCCCAGGACAAAAAGCCCATTTTCTGTCATGATTTTTTGTCATAGAAGTAGGACCCCACCACATATATGATGATATCGGGTTTTGTCACAACTATCGTCATAGAAGTGTCATAAGTATGACATAATTTTTTTCGTTCGGCCCAAAATGTCACGGATGTGTCTTTTTTTTGTAGTGATAGCCCATTTAATTTGCCTAGTTGATGTAAGATTTCTCATTTTTTGTCTTCTCCTCAGAACCTCCACCATATTCTATTTCACATTTAGTGCTATATCCATGGCTCACGCTCATGTATTGCGTGAAAGTTGAAAAAGCTTGAGAACATTAAAAGCATGAAACAATTGCTTGGCTTGTCATCGGGGTTGTGCATGATGAATATTTTGTGTGGTGAAGATAGAGCATAGCCAGACTATATGATTTTGTAGGGATAACTTTCTTTGGCCATGTTATTTTGAGAAGACATGATTGCTTTATTAGTATGCTTGAAGTATTATTGTTTTTATGTCAATATTAAATTTTTGTTTTGAAACTTATGGATCTGAATATTCTTGCCACAATAAAGAAAATTGCATTGATAAATGTGTTAGGTAGCATGTCACATCAATTTTTTTGTTTTTATCATTTACCTACTCGAGGACGAGCAGGAATTAAGCTTGGTATGCTTGATACGTCTCCAAAGTATCTATAATTTTTTATTATTCCATGTTATTATATTATCTGTTTTGGATGTTTTATATGCATTAATATGCTATTTTATATTATTTTGGGGACTAACTTATTAACCTAGAGCCCAGTGCCAGTTTCAGCTTATTGTTCCTTGTTTTTGACTTTTACAGAAAAGAAATATCAAACGGAATAAAACTTTACGGTGATTTTTCTAGGACCAAATGAAACCCACAAGACTTGGAGAGGAGGCCACAAGCCCTACGGGATGGCCACAAGCCGTAGGGGGAGCCCCCAGGGCTCATGGGCCCCCCGTAGACCTTCTAACCCTAATCCTCGCACTATGAATCCTCAGATATTCCCCTCACACCAGAGGGCACACCAAAAATACATTTCCGCCACCGCAAGCCTTTGTTCCCGTGAGATCCCATCTCGGGGCCTTTTCCGGCACTCCGCCGGATGGAGATTCGATCACGGAGGGCCTCTACATCAACCTTTCTACCCTTCCAATGATGTGTGAGTAGTTTACCATAGACCTACGGACCATAGCTAGCAGCTAGATGGTTTCTTCTCTCTCTTTGATCTTCAATACAATGCTCTCCTCGATGTTCTTGGAGATCTATTCAATGTAATCTTCTCTTGCGGTGTGTTTGTTGAGATCCGATGAATTGTGGATTTATGATCAGATTATATATGAATATTATTTGAGTCTTCTCTGGACTCTTTTATGCGTGATTAATATATATTTGTATTTCTCTTCGAGCTATCGATTTAGTTTGGCCAACTAGATTGGTTTTTCTTGCAATGGGAGAGGTGCTTAGTTTTGGGTTCAATCTTGCGGTGTCCTCACCCATTGATAGAAGGGGTAGCGAGGCACGTATTGTATTGTTGCCATAAAGGATAAAAAGATGGGGTTTATGTCATATTGCTTGAGTTTATCCCTCTACATCATGTCATATTACTTAAAGTGTTTCTCTGTTCTTATGAACTTAATACTCTAGATGCAGGCAGAAGTCGGTCGATGTGTGGAGTAATAGTAGTAGATGCAGAATTGTTTCGGTCTACTTGTCACGGACGTGATGCCTATATTCATGATCATTGCCTTAGATGTCTTCATAATTATGCGCATTTCTATCAATTGCTCAAAAGTAATTTGTTTACCCACCGTATGTTTTCCTCAAGAGAGAAGCCTCTAGTGAAACCTATGCCCCTGGGGTCTATTTTCCATCATATGTTTTCAGATCTATAGACCAAAAACCCAAAAATACCTTGCTACAATTTGTTTATATTTAATTTAGTTTGCTCTTTTATTTATATTTTATACCTATCTCTATTAGATCTCACTCTTGTTCGTGACCGTGAAGGGATTGACAACCCCCTTTTTGCATTTATGCAAGTGTTTGTTAGTTTGTGCAGGTGCATATACTGGGCACTTGCTTGTGCCTCCTACTGGATTGATACCTTGGTTCTGAACTGAGGGAAGTACTTATCTCTACTTTGCTACATCACCCTTTCCTCTTCAAGGGAAAAATCAACGCAAACTCAAGAACTAGCACGGTGTACCGGGATGTGCAATGATCTAGCGTGACATGTATAAAAAATTATGAACGGGGGCAAATCCACAAATACTATGCCAACTGCATGATCATGCAAAGCAATATGACAATGAAGGTGTGTGGAACGATGGAAGTTGCATGGCAATATATCTCAGAATGGCTACGGAAATGCCATAATAGGTAGGTATGGTGGCTGTTTTGAGAAAGGATATATGGTGGGTTTAATGCACCGGCAAAAGTTGTGCGGTACTAGAGAGGATTGCAATGGTGGAAGGATGAGAGTACGTATAATCCATAGACTCAACATTAGTCATAAAGAACTCACATACTTATTGCAAAAAATTATTAGCTATCGAAGCAAAGTACTAATACGCATGCTCCTAGGGGGATAGATTGGTAGGAAAAGACCATCGCTCGTCCTCGGCCGCCACTCATAAGGAAGACAATAAAAAATAAATCATGCTCTAACTTCATCGCATAACGATAGACCATACATGCATGCTTCGGGAATCACAAACCTTAACACAAGTATTTCTACTAATCCACAATTACCAACTAGCATGACTCTAAATCACCATCTTTATATCTCAAAACAAATTCAATGAATCAAACTTCTCATATATTCAATGCTCTTTATGAAAGTTTTTATTACATCCCTCTTGGATACCCATCATATTAGGACCAAATTCATAACCTAAGCAAATTGCCATACTATTTTTAAGAATCTCAAAATAATACAAGTGAAGCATGAGAGTTCATCAACTTCTACAAAATAAAACCACCGCCATGCTCTAAAAAGATATAAGTGAAGCACTAGAACAACTGCCTAGCTCAAAAGATATAAGTGAAGCACATAGAATATTCTAATAAGTTCACGATTAATGTGTGTCCCTCTCAAAAGGTGTGTACAGAAAGTATGATTGTGGCAAACTAAAAAGCAAAGACTCAAATAATACAAGATGCTCCAAGCAAAACACATATCATGTGGTGAATAGAAATATAGCCTCAAGTAAATTATTGATGGATTGAAGACAAAAGAGGGGAAGCCATCCGGGGCATCCCCAAGCTTAGATGCTTGTTTGTCCTTGAATATTACCTTGGGGTGCCTTGGGCATACCCAAGCTTAGGCTCTTTCCACTCCTTATTCCATAGTCCATCAAATCTTTGCCCAAAACTTAAAAACTTCATGTCGTGGTATTCTCACGGGGGGCTTGCGAGTTGACAGATGCCACAAGGGCTTAGTGTGAGGGTAAGACTGCTGCTGATAGGCCCAGGAGCGGGTATGCGAGTAGCACGCGGTGGTTTACCCAGCTTCGGAGCTCTCCGGAGAGATAATACTCCTACTGCTGCATGTCTGAGTGTATGTGGCATATCTTAGTACAGAGTGCTCCTAGAGCTGTATCATTGGTCAGTGCCATAGGCATCTAACTTTGTATATGCGGATGGCCGGATGAACATGCGAGCTCTAGTGGCCGAATGGCACTTGGCTGTGGGTGTGTGCGTGAGCATGTGTGTGCCCATTGGTGTCCATCCCCTGGATGGATGGATGTGTGCCCCTTTATATAGGAGAGGCTAGTTTAGCATGTAAGCTATGTGGTGGTATGGGAGCAAGGCATGGTGAGTGTCATCCTTGTCCCCTGGGTCACTTCATAAATAGTGCCAGGGGACAAGTGACACTATAGATGATGGCTGGGACGACACATGAATAGTGCTCGCGTACATCCGTCTCGTCAATGTCTCGTCGATGTCGGGTCGGGCTGCAGTCGGCAGCCGGCTGGGCCTAGCAGTCGGACGGGGAGCCGGCAGGAGTGGCCGGGCAGTCGGACTGAGGGGCTTTGCTAGCCCCGATGCCTTGAAATATTGTCTTGCCGTTTTCGGGGTACCCGTGGTCAATTACTCCGTCAGTAGCCTCCAAGCCTCCGGGCAACTTGGCAAAGTTGGGCGGAGGTTTTTTGGCGGGTGTAGATGTAGAAAACGTCGATGACGGCCGGCTGCAGGCCGCAGTCGGCGTAGCTTGCTTCGGGCGGGGGCGCGCCAGCGCACCCGCTGGGTGTAGATGTAGAAAACGTCGATGACGGCCGGCTGCAGCCGCAATGGCGTAAGCTTGCTTCGCGCGGGCTGGCAAAGACCACTGGTGAGCCCGAGCCTCCGGGCAACTTGGAAAAGTTGGTCGGAGGCTTTCAGATTTGTTGGTGCGACGATGGCGCCGAGGGTGCCGGGCGCGGACACGAAATCCGCCGGCTGGTGCTGTCGGGCACGGACGCGGGGTCCACCGACTGGTGGTGTCGGGCGCGGACGAGAGGTCCGCCGACTGATGCTGTTGCTGACAGCCTGCCGCGGGCTGCAGCCGGCGCAGTTTGCTTCCAGTGGGGGCGCGCCAACTTACCCACTGGGCGTAGCCTCCGAGGCTCCGAGTGAGGAGGCGGGTTCCCCACGAAAATGATCATGCAAAAAACAAAGTTAGTCCGTGCAGATATATCAAATGTTTGATTTTTGCATTGCAAGTTTTATGCGGAGGATGCCGACTCGGTTTTGTCCGAGCCCCCTTCAATCTTTCCATGTTCCCTCCACTCTTTGGCATGTGCTCTCGCTTACCGGACAGCCGCTCTGCGGTCTGTGACTGAGAGTGGGCCGTGGAGTGGAGTGTACAATACTCAGACTCTGGGAGTGAATTTAACCGAGCAGATACTCATAAAGGAAACGGCCGGGTCACCCGAACCGTTTTTTTCTTCCTGACGTTTTTGCGTGGGTGGCCTCTGTGGTTCACCCTTGCTAGCCGGACAACCGCTCTGCGATCTGTGACTAAGAGTGAGCCTTTGGTACTGCAAGACGCTACTAAGCCGTCTGCGGGAACAAACGTCTCGAGCCAGCGGCCAGCCTCCGGCCAACTCGGTGGCGCCGGAATAACGATAATGTAAGCGTAATAAAAGCGAAGATGGTCCCCGAACGTCGCTCGGAGTTATCCGTGTTTGCGCGGTGCAAAAATATGCAGGAGAGGGGCTCACATTGTTTTTGGCGCAGTCGGGGTGGAGACGATCTCCGGTAGGCGGCCCGAGACTCCGGGCGCTCGAGGGATGCCCCAGCCGATCAGGCCCATCCAGCCAGGCGGCGGAGCGAGATACGGCCTAGCCGGCGCTCCAGCCGGCAAGGTGTTGAAGCGGACAGCGGACCAGCCGGCCATGCATGTACGCATGTGCTTTGTACGTAATTTTTCTCATCCGGCTGAGCAGTCGGATGCGATATTCTCTCTTTTTCTTTTTTTTTCTTGCCAGTCGGCTGTGTGCAGTCGGACACACTCCAGCCGGCCTCTTCTTTTCTTATTCTTTCTTTTGGCTAGCCGACCTCCTGAACTTTCTTTGGCCGGGTCCAACCCTCCTGTTTCTTTTCCTCCAGGAACCGGCCACAGGACCTGGCGGGGGCGCGTGGGGAACAGCCGGCCACAGGGCTTGACCCGGGAGCTGGCAGCAGGGGTGCGCGACTCGGCCGGCCAGGCGCGGGCGAATCCGGCGAATGGCGAGCCGGCCCGGCGTGTAGGCGGCAGGTAGAGCCGCCGGACTTGGGGAGGCGACCAAGCCGGCGGGAGTCGAGCCGTCCGCAGCCGTGCAGCGGCGAGCGGCAGCGCTGGAGTCGGAGCGGCCGAGCCGTCGCGAAGCGGAATCGGAGCCGCCTAGACCAAGGCCGAGGCGGGACGACGCGGGCGTTAGGGCAAGGGCTGGCGCGGGAAGACTCGGCGGCGGGTGTGGAGCGGCGCAGCGGCGGGGCCTCGCCAGGCGCCGCGAGCGGAGGAGCGAGAGAGCGCGCCATCACGGCCGGAAGGCGGAGGCGAACGCGCGGTGGAGTTGCGGGCATGAGGGAGACGGAGCCGAGCGCCAGAGCCGCCAACAGCGGTGGCGGGCAGCACGCGCGCGAGGAGGCGACTGGTGCGGCAAGTCGGCTCGGCTTCGCAGCGGAGGCGACCGAAGCGGGCCGTGGGGCCGGGCGCGGCGGGCGAGGCGGAGGACGCTGAGTGGACTCGGTGACTTGGCTGAGGTGCGCGAGCGAGCCGGCAGCGCGGGCATCTGGCGGGCAGCAGACGTCTTTGGGAAACCGGCGAAGCACGCGGGCTCAGCGGAGGCAGCCGCGACGGGTCCGACCAGACGGTGTGGAGAAGCCGGCGCGGGCGAGACGGAGCCAGCCGCGAAGCGGGCGGGTCAGCGCCGGGGCCAGACGCTGGGGCGAGAGAGCAGCCGAGCGGTCCAACCGCCGGGCGGCGCGGAGGAGCGCGAAGGGTCTTCGGGCGCGGATACTGTGCAGCGACGAGGCGTTGGCGGGCCGTACAAAGGCTGGAGCAGAGGAGGCCCTGGACGCGGTTGACGGCGTCGCCGAGGTAGCCACGTGAGGAGTTGTGCTCGGGGGTTGGTGCGGAGCGACGTGTCCGGGGGAGCCGGCCGGCGTGCGCTCGGCCACTGGACGGCCCTGCGTGCACATGAGCCAAGCTAGCTAGCTTAGCTAGCATACACGTAGGGGGTGTTTGTTTCAGGGACTTATTGGTTTAGGGACTTAAAAAAGTCCCTATAAGTCTCACCTAAACCAAACACAAGGGACTTATTGGGACTTATCGTGGTGATTTGGGACTTATCAAATAAGACTTTGAGGGAGGAGCTTATTGGGACTTATTCGCTCCAGACTCGTTCCCCGCACGCCCCGTTGCCCGCCCCGCCTCTCGCCACGTCGCCGCCCCTCCTCGGTTCCCCGCCCCGTCGCCGCCCCGCCTCTCGCCTCGTCGCCGCCCGCCTCTTGCCCGTCGCCGCCCGCCTCGGTTCGCTGCCCGCCTCTCGCCCGTCGCCGCCCGCCTCTCGCCCCATCACCGCCCGCCTCGGTTCGCCGCCCGTCGCCGCCCGCCTCTCGCCCGTTCCGCCCCTTGGCCCGCCTCTCGCCCGTCGTCGCCCCGCCTCGGTTCGTTCTGCCTCGGTTCGTTGCAGCGGTGCCTCCAATCGCCGGACAGGCCCTCTCCTGAGCCTCGTTGCAGCGGTGCAGGGACTTATAAGTTCCTGTAAACAAACAGGTAGGGACTTATGACTTATAAGTTAGGACTTAAAAAAGTTTTAGGACTTATGAAACAAATAGGGCCGCAGTCAAAACCATTGGGTTTGAATCCTAGCTAGCTTGCCAAGCGCGGGTGCGTGCACGCACGGGGGCCGGAGGCGCGGCCAGCTTGCATGCGTGGAGGTGCGGTCGGGACGAGGCCGGAGCCGACGACCGGGGAGATGGCCGGGGGTGGAGCAGCGTGCGCGAGGACGGGCACCGGGAGAGCAACACCGGAGCCGCGAATGGGTCAAAGGGAGCTGTGGCCACAGTGACCAAGGAAGGCATGGGTGCGTGCATGCGCTATCTGTGTTGCGTCTGGCCACTGTACACCGCCACTGTACGAGCATTGCATGGCCGATGACCAACACTGCACGAGAAGTGTATGGGCAGTAGGTGGTAGCAAGGCTGTGGTTTGACTTGCATCTAGGAGTAGCTAGCTTGCATATATGGTGTATGGTCTGAGCAAGGCACAACTCGTTTCAGCCGGAGCGAGGCACAACATGGAGTGAAGCAGATACGAGCGGCGCGTGGATGGATGCGGCTGACCAAAGCCAAGCCCCGCGCGTGCGGTCGGACGGCCGACGTCGCAACGGTGGTGACGAAGAGGGCGAGGCCGACGACGAGGGCGCGCCGTCCCGCACGGCCGCTCCAGGGGCGGGTTGAAGTCGAGCCCCCGAGCGCTACCGGAGAGATGGCGTGACGCAGCGGTGGGGAAGACGAAGATGGTCCCGCCCGGACAGCGAAACCAGCAGCAGCGTGGTAGCATAATAGTAGTACCGCCCCACGGTGGACGCCAACTGTCGTGGTATTCTCACGGGGGGCTTGCGAGTCAACAGATGCCACAAGGGCTTAGTGTGAGGGTAAGACTGCTGCTGATAGGCCCGGGAGCGGGTATGCGAGTAGCACGCGGTGGTTTACCCAGCTTCGGAGCTCTCCGGAGAGATAATACTCCTACTGCCGCATGTCTGAGTGTATGTGGCATATCTTAGTACAGAGTGCTTCTAGAGTTGTATCATTGCTCAGTGCCATAGGCATCTGACTTTGTATATGCGGATGGCCGGATGAACATGCGAGCTCTAGTGGCTGAATGGCACTTGGCCGTGGGTGTGTGCGTGAGCATGTGTGTGCCCATTGGTGTCCATCCCCTGGATGGATGGATGTGTGCCCCTTTATATAGGAGAGGCTAGCTTAGCATGTAAGCTATGTGGTGGTATGGGAGCAAGGCATGGTGGGTGTCATCCTTGTCCCCTGGGTCACTTCATAGATAGTGCCAGGAGACAAGTGACACTATACATGATGGCTGAGACGACACGTGAATAGTGCTCGCATACATCCGTCTCGTCGATGTCGGGTCGGGCTGCAGTCGGCAGCCGACTGCGCGGAGCAGTCGGACGGGGGGCCGGCAGGAGCGGCCGGGCAGTCGGACTGAGGGGCTTTGCTAGCCCCGATGCCTTGAAATATTGTCTTGCCGTTTTCGGGGTACCCGTGGTCAATTACTCCGTCACTTCACAACACAAAACTCAACAAAAAAACTCATGAGATCTGTTAGTATGATAGAACAAATCTCCACCTTTAGGTACGGTTGTGAACTCATTCTAATTTTATATTGGTGTTATATCTACTGTATTCTAACTTCTCCATGGTTCATACCCCCTGATACTACCCATAGATTCATCAAAATAAGCAAACAACATATCATAAACAAAATCCGTAAAAAACAGAACAGACTGTAAAGACCCGAATATTAGTCATACTTTTGTAACTCCAAAAATTCTGAAAAGTAAGTACAACAGAGGAAATTCATATATCAATCTTGTGTAAGAAATTCAGAATTTTTCCACGCTCCAGTGAATTTTAACATTTCTGTCATTGGACGCAAAAGTTTCTATTTTTGAGCAAAACCAAATCAACGATATACCAAAGCATTCCAAAGGTCTAGCTTGTCTCAAACACCAATTAAAACACCAAAACACAATTACTACAGAGGTAATATTGTGTATTTATTCAAAAACAGAAGGCAAAAGAATCGGGTTGCCTCCCAACAAGCGCTATTGTTTTATGCCCCTAGCTAGGCATAATGCATAGATCTAAGTATTGTCATCTTTGGTATGCAATTCCTCAATTGCACAACCGTACTCCCTAGGGTTTTCATTAGGTTTGTCGATGATCACTCTTCTAGGTGGAAAATCAAGAAATTCCTTTGTAGGGATTGGTTTCTTAATAATATTTATAAAGCGGGGGCAAATACTAATCATCTTAAGATCCTCGTTTCCTTTAATAGATGATCCACCATTATTTTTGGGAACATAAATAAACTTAGTATTTTTATTAGGAGAAAATTTTGGAGTAGTTTTAACAGCGGCAAAAGCAGAACCCAAATTGGTAATAATATCTTCTATCTTATCGATTCTAGCGGAACCTTGTTCTACCCTTCCATCAATTATAGGCTCTTTCTCCTTTAGGGTTTTTAAAGTGATTCCTACCTTAGATCCAATTTGAGTGATGTGATTATGGATCTTCTTATCCAAATTTTCAATATGTTGAACGGTAGAAATTTTATTTTCAATAATATCAAGCCTTTGCATCGCATGTTGTAAAGTTAAAGTTGTTTCATTAATCATGATTGGTGGTGATCCTACCAAAATTCCATAGCATAGAAGCATCCATAGGATGACTACCCAAGAAATTACCCCCAGTAATAGTGTCTAGCACATATCTATACCAAGTAGTAACACCCACAAAAAAAATCGAAGAAGAACCGTAGTGGATTGCTTACGGGTACATCTATTCTAAGCATCGCAAATTCTATACCAAGCATCTTTTAAATTTTCTCCCCCCTTTCTTTAAAATTAAGAACCTCACTTTCCGGGGTAATCACTATTGTAAAGGAACTACCATGATAGCAAAGTAAGCAATCTAGCACACAAGCAACCAAAAGGCAAACGAAAAGATGAACGAAAAAAGGCGAATAAGAAGGCAAATATTTTGGTGTTTTTCTAAAAATGTTTTAGAAGTGGGGGAGAGGAAAACGAGAGAAAAACGGTAAATAATGTAATGCAAGATATGAGAGTTTATGATGGGTACTTGGTAGGCTTGATGTAGAACCTCCTCGGCAACGATGCCAAGAATTCTTCCTGCTACTTCTTGAGCTTGCGTTGATTTTTCCCTTGAAAAGGAAAGGTGATGCAGTAAAGTATAAATAAGTATTTCCCTCGGTTAAGAACCAACATGTCAATCCAGTAGGAGGTACAAGCAAGTCCCCAATAGATGCACCTCCACAAACTAACGCACACTTGCACACAACACGAAAAAGGGGTTGTCAATCCCATCACGGTCACTAGCAAGAGTGAAATCTAATAGAGATAGATATAAAAGATAAGTAAAAGTTAAAATAAAATAAAAATAAATAAATTACAGTAAGGTATTTTTGGGTTTTTGGTTTTATAGATCTGAAAATATATGATGAGAAATAGACCCAGGGGCCATAGTTTTCACTAGAGGTTTCTCTCTTGAAAGACCACATACGATGGGTGGACAAATTATTGTTGAGCAGTTGATAGAAAAGTGCAAAGTTATGACGATATCTAAGGTAATGATCATGAATATAGGCATCACGTCGGTGACAAGTAGACTGACTCTTTCCTGCATCTACTACTATTACTCCACACATCGACCATTATCCAGCATGCATCTAGTCAATTAAGTTAACAAAAACGGAGTAACGCCTTAAGCAAGATGACATGATGTAGAGGGATAGATCCAATCAATATGGTAAAAGAACCCCATATTTGTATCCTTAATGGCATCAATACAAATACGTGCATCGCTACCACTATTGTCACTGGGTGAGGACACCACAAGATTGAACCGTGATTGTAATCTTATGATATGTTCAGTAAGTTGTTATTCTGTGGCAAACTCTATGCATGTTGTCCAATTTAAGGGCCCATGCAACATGATCTCAAAGACCTACACAGGTAACACATATTGTTTAGAAAATTTGCGCCTTC
Source organism: Aegilops longissima (assembly GCA_021605205.1). Lineage (NCBI taxonomy): Eukaryota > Viridiplantae > Streptophyta > Magnoliopsida > Poales > Poaceae > Aegilops > Aegilops longissima. The sequence goes on from CM038680.1 coordinate 115,995,397, forward strand.
TGACGTGATAGGTGGATACATCTATGATGACCGAAGTCAATATGAGATAATGATGATCCATTAAACTTAATTCTTGATTCCGGTCCGAGGACCTTAATTGTGAAGACGACCACTGCGTGGCAATGGTGAAGAAGGACCATATAATGGAATATAATCCCGCGAGGAGGAGTTCCCTGACCTTAAGGTGATCCGCCTAACGAACAAACATATCGAATACTATATTCATGATACAAGGTAATTGATATTACCATTGCATTGTCATACTTGATGTATACCATGAACTGAATTCTCTCCGCGCCTGGCTTCTCGATTGCAGGAAAAACAACTTTAGTTTCCATTTTATTTAAATTCTTTACTTTCAAGTGTTATTATTCTCGCTACCGCAAACTCATCTTACTTACTACTCTGGTTTATTTGCCACTTGGGACAGTAACAATATTTGCAGAATCACAAGCAATTACTTCACATAAGAACTATGACAACTTGCGTGTGACAGAAACACTACTTATAAATAGTGTCCTCTGCTCTTCGTTGGGACGATTACTAGGCTACACCATCATGTGTGTCTTGCAGGCCATCACGTCGTAGTGCGTCTGCGGCTGCTCCATGTTCAGGCCGACATGCACCGACGCCGGCTTCGGCGCGGTTTCGTCGTCGGACCCCGTCTCCATTGTGGGGTCATCGTCGGAGACCTTAGGGGAGCTGGCTGGCATGCCGGCCTCGATCCGCTTTGCACGGCGGCTCTGCCAGGCGGCCGCAAGGATGGCGACCTCGTGCTTCGTCTCCGTTAATAGGCTCTCCCACAGAGCATTCCCGCTCACGGTCGTGGCGGGTGTGGTGCAAGTGAGGCGAATGTGGAGCGGAAGTGCTGTGGTGTGGAGTTTAGTCGGGTGTGATCGTCTTTAAATAGCGGATTCCGGTGAGACCAAGCGTCGGGTTCCTCAATTCGCAGTGCCGGAGTTGGCTCCTCAACCGGTGAGCCGGCTTAATGGTGGCATGCAGACGAACGAGCATTGAACGGGCGTAGTTATATATTCGTTCCGTCCCGTGTAGTAAACGTCTTTCCGACATTGAATAGGCTCAGACATCGGGAACGCGGCGTGGACGACACTCTGGACCGGCGCACCGCTTCAATGCCAACACCAGTGAGAGGTAGCATCTGCTCTGGGCCGACGTCAATCGGAACAGCTGCTCTACAACGGCATGAATGCGGGCTGCTGGCGTCGATCGGGAATGCATGTGGGCGAAAGAGGAGGGTTTTGGTGGGTCAGAGTAGTACAGGCGTGGCAACGGTCTGGACCTCCGTAAAGCCCCCTACTTTATCTCTGGTTTGTAGGAAAAAACCCATACATGACCGTGTTGAACGATAAAACACGTCGATCCATGTATGTGTGCGGTTTAAAGGTCAAATGCCTTACTCTAGCCCAAGTGTGATGATTTTGAACAAATACCTCACCAGATGTAGTAAATTTTCTGAGTGCAGTGCTCACAGAGCGATGCCAGAGTCACTCGGTGAGAAAAAGTTAAAAGAAGAATCTGGCGAAGAAAAGAAGTGACTCTACCACACAGGCACACACGCAAGCTCTGCAGGGCACCTCTTTTTACCACTAGTGCTACCCAGCTTGCTCTGCTATTCTCACACAACACAAACCCCGAGCGCTTCCCACCCATCAGCTTGTCCTGCGTGCTGCCATGGCTCGCCCTCGCCCTCTCCCTCTCCTTGTCGCCCTCTTCCTCCTCGCCGCCTCCACCGCCCACTCCCAGTCTCCAGCCGCCGCGCCCTCCTCCAACACCGGCGCCGTCGCCCAGCCCCCCACTGCCGCCTCTCCAACCACCACAGGCACCCCAGTCCCTTCATCGTCCCAAAACCCCATCTCCACTTCCCCCGCCGCCTCCCCCTCCCACTCCAGCACCAAGCTCACCTCCCCGGCCGCTGCCCCCGTCCAGGCCACCGCTCCACCCACATTGCCTCCCCCACGCCCTCCCCCGTCAGCTCCCCGCCGCCCACATTGCCGTCCCCGGCCACCGCGCCGGCGACGTCTCCCCCGGCACCGGCCCCCGTTTCAGCCGCGCCCACATTGCCTCCACCGATGGCCGCGCCGGCTCTCTCGCCTCCAGCGCTAGCCCCCGCGCCGGCACTGTCGACGTCTCCTCCGGCCCTCGCGCCGGCGCCCGTCGTCCTCGCCGCCCCGGCTCCCGCGCCGAGCAAGAAGCCCAAGACCAAGAAGCACGTGTCCCCTGCCGCGTCCCCCCTCTCCGCCGCCTCATCGCCGACCACCGGCCGCGGCCTCGCCCCCGGTCCCGGCCCGTCCGCCGCCGACATGTCGGTACGTATCCCTACACCCATTTACTACCGCACTGCTACACGCTCCACGTACACGCGCTAGACGGATCCGTGCCGGCGGATTCTAAACCGGATTTGATGGCCTCCGCCTCGCGTCCGCCTACACGGGCCCGCGCGTCAGGAGTGGACGTCCGGTCAACAAGATCACCGGACCCACCCTGCACGCATGGGAGATGGTTGGTACCCACTCGATGCCTCCTGGGCCCAGCGCGATTAATGCCTCCTGGCCCTGGACACGCGGAGCCATCCAAGTGGTGTCCATTTTCATTACGCCAATATTTTTCAGCTTGCTCACCGTGTGACTGCGCCCTGGGCCCTACTTGCAGAGCGACGCGGCGCGAGACCACCACAAGGCTACGGGAGGCGCGGCGCTGCTGATGCTGGTTCTCGTTTCGCTGACCCTGGGCCCAGCGTTGGCCTGAGCAACCTGAGGATGGAGGTTGGGGTCACTCGTCAGGCTGTCCACCGTCCGCTGTTACTACCGCTGCCACTGTTATTACCACTACTATTCCTGTCGGTGCCACTGTTCCAACTATTAGGGCTACTCCACTAATTTTTGCTTGGACCCTATGAGCTGCATCTGATCTGCAGCACACGCTACCTTCCTTCCCATTATTATTATTATCTTGTTACCATGCTCTCTAAATCGTCACTAGGTTGATACTGTTGCTTTGCAATGGATACTTTTGGTGTGGGTTATTATATAGTGCGCATGATTATGAGTCAATCTCGAAGCCTGGTTGTTTGCTATCGTTATGAATTTACAGATTATTTGGTTGGTGCTGTTTTATTCAAATTACAGTTTTACTTGTTCTACGCAAGAGCGTCTTCAGATCTTGTGACACGCATTGCCCTGCAGGGTGCTAAATCCAAAACCAAATATGATCACACATTACACTGGGCAATTGTTGTAGTCTGTTGCTTGCTTGATCCTCCAAAATTGTATATACTTTGTTAGGATCTGCTTGGGATGTTTGGAAAGATTTTGTAAATGGAAAAGTAGACCTACTAGGAGCATATCTAAAACAATGCCCACTATGAAACCCCCATCACAGTTGTTCATGGCCGTGCCCTGGGAGGCTGAGCAATTTCACCCAATTGCAATCTCAAATTTGAGAAATCAGATTCCACACAGGCCGCAATACGAAACAACCATTGGGACATGGGATTTCACACAAAAAATTATAGTATCAGCAGCACTCTACTCGACTCCAAAAAGGAAAAGAATAGCATCTACTCAAGCAAAGCCATGATGCAACAAGGAGAAGACACCAATGCCAGCTAAAGAAAAGGAGCAAAAGCTGGGAAGGCTCTTCTTTTGCGGCAGCTGACAAACAGTAGGTTGCCCATACGGCAATGCTACACTAGTACTACTAGTAGTGCTCACACAAATCTAAGCAATCTCGTGTTATTTTTTCGCCTGGAATCCTGGACCCACGAATCACAGTGGCGAACAAAGCTTCATGATCAAACAGTTCCTAGCTTGCGATGCATGCAAACGATCCTGAGAACAATCTTTAGATGTCCCCTCCCTTTTCTCTTTTTTGGGGGAATCCAAACCGATGCACAAAGTGTCTCCAAATGCAATGGAATTCTTGTCTAGAGACATCAGCTTACCTAGAGTGAGTTTGATTATACACACACAGTATATCTACAAAAAGATGTGCTTGGCTTACAATTCTAGGTGACTTATAATTTCGTCTGGTTTGTTTCTTTTCCTTTCACTATCATCTATTATCCCTTCTGAAGACACAACACTAGCTCACAGCTCCGTCGGTTCCACAGTTCGGCCTGTGGGCGAGAAGATGTCCACCGGTGCATTGGCGAACTTGAAACCGTCCAGGCTACCAAACTTCGTTTGGGCGTCGTGTTTGTGACTATCAAGGTAGAGCACCACAACCGTGATATCGTCGTGGAAATGCCGCTTGATCCCTCGTTCGATGTGTTGCATGTCGGCGTACCTCATCTCTCTTTTCCTCGCGGCTTCAGAGATCGCCGCTCTCACCAGTCGCCTCGCTATTCCCTGAGCACATGCATTTTCCACACAACAACACATCATATTCTGCATAAATGGAACAACGTATAGGTGTTCCCCGTGACGAGGTTAAATGAGCTTGTCTTACCGCTCTCGGGTTCTTAAAGACGATATCCACCGCCGCTTTGTCGTTCAACTGCTCCCACAGACCGTCCGATGCAAATATTACAAAGAGGTCTTGCTGCCCTATCTGGCGTACTTTGATCGATGGCACAGCTGTTATGACGGCCCCCTTCAATGGTACAGGACACACATATTGCTGGAATATAGGGTCTCTGGCAAATTCAGGTTTCTTCAGGTAGGCATCCCCAAATGATCTGGAAATCTGAAAGCATCAAAGAAATAATAATGTCGAGTGTAGCTCATGACTGTCACTGTAAAAGGAGGTTTGTCATCTTGAACTGCTTTTATAGTTTTAAGGAACATTACAAAGCATAGTGATGATAACTAATGCAGGCAACCGGTGGCATCTTTTCTTAGATCATGTAGTATTCGCCAAGATGAGATCGACTAACTGTAGGCTTTAGAAAAATACAAAAAGGTGACAATGGCTTTAGCATATGGGTTTGCTACACTGCGCAAGCAATTTAAGTTGCTGACTTTTTGGAACATAAGAATATATTCCTATGGTGGTATTAGATCGAGGAGTGCTTTGCAAAAGAGCATTGGAATCTATGTTATGACATTGAGAACAGATGTGTCCACGTATACTGAACATGAAACCAAGGCAACGTCCGATCAGAATTAGACTGTTGCCTTTATCCGAGTATAAATAATTTAGGACATCATGACATAGATCTAGTACATGGGAAATCAGTATGCAACTTTCCTAGAACCTTTGATTGCTAATCAATTTCAGGATGGAGTTTAATGTTTTCATCAAGGGCGGTTCATGAAGAGTAGTAAAATCCTCCCAAAATCTAAACTGAATGATGCATGTGCTCATGGACTCGGCGTTCTAGAATTTCCAGAATAACATCAGACTTCACTTGTATTATCTGCAAACACTTCTGAATTACAAGAGATTAGGACCAGGTCACCTATGCTGAGATGTAATTCTGTTTTGCAGTATGCCATTTATCCGTCTTGTGGGCATGCTATGATTGTTCCTGACATGTTAATTCACTACTAACAAATTTTGGAGACCACCTTGCCTACTAGATTTTCTAATAGCAGCCAACTGTCACATAATGTTTGTAAAACATGATTGCAAATAGAATGCTATGCATGGATGCACGTGAGAAGGATCCAAACTAACATGATTTGCTGATTGGTACCTGAATGATGCCCTTAATCCGCCAAACGCCCCTGCTGTAGACGACTATGTGCGAATCATCAGGATGCTGCTGAATGACCTCCTTTCTTACCGCCTCGTCGGCAACATTGTGATCATTAGACAGCCTCTCAGCCACTACTCCCCGGCCATTGGGTCCTCTATGACCAAGGACAGCTCTGGAGTCACCTAAATTGGCGACATAAAGTTTATTATTGGCAATTGCTCCAACAAGGCAGCATGAGCCGACTGAGGCGATCTTTGGCTGTTTGAGCCATGTCCCCTTGACTAGGTGCAAGAACTCCTCTTCTGTAGCATGGAATGCCTTCTTGATTGCGTCTGTCGACATGCCTCCTTGCTCTGATGCAAACTCTACAATGGTTCAGAGCACAAGACTGTCATTTAGTTATCCAAATATGTAAACTCGGTTTAATTAGAGAACATCTTCAGAAAAAATGTGTAAACCACATAACAGGTTGATCAGTAGAGATAACATCATCCATCGTTAATTTAGGGCAATAAAATGGAACATAAGAGAATAAAATCTGCATGAGGACGTGGCTACCAAAGCATGCGAAATGAACAATGACAATAGAATTATAGAAAGAAACCAGCATGATATCTGGTTCAAACTCACTGCTCTGGTTACTTTGAGAAACATGTGTAAAACTAATACTGCATCAAGAATCTACTGTAGTTATGTAGTCCATTTTGAGGACCATGTTTATCTTGATACTCATACTAAAATAGCCGTATGCATTCATAGTTGGTGTAGAGGCCGGGGAAGTGAAATTCTCCCCCCAAAAAAGGAAAACCAGTCTATCACCCCCGACACCCCCGCGTCGCCAACCGTAGGCGACACGGGGGGCGATTCCCCGCCGCTGGCCCTAGGCGTCCGCGTTCCTCTCCTCTCTCCTGCCGCCGCCGCTGAGAATACTTGGCGCAGCTGGCGATGTGGGCGGCATGGCCTTCCCCCTCGCGCGGTGGTGGTGTCCTCCTGGCGGCGGCGGCAGCTCATGAGTCTGCGGTTCACGGGCAGCAAGGCGCAGCAGGTGATCGGCGGCGAGTGCGTCGACGGCGATTGCGCAGGCGCCCTCTCCGTGGCTGAGGAGCACCTGTGGCGGCGGCCCAGATCGCGGCCCTTGCCGTGCCTAGATGGGTTTCGGCGGGCCGGCAGATCTGGAGGTCGGCTACAAGAGGGCTTGGTGGGCCTCGCGATGCCGGCCTTGGCATCGTGGTGGTGCCGTGGCCGGTCAGGCGGTGGCGGTCTGGATTCTTCGTCCACTCCCCGTCAGAGATGGCTGCAGCCCATGCACAAGATGCTTGATGGAGGACCTTCGAGCAGATCTGGGTGAAAACCTGCTTTTGGCTAGAGGCCAAAGCCGGCAGTGGCGGTGCTATTTGTGGCGTTTCTTTCTTGAAAGCATCGCCAAGGAGAAGTTCAAGGCCACCATCTGCTACCTCCGGGGGAAACCCTAGATCTCTAGATCAGATGACTGCGGTGCTCTTGTGTCGTGTCCCTCTTGGGGGCGTCATTTTTGGAGGTGTACACGGGTTCGAGGGACCAGTGGACGGATTCTTTGGTGGGGCGGTGCGTCATCTCACTCATTGATGGCGGCGGATCTCGGCGGCATGGCGCTGTGGTGACTCGGCGTCCGATGCGTGGAGATGGACTCGCGCAGGAGGGTGTCGCGGTCTGACGTCGTGGTGGTGTCGACGGCAGCTAGACCGTGCAAGGTAGATGTAGCAGTACAGCTCTGAAGATGGATTGGTGGCAGATGGCTGCGGCGGCCTCATACCCGACAGACGTCCTGATTGAGGAGTGCGCCGGACCGGTGGGTGCCGCATACCCGGCAGGCGTCCTGATTGAGGAGTGCGCTGGACCGGTGGGTGCCTCATACCCGGCAGGCGTCCTGGATGGGGCCTTAGGTCTTAGATGTTAGGTTTGGCTGCGAGGACTGTTTGGTATTAGGCCCAGACTATCAACATCCCTTCATCATTTGGATAGGAATAGTAACAGATGTTGCCTAAACGGTGGCTTTAGTCTTGTTGTTGTATTACTTTGTAATGTCATTTTGTGAACAATTAATAAAGTGACTGCATGCATCGTCCAGATGCAGAGGCGGGGTCCTTCTTCATTTCTAAAAAAGAGTTATGTAGTCCATTTCAGCAAATTACATACAGGAAGTCTAAGCTAAATCTAGAAAGAAAAGCGTTCGTAAATGGAGTTTATACAGCGGCGCACTCACTGTGGAGGTTCTGGAAGAGGCGGGAGGAGAGGAAGCGCGAGGCCTCGGGCCCGCCGTGGCCGTCGTACACCCCGACGAAGGTGGACGCCGGCGAGGTCACCACCTGGCCCTGGTCTTCCAGCCTCTCGTTGGCCTGCGCCACGGCGAAGGAGTACTCCCCGGACGCGTGCGGCTTCAGCTCCGCGTGCCACAGCAACCCGTCCCCTCCCCCGCCGGCCCCGCTACCGCAACCGCAGCCGCCGCGCCCCAGGCACCGCTCCGCCGGCCGCGCCAGCCACCGCAGCATCGCGCGTTTCTCCTCCCCCCTTCCTTACCCGGACTTCCTGGCCAATATAGTCGTAGCCTCCCAAAATTCTCGCCAAGATCGCAGCTTCCTCCTCCACCGCCACCAAAATTTGATGAAATTTCTCCGCAAGGCCGAAGCTTTCACCTCGGTGCCATCCAAAACCGCGGGAATTCGCTCGCTTCTTCCCACCAAACAACAACCCAAAACGATGGATCAGTCCAATCCCTTGCCACCCTGTTTTTCCTCGCTATTGTTAGTGGGGCGCTCCAAAGCGAAGCTTTTCCATCGGTGCTTCTCCTGGCGCGGCAGCTGGCAGTCCGGAGGAATTCCATTAAAAGACAGAGGCGACGGCCCACCGTCGGATTTGGCGCGCAGGGAACGTGGACGGCTACCCTTGCCCCCGGATGACCGGACGCTGACTGGTCAACGCGTCCTCATCTGGTGGGCCCCGGCCTGGTGGTGACGGCCAGCCAGTCGTCAGTGGTCAAGTCAGCGAGACCTTAGCCAGGTCTAAATGCCCTCTAAATACGGGTCGTGTTGTTTGGTGACCAACTCAAGAGACTTGATCTGTCCATGAATATGACACATTATTATGCGTGCTATTAGTAGTATTTTCAAACATTGACCACCATTACGTGCACGGCATGCAAGAATCATATACAGTACGTAATATATTTATCTTACGTTATGTATATAGTACTGTTTTACCTTTTCTTTATCATATTAGAAGTGAGAAATATATTTTTTATGAAGGAAATGAGAAATATACTGTTCATTCTAGGGGCATGTTTGGTTCATATACTAATTTTGCCATGTTTTTTCACCACACTGTCTAAGGTTAGATGATTAAAATTGACATCATAATATGAACTGAGCACAAATGATTGGGTTTCTTGTGGTGGAAGCATCCCATCCGTGTTCAAATTCATGAACTTGGTATGTTCTGAATTTATTTCATTCATGAATTTCGATGATGTGCATTTAGTGAGAAGAGACTTTTCCATCGACTACGAGGTGCATGTGCCAACTTCGTCAATCTCAAGATTTGTCAGTTCTCGAAGGTGCTCGTAGGAATAGGGTGTGCGTGTGTACGCTTTATAGGCGTGAGTGTGCATACATGTATGTGAGTGTTTGTGTATGTACTGTATTTCTAAAAAGCTCATACTTGAGATAATATTGTCATACATTTTAAAATCAATTACATGTGAACATAGTAAAAAAAATCCTGTCATAAGTGTGGCCACAAAAGGTTAATTCAATCAAACTTGATTATCTTGTGGTAGACAAAATGTGACAAAATTTAGTATGCCAACCAAACTAAAAATCATGGATTTGCTAATTGTATAATGTCAAACTTATATTTCTAGACAGGTTGGGTATCATTCTAAAGTAAAATAACCACATTACTTTCTAAGATTCGGCCACTAGATTAAGGGTCGTTTGGTTGCCCGCCTTAGCTTGCCATGCCTAAGGTCAGGCATGTCATAGGTCTCTGTACATGCATTTGGTTCTGCATGGAGGTCGCCAAAGTCTGAAACGACTTTCGCCGAAGAAAATTTTGCAGCTCTTATTTTCCCCACCACACTGCCCACGACGTGCCAACTAAACCGAGAAAATCCACATAGATCTGGTTAAAGTTGTAGAAAATGGTTTGGTGCATCGATATCTCATTGATCGTGCACTAGGCACATATATATAGGTACAAGGGGTGCGACTGGTATCGTGTCTCCTAAGATACACGTACATACAGAGGGAGACAGACACAACCGGTACTGCATACAAGACCCAGACCTACGTACATGTACATATGTTGAACAACCCACCTCCCCCCCCAGCGCAGTCAAGCGTCGCGGTGACGCAGAGATGGACCGAAAACCCTCGAATGTCGAGGTGGGTAGTCCTTCGTCATAACATCGGCGAACTGCTGATTGGTTGGCACATGTAGAACTCGAACACGACCAAGTGCGACGTGCTCTCTGACGAAGTGAATGTCGGGCTCAATATGCTTCGTCCGTCGGTGATGGACAGGGTTGGCAGCGAGGTACACCGCGGAGACGTTGTCACAGTAGACAAGCGTCGCCTTGGTAACCTCACGTAGCAACTCCTGAAGTAGCTGTCGTAGCCACGAGCACACCGCGGCAGCGTTAGCCACAACCCTGTACTCAGCCTCGGCGCTCAATCGTGAGACCGTGTGTTGTCGTTTAGATGACCACGAAATCAGAGAGGGCCCGAGGTAGACGCAGTAGCCGAAAGTGGAGCGTCGAGTGTCAGGACATCCAGCCCAGTCGGCGTCAGGGTGAGACCCATAGCAGTGGTGCCACGTATGTACCGGAGAATGCGTTTCAGCAGAGCCCAATGAGTATCACGAGGAGCATGCATGTGAAGGCACACCTACTGGACAGCGTACTGAATGTCCGGACGCGTCAGCGTGAGGTACTGAAGAACACCGACAATGGAGCGGTAGAAGGGAGCGTCAGACGCCGGAGAACCCTCGACGGCGGACACCTTAGCCTTCGTGTCGACAGGCGTAGGAGCAGGCTTGAAGTTAAGCATGCCAGCTCGCTCCAGAAGCTCATAGGCATACTTCTGCTGATGCAGGAAGAAGCCAGTGGACCGGCGAACAACCTCGATGCCGAGGAAGTAGGGGAGAGCCCCCAAGTCCTTGAGGGAGAACTCGGTGCCAAGGCTAGCTGTAATCTGCTGAAGTAGCGCTGGCGAGGATGCAGTCAGGATGATGTCGTCGACGTATAGGAGAAGGTACGCGGTGGCGGTGCCCTGGTGTTAAACAAACAAGGAGGCATCAGACCGTGTGGACCAGAACCCCTGCTGCTGAAGGAAGGTCGCGATCCACTGGTACCAGGCCCGAGGTGCCTGCTTCAACCTGTAGAGAGAATGGGAGAGCAAGCACACGTGGTCTGGATGGTCGGTGTCGATGAAACTAGTAGGCTGCTGACAGAACACCTGCCCGTCGAGGTGGCCATGCAGAAAAGCATTGGACACGTCGAGCTGGTGAATGGGCCAGGCGCGAGAGACAGCAAGCTGGAGAACAACGTGAATCGTGCCCGGTTTTACAACCGGGGCGAAGGTGTCAGTGAAGTCCATGCCGGCGCGCTGGCGAAAGCCGCGCATGACCCAACGCGCCTTGTAGCGCTCAAGGGAACCGTCGGGGCGAGTCTTGTGGCGGAAGACCCACTTGCCAGTGATGACGTTGGCACGGGGAGGCCGCGGGACAAGCTACCACATACGATTGCGCTGCAGGGCATCGAACTCCTCACGCATTGTAGCAAGCCAGTTCGGATCCCGAAGGGTTGCGCGAATGGAAGTGGGAAGCGCAGACGGGGCCGAGGTGGACGCGGCACACGCGTACTCGTCGGAGGTGTGGCGCGTGCTAGGACGAAACGTCCCAGTCCGAGCCCGAGTGACCACACCGGTGAGAGGTGTGGCGGCAGACGACGGAGCCGAGAGAGGGACCGGCGAGGGTGAGCTCGAGCCGGTCTCGGAGCGACGGCGGGGCAGGCGTCGAGGCGGCGGCGGGGCCGCAGCGGCGTGGGCGACCGAGGGGGCCGCAGCGACGGGCCGCCGAGGGGCGCGATGACGGGGTTGCGGCGGCGGGAGCACGGGCAGGCCAAGCCCGGTGCCTGGCGCGGGCGGTTCGCCGGAGGTGGAGGCAGGGCGAACCGCGTCGCGGGGGAGGCCGAGGAGGCCGCGGTGACGGGGGCCACCGGCGCCTGGAGCGCGGGCAGGGCCAAGCCCGGAGCACGGTGGGGCGGTTCACCGGAGGTGGAGGCAGGGGTGAACCGCACCGAGGGGGATGCCGAGGGTGACGGTACCTGCTGAACGGGAACACCAACTCATCAAAGTACACGTGTCGCGAGGTGAAAATGCGGTGGGATCATAGCACCGGTAAACTTTGGTATTGGGAGGATAACCAAGGAAAATACAAAGAAGCGACTGCGGAGCGAGTTTGTGAGGTGCAGTGGACGCGATGCTAGGATAACAGAGACACCCAAAAATGCAAAGACCATCATAAGATGGAACCGCACCGAAGAGGAGCTGGTGAGGAGTGTAGTCCCAGCGTGGACGACACGGGCGAATGTTTATGAGGAGGCTGGAGGTCGCGAGCGCGTCTAGCCAGAACCGAGGAGGCACGTAGGAGTGGAAGAGCAACGTGCGGACACAGTCATTAAGAGTGCGGATGACGCGCTCGGCGCGACCATTCTGCTGTGACGTGTAGGGGCAAGTGAGGCGAAAGATTGTGTCGTGCGACGCAAGAAGATTGCGGACGGCGACATTATCAAACTCCTTTCCGTTGTCAGTTTGCAAGGCAAGAATAGGACGACCGAACTGTGTGGTGACATATGAATAAAAGCCTGTGAGTGTGGCAAGAGCGTCGGACTTGCGACAGAGAGGAAATGGCCACACATAATGAGAGAAATCATCCAATATCACCAAATAGTATAAGTAACCTGTGTTGCTCGCAATTGGGGACGTCCAAACATCGCTATGTAATAACTGAAACGGAAAAGTGGAAATGTTTGTAGACTCGCTAAAGGGAAGACGAACGTGCTTGCCAAGACGGCAAGCCTCACAAGAGTGGTCGTCAACCTTATTACATGAGAAAGAAAAACTCTGAAGAATCTGACGCATAACGGTGGAGTTGGGATGGCCGAGGCGGGCGTGCCAAAGATCGACACTAGCAGCGAAGGCCGCGGGACGACGGGTGGTGGTGGCGCCGAAGGGATGCACCGGGTAAAGCTCGTCCGGGTTGTCACATCGGTGGAGTACCATCCGTGTACGGGCGTCCTTCACAGAAAAGCCGATATCATCAAATTCAATAGTGATAGGGTTCTCACGAGCAAGGCGACGAAGAGAAACAAGATTGGTAACTATGTTAGGAGACACAAGAACATTAGACATGTTAACGGGAGTAGAAGTAGAAGGAAAAGACATATGACCGACATGTGTAATGGGAATGGAGGAACCGTTACCAAGGGTGATGCGAGTGGGAGTATGAACATGAGTGGCAGATGTGAGGTTACCGGGATGAGCAGTCATGTGAGCGGTGGCGCCCGAGTCCATGTACCAGTCACCTCCGCCACCGTAGGAGCTCGGTGACGGGGCGGAGTGCAGAGCAGCGAGAAGGGCCTGAAGGAAATATGCCCTAGAGGCAATAATAAAGTTATTATTTATTTCCTTATATCATGATAAATGTTTATTATTCATGCTAGAATTGTATTAACCGGAAACATGATACATGTGTGAATACATAGACAAACAGAGTGTCACTAGTATGCCTCTACTTGACTAGCTCGTTAATCAAAGATGGTTATGTTTCCTAGCCATAGACAAAGAGTTGTCATTTGATTAACGGGATCACATCATTAGGAGAATGATGTGATTGACTTGACCCATTCCATTAGCTTAGCACTTGATCGTTTAGCATGTTGCTATTGCTTTCTTCATGACTTATACATGTTCCTATGACTATGAGATTATGCAACTCCGTTTACGGAGGAACACTTTGTGTGCTACCAAAGCGTCTGGCGTAATCGGGTGATTATAAAGGTGCTCTCAGGTGTCTCCGAAGGTACTTCTTGGGTTGGCGTATTTCGAGATTAGGATTTGTCACTCCGATTGTCGGAGAGGTATCTCTGGGCCCACTCGGTAATGCACATCACTTAAGCCTTGCAAGCATTGCAACTAATGAGTTAGTTGCGGGATGATGTATTACGGAACAAGTAAAGAGACTTGCCGGTAACGAGATTAAACTAGGTATTGAGATACAGATGATTGAATCTCGGGCAAGTAACATACCGATGACAAAGGGAACAACGTATGTTGTTATGCGGTTTGACCGATAAAGATCTTCGTAGAATATGTGGGAGCCAATATGAGCATCCAGGTTCCGCTATTGGTTATTGACCGGAGACATGTCTCGGTCATGTCTACATAGTTCTCGAACCCGTAGGGTCCGCACGCTTAAAGTTCGATGACGGTTATATTATGAGTTTATGTGTTTTGATGTACCGAAGGTAGTTCGGAGTCTCGGATGTGATCACGGACATGACGAGGAGTCTCGAAATGGTCGAGACATGAAGATTGATATATTGGACGACTATATTCGAGACACGGAATGGTTCCGGGGTTATCGGATATATCTGGAGATGCTGGGGTTACTGAACCCCCCGGAGGTTATTGGGCCTCATGGGCCCAAGTGGTGGAAGAGGAGAGGCGGCCAAGGAGCAGTCGCGCCCCTCCCCAAGTCCGAATTGGACAAGGAGGCGCGCCCCCCTTCCTTTCCCTCTCTCTCCTTCCCTCTCCTCTCCTACTCCAACATGGAAGGGGGGGAGTCCTACTCCCGGTGGGAGTAGGACTCCTCATGGGGCGCGCCAAGGGTGGCCGACCCCCTCCCCCTCCTCCACTCCTTTATATACGGGGAGGGAGGCACCCCCTAGAGACACAACAATTGATCCCTTGGATCTCTTAGCGATGTGCGGTGCCCCCCTCCACCATAATCCACCTCGGTCATATCGTAGCGGTGCTTAGGCAAAGCCCTGCATCGGTAGAACATCATCATCGTCACCACGCCGTCGTGCTAACGAAACTCTCCCTCAAAGCTCGGCTTGATCAGAGTTTGAGGGACGTCATCGAGTTGAACGTGTGCTGAACTCGGAGGTGCCGTGCGTTCGGTACTTGATCGGTCAGATCGTGAAGACGTCGACTACATCAACGCGTTGTGCTAACGCTTCGCTTTCGGTCTCACGAGTGCGTGGACACACTCTCCCCTCTCGTTGCTATGCATCACCATGATCTTGCGTGTGCGTAGGATTTTTTTTGAAATTACTACGTTCCCCAACAGTGGCATCCGAGCCTGGTTTTATGCGTTGATGTTATATGCATGAGTAGAACACAAGTGAGTTGTGGGCGATACAAGTTGAAAGATCGAGGATGTCGCCTAGAGGGGGGGGGGGTGAAGAGGCGTTTTAAAATAATTACGGTTTAGGCTTGAATAAATGCGGAATAAACCTAGCGGTTAATTTGTCAAGCACAAAACCTAAAACAACTAGGCTCACCTATGTGCACCAACAACTTATGCTAAGCAATATAAGCAACTATGTGATAGCAAGATATATGACAAAGAACAATATGGCTATCACAAAGTAAAGTGCATAAGTAAAGGGCTCGGGTAAGAGATAACCGAGACACGCGGAGACGACGATGTATCCCGAAGTTCACACCCTTGCAGATGCTAATCTCCGTTTGGAGCGGTGTGGAGGCACAATGCTACCCAAGAAGCCACTAGGGCCACCGTAATCTCCTCACGCCCTCGCACAATGCAAGATGCCGTGATTCCACTAAGGGACCCTTGAGGGCAGTCACCGAACCCGTACAAATGGCAACCCTTGAGGGCAGTCACCGAACCCGTACAAATGGCAACCCTTGGGGGCGGTCACCGAACCCGTACACTTTGGCAACCCTTGGGGGCGGTCACCGGAACCCGTCAAATTGCTCGGGGCGATCTCCACAACCTAATTGGAGACACCGACGCTTGCCGGAGCTTTACACCACAATGATTGAGCTCCGAACACCACCAACCGACTAGGGCGCCCAAGCACCCAAGAGGAACAAGCTCAAGGGCACCAAGCACCCAAGAGAAATAAGCTTCACAACTTGTAACTTCCACGTATCACCGTGGAGAACTCAAACCGATGCACAAATGCAATGGCAAGGGCACACAGAGTGCCCAAGTCCTTCTCTCTCAAATCCCACCAAAGCAACTAATGCTAGGGAGGAAAATGAGAGGAAGAACAAGAAGGAGAACACCAAGAACTCCAAGAACTAGATCCAAGGGGTTCCCCTCACATAGAGGAGAAAGTGATTGGTGGAAATGTGGATCTAGATCTCCTATCTCTTTTCCCTCAAAAACTAGCAAGAATCCATGGAGGGATTGAGAGTAGCAAGCTCAAGGAAGGTCAACAATGGGGGCAAAAACAAGCTCAAGAGATGGGGAACCATTGGGGAAGAAGACCCCCTTAAATAGGTCCCCACGAATCTGCCCGTTATGTGCAGAAAGTTGTAGGACCGGTACAACCGGTGCACGAACTGGTACAACCGGCCAAAGCAGAGGAAAAAACAACCTGGGAAAAGCTCTAAGCGGTACAACAACCTGGGGAACTGCTAGTACCGGTTAAACCGGTTAAACCGGTCAACAACCGCCCAAGAACCGCTCCAAAACAGAAACCAGTCCGGTTGTAGAGCGGTACATGGCGGTACAACCTCCGGACCAATTCTGGAGCGGTACAACCACTCCAAACACCGGTTGTACCGGTCAACCGTACAACCTCTCTACGGGCAGTACAACCTCTCTATATAAAACAAGCAATATCAAAACAGCCACAACTTTAGCACACGAGCTCGAATTGATGAAACCAAGTTTGTTGGAAAGCTAGAAACAAGGGCTAACACAATCTTGATAGAAATATCAATAAGAAGCAAATGAGAAAAGGCCCATAAGAAAATGGTGAGAGCCCTTCCTTGGATAAGACCGGTAAAACCTCCAACACCAAAAACATCATAGAAGACGCAATGCGAACTCCGTTTTCGATGAACTCGAGCTTGTCATAAAAATGACCATAAGCTCCAAATCTCACAAGGAGAAGAACCAAACAAGAACCAAAAAGATGATGCAAAGGATGCAATGGTTTGAGCTCTCTACTAACGATACGATCAAGCTACCAACTTGAGAGCCCCCCTTGATAGTACGGCAAACGATCCTATAACCCGGTCTCCCAACTACCACCACGAGACCGGTAAAATAGAAAACCTATCAAGGGCAAACCTTTGCCTTGCATATGGTCCAATTGAGCTAGATGAAGACGATCTTGACTCCCTCAAGTTGGACCACCTTTCTTGATTGCGTTGGCTCGATGAAGACTAGATGATTGCTCCCCATAGTCCACTATGGGTGAGCGACTCTTGACACATCTTCACAAGTCCATTGACACCACAATGGATGGCAAGATTCAAACTTGATTGCTCCCCATACTCCATTATGGGTGAGCCACTCTTCGTGTTGCTCCACTTGAACTTGCACAGCAAACTTGATGGCGATCACTACTTGATGTCATCCTCCATGGGTTGTATGGGATCTTCCTCTTGACGCAAGACCATGGAAACATACCTAACCCCACAAAGAACTCTCACGTAGACCATGGGTTAGTGCACAAAGCGTAATGGACAATGCTTACCATACCATGGGAACACTTGGTCCCTCTCGGTACAACTTGCGCTTTGTGTGTTGATCAACTTGAATCACTCTCTGTACTTAGGCTAGATCAACCTTGAATCTTTCCAACTCTCTTCATTTGGATGATGTCTTGAAGGTAAACATGAATGATCACATAATCTTCTTCTTCAAGACATGCTTGCAATAAGCTCAACACTCACATGACCAATCTTTGGATAATTCCTTAATAGCACCTTGGTCAACTCATAAACTCCTTGAAACCAACACATGGACTTCAAGAAAAGCCTATGGACAAAACCTTCAAATATAACTCAAGGCAACCATTAGTCCATAGAGATTGTCATCAATTTCCAAAACCAAACATGGGGGCACCGCATGTTCTTTCAATCTCCCCCATTTTGGTAATTGATGACAATCACTTTCAAGAGAGTTTATATAAGGAATTATGCATCACCATGCAATGCAATAATAGTGCAATGAATGAGATGCAAAAGCTAAGGAACAAAACCAAAGCAAGAGGAGATAGCTCTCTAAACTTCTCCACAAAAGCTAACTTTCAAGAGAGTTTATATAAGGAATTATGCATCACCATGCAATGCAATAATAGTGCAATGAATGAGATGCAAAAGCTAAGGAACAAAACCAAAGCAAGAGGAGATAGCTCTCTAAACTTCTCCACAAAACTCTCTGAAACTTCTCCCCCATTGGCATTGATTGCCAAAATGGGCGAAAAGTTTGGAAGGCCAATATAAATTGTGGTCCTCCATAAATTGTGTATTTCTCAACAAGAGAGTGGAATGCAATACACATATCCAACTGACAATACTTGGAGGAAGACAAACTATATTGAGGCACAAAGATTGCAAAAAAAATGATATGCCACAAAGACATAACAAAGAGAGAAACAAGCAATTAAAAGATACCAATTGAAGCAAGCAATCAACGGATATCAATTGAACCAACTAGACCAATGATCCTACATGCCACAAGAATAAATACATTATGATAAGCGCAAAGGAGTGTTCTAAACAAACTAGAGAAACTCCCCATGATTTTTGCACACATAAGAATTTTTGTATTTGAATACAAAGTGCACAAAATAGGATCATAGCTCCCCCCAAATCAATAGAAACGCACATCCAGTGCAAGTGAGCATATAGGAAATAAAGCCTAGCGCTTGCAACAAGCACATGGTTGAGCAACATGTAAAAGAGGCAACTTAAGAATAGGCTCAACCAAACTGATGTGTGTGAGTCATGGCGAAGCACTTGAGAAGACTAAGATTAGGATGAGCATTAAGCATCAACATAGTCTTGAAAGAATGAGGCACATGGTGCAAGGCCTATCATTCCCACACACAACTGGCAAATGGGTTCACAAGCTTACTAATAAGCAAAGAGAACCTATGCTTGTGACAACCCGTGGTGAAGATAGGCGAGGGAGGCTCATCAAGGCGAGGGATACCAATTAAGATGGCAAAAACCTCGTAAAGATAAGCAAGAGGAAAATAATCTTCACCACACAAGAGTGCAACAAGATGCAACGATAGAGGACACGCACTCAAGGCAAAAGCTTTCACGGAGCCACCAAAGAAATAACAAAAGAGAGACAAGGTGGACGTGAAAGAAAGGATATCATCTAGAGATGTAATTTCTCTCAAGTGTATAATGTTCTAGGTAGACGAAATCATGATGATATATATCTACAAAGAAGGATGTACACCTGAAATAGTTACAACATGAAGGAACGAGATAACCAAAAGGAAGTCATACATATACCAATAAGATATTTGCTTGAAAGCATAGCACTTGGCTAGATATGGTCTTATTGTATATAAATGAAGTCCAAACACACATCCATCAAAGGCATCACAACTAGCAACAAGAGATCATCGTTGGGATGCATTGAGAAAGGAAACAAGTATCACAAGATATGAAATGAATATCATGCCAAGATGCAACCTACACAAGGTTGAGTGCAAGAGGAGAAAGCATGAATAGATACTTGTTACCGAGATATCATTGGAAGGATGTAGTAGATACCAATTGAAGGTAGATAGTAGTTCATTGATCATCCTTGCTTGACTCCAATATGCACATGGTGACAACACCTTCCTTGTGAGTGAGCCGAGCATCCAATGCATCTCCAAATGTTCCTAGAAGAACAACACAAACTAAACGGTACCCAAACTCACCGGGACCAAATAGCTAGAAACTCCAATACATAGGACAAACTCCACATAAATATGTGCATATAGATATGAAAATGAATTTCATGCACATCTTATCCAAATTGATACTAGGTGGAGTTTCCCCTATATATCGAGTCAACAAAAGAAAGCATGCCAAATAGAATACATGAAGTAAATATGCATGCTCAAAACTTTCAAGAACCGACACCAAAAGACAAAGAAATGCCAAGTGAAAAGGATACCAAATGGAGAAATCATCACTTGGAAGATATCATTAGAGATACATCAAGGAATGAGATGTCCATTGATACACACTAAACTAAAGATGTCAAACTCCCAAAGAGAGGATGGTTCCAAACAAACCAACCTCTCAACAAAGTTTCATGATGGCACAAAGTACCAAAAAGAAATGGCTTGCCTTCCACCAAAACACACTTGATAAGGATCACAAGAAGAGTGTTCTAAAGAAAATAGGATAGCTCCCCCACGAGTTGTGCATTATATAGGATTTGCATTTGAATACAAAATGCACACGGTGGGATCACTGCTTTCACTATATCTAGAAAACACTAGACAAGAACAAGAAATAAATAAGATCCACAAGTGGTAGGGAAGACACCGGGAGTTGACACAAACTTTGGCAAGAGAAAAGGCAAATAAAAACAAAAACCAAAGTAAAGATGATCAACAAATTCTACCACACATAAGTGACTACCAATTGTCAAAAGACAAGAAGTATTTGGAAATAATTCCCGGTGGTAGATAACAAGGACATCCAACATCATCTTCACAACAAACACAAGAAAATTGCAACTTGTAGAGCTAACATGCCACCTAGGAACAAGATAATTTACAATATCAATTCTAGGTGACAATATCTCAAATGTACACATTTTCTAGGATTGTAATATGCACTTAGCATATTACTCCCCCATAATGTGATACCAATAAGAACTTAACAAGAGGCAATAAGAGGATCCAACACGAGATAATCAATGGAATTTTTAGAATTTGAATTTCTCATGAGAGATATACCACCTAGCGACTAGATAATCTTGTAATATCAATACTAGATGGTATTCCTCATGCACACACATTTATAGGATTGTGAGGTGCACAAAGCACATCACTCCCCAAATGGGATGTTCCATTGATCTCTCACACGAGCCAACTAGGATACAAACAGGAAGCAAAAGGCTCAGCATACGGCCACACGTACATGATGTGCAAACCAACACACACATACTTGATTGCTCAAGATAAGCAAGTTGGAAGCATAACATATACAAACACATGCAAGGAACAAAACCAAAACATGCAAGGGGCAAGTAACTTTCAAGGTAAACAATTTAAGTACAAGTTACCGCAAGGAGGCACATTGGATATAAGATATAAACTTGATGATTCAATTGACTTGGGTTGAGACAATAAGAGTGATGAAGTCCCCTTAATTCTTCATAAAGTATCCAAGTCTCCAAAGCCCTCCAACAACACCTATTGATAAAGTTTGAGCTAGTTGGTCTCCAACCAAGTTGGGTCCTAAGAGGTTAGTCACAATAGGCTTGGCTACCCAAATGGTTCTTTGCTTCAAACCACTTTGAGTGCCAACAAACTTGGCAACCACATTGCCAACCTTATCCTTCCCAAGAGAATAGACATCATCAATAATAATTGGGTTGGATAAGTTACCACTAGTGCATGAAGAAGCGAGGTGACCTTTCTCACAGCATAGGTAGCAACGTCTACTCTTCACTTTCTTCTCACTTGATTTCTCAACTTGAGAAGCATTAACTTGAGTCTTCTTGGGAAGAGGCCTTTCTTCAACTTGAGGTTGAGCATGTGATTGAACTTGTGCCCTCTTCCCTTGTTGCTTGACACTGATGGCCTTCTTCTTCAATGGGCAAGATCTAACATGATGCCCTTCTACTTTGCACTTGAAGCAAACAATCTTGGCTGAATTCTTGACTTGTTCTTGGCCCTTCCTTTTGTTCATCTTGGACTTCTTCTTCTTATTGGAATTGAATCCAAGTCCACCTTTGTCATTGGGGGATTTTTGCACACTCAAGATATTGTTGAGTGTGGATTTCCCTTCATGACACTTTTCCAAGTCTTTCTTCAAAGAAGTGACTTGGGCCTTGAGCTCTTTGATTTCCTCTACACGGTTAGTCTCAACACAAGTACTAGAGGAAGTATAAGCTTCATCGTTAGAGCAACAAGGCAAGGAAAGCAATTCATCACAAGATGTACCAACATTGTGAGTAGATGAATTACAAGGACTAGCACATGGCAATATACTATTTTGACTAGAAGTAGTGCTAGTACCCACATGAGGCTCACTAGATGTTACCTTAGCAATCATGGCCTCATGAGCTATCTTTAGCACACTATGGGATACTAGAAGATCATCATGAGAGCTTGAGAGCTTTTCATGACTTTCTTCCAATTTCCCATAATTGCTAGATAGCACCTCAAGTTGAGCCCGTAGCTCAACATTCTCCTTCAAAATGGATGCTTCACAAGTAATAGAATTAGCAGCACAAGCATCATCATTAACAACAAGAGGAGAAGGCAACTTGGCAAGCTCTTTTAAATAAGAAGCTTCAAGTTGGGCATGAGACTCGGTGAGTTTGATGAGCTCCCCCTTGATGACCCTTGAGCCATTTTCGAGGTGCTCAAAATCCTCAAGGAGTCTAGCATGAGAAACTTCAAGCTTAGCATTTTTAGTTTTGAAATCGTTGGCCACCTCAAGAGCTCTATCATGAGATTCCCTCACTCTAGATAATTCTAGAGCAAAGGTCTCCTCAAGAGATTCGGAGGTGGTTTGTTCATGTTCAAGAGCTTGAGATAGCTCCGCGATCTCATCTGCGTAATCACGCCCATGAGCTTCCATTTTCTCAATGGTGGCTTCATGCTCCTCTAGATGAGATTACAACTCCTCAATGTATTTCTTGCCATCAATCGCAATGGACATTATTTCCATGAAGTTGGAACGAGCAATTTTATTTTTATGAAGAGCTATAAAAATCATTTCCCCCTTAGTTTTTAAGGAGGCAACATTATCATTCTCTTCATCATTATCCTCATCATCATTAGTATCAACATCATCATCAAGAGACATATTGGGGTACAAAGTAGGAGATACCTTTGACGCCTTAGCCATAAGGCAAAAAGCAATAGATGATGGTGTAGGATCCTTGAGGCACCATTAAACACCACATCTTGTTCCATGGGTGTTGGGTTTCCTCTACATTGTTAGCACAACAATTGAGGAAATAGATGCATTTTATCATGGCAACAAGACATAGCAAGCATATCATCATGAGATTTAGTCAAGCAATTTCTACATGATATGCAAGGACTATCAACACAAGCATGTGAAACATTTGGAGTGCTCAAAGTGTTAAAGCCCAAAGAAGGAGCATTGCAATAATATAGTGATGAAGGGTCATCCACAATAAGCATACTATCATCATTGCAATGACCAACACTACTCACCATATCATTACCTTGTGGCAAACCACATGTAGGTGAAGTAGAAGAAGTTGAGAAGACTATCTGACCGGAGGTGGAGGAGAACAATCATCCCCACAGATCTTGGACACACCATATTTATCTTTAAGCTTCGTCCACAACTCATGAGTATCTCGGAACGGCATGAGTTGAAATATAACTACATTGCTCAAAGCATCAAAAAGCACATTAGAAGCTTGAGCATTGAGATAAGAGTTTTTCTCATCCTCTAAAGATAATCTTTGGGGATCCTTTGGAGGAGAAAAACCCATATCTACAATTCGCTCTAAATTTGGGTCCATGACCCTAAAGAGATTAAGCATGCGAATTACCCAAACATCAAAATTTGTGCCATCAAAACTAAGAGTGTCAGAGAATCCTAATCCTCTAGTCGACATCTTTACTCTCTAGGCGGTAAAGCCTAATAAAGAGAGACGAGGCTCTGATACCAATTGAAAGATCGAGGATGTCGCCTAGAGGGGGGGTGAATAGGCGTTTTAAAATAATTACGGTTTAGGCTTGAACAAATGCGGAATAAACCTAGCGGTTAATTTGTCAAGCACAAAACCTAAAACAACTAGGCTCACCTATGTGCACCAACAACTTATGCTAAGCAATATAAGCAACTATGTGATAGCAAGATATATGACAAAGAACAATATGGCTATCACAAAGTAAAGTGCATAAGTGAAGGGCTCGGTAAGAGATAACCGAGACAGCGGAGGCGACGATGTATCCGAAGTTCACACCCTTGCGGATGCTAATCTCCGTTTGGAGCGGTGTGGAGGCACAATGCTCCCAAGAAGCCACTAGGGCCACCGTAATCTCCTAACGCCCTCGCACAATGCAAGATGCCGTGATTCCACTAAGGGACCCTTGAGGCGGTCACGAACCCGTACAAATGGCAACCCTTGGGGCGGTCACGAACCCGTACACTTTGGCAACCCTTGGGGCGGTCACGGAACTCGTCAAATTGCTCAGGCGATCTCCACAACCTAATTGGAGACCCGATGCTTGCCCGGAGCTTTACACCACAATGATTGAGCTCCTAAAACCACCAACCGACTAGGGCGCCCAAGCACCCAAGAGGAACAAGCTCAAGGGCACCAAGCACCCAAGAGAAATAAGCTTCACAACTTGTAACTTCCACGTATCACCGTGGAGAACTCAAACCGATGCACAAATGCAATGGCAAGGGCACACAGAGTGCCCAAGTCCTTCTCTCTCAAATCCCACCAAAGCAACAAATGCTAGGGAGGAAAATGAGAGGAAGAACAAGAAGGAGAACACCAAGAACTAGATCCAAGGGGTTCCCCTCACATAGAGGAGAAAGTGATTGGTGGAAATGTGGATCTAGATCTCCTCTCTCTTTTCCCTCAAAAACTAGCAAGAATCCATGGAGGGATTGAGAGTAGCAAGCTCAAGGAAGGTCAACAATGGGGGCAAAAATGAGCTCAAGAGATGGGGAACCATTGGGGAAGAAGACCCTCTTAAATAGGTTCCCACGAATCTGCCCGTTATGTGCAGAAAGCTGTAGGACCGGTACAACCGGTGCACGAACCGGTACAACCGGCCAAAGCAGAGGAAAAACCAACACAGGAAAAGCTCTAAGCGGTACAACAGCACAGGGAACGGTAGTACCGGTTAAACCGTTAAACCGGTCAACAACCGCCAAGAACCGCTCCAAAACAGAAACCAGTCCGGTGGTAGAGCGGTACATGGCGGTACAACCTCCGGACCAATTCGAGCGGTACAACCGCTCAAACACCGGTTGTACCGGTCAACCAGTACAACCTCTCTACGGGCGGTACAACCTCTCTATGTAAAACAAGCAATATCAAAACAGCCACAACTTTCGCATACGAGCTCCGAATTCGATGAAACCAAGTTTGTTAGAAAGCTAGCAACAAGGGCTAACACAATCTTGATAGAAATATCAATAAGAAGCAAATGAGAAAAGGCCCATAAGAAAATGGTGAGAACCCTTCCTTGGATAAGACCGGTAAAACCTCCAACACCGAAAACATCATAGAAGACGCATGCGAACTCCGTTTTCGATGAACTCGAGCTTGTCATAAAAATGACCATAAGCTCCAAATCTCACAAGGAGAAGAACCAAACAAGAACCAAAAAGATGATGCAAGGATGCAATGGTTTGAGCTCTCTACTAACGATACGATCAAGCTACCAACTTGAGAGCCCCCCTTGATAGTACGGCAAACGATCCTATAACCCGGTCTCCCAACTACCACCACGAGACCGGTAAAATAAAAAACCTATCAAGGGCAAACCTTTGCCTTGCACATGGTCCAATTGAGCTAGATGAAGACGATCTTGACTCCCTCAAGTTGGACCACCTTTCTTGATTGCGTTGGCTCGATGAAGACTAGATGATTGCTCCCCCATAGTCCACTATGGGTGAGCGACTCTTCGGCACATCTTCACAAGTCCATTGACACCACAATGGATGGCAAGATTCAAACTTGATTGCTCCCCCATACTCCATTATGGGTGAGCCACTCTTCGTGTTGCTCCACTTGAACTTGCACATAGCAAACTTGATGACGATCACCACTTGATGTCATCCTCCATGGGTTGTATGGGATCTTCCTCTTGACACAAGACCATGGAAACATACCTAACCCCACAAGAACTCTCACGTAGACCATGGGTTAGTACACAAAGCGTAATGGACAATGCTTACCATACCATGGGAACACTTGGTCCCTCTTGGTACAACTTGTGCGCTTTGTGTGTTGATTAACTTGAATCACTCTCTGTACTTAGGCTAGATCAACCTTGAATCTTTCCAACTCTCTTTATTTGGATGATGTCTTGAAGGTAAACATGAATGATCACATAATCTTCTTCTTCAAGACATGCTTGCAATAAGCTCAACACTCACATGACCAATCTTTGGATAATTCCTTAATAGCACCTTGGTCAACTCATAAACTCTTTGAAACCAACTCATGGACTTCAAGAAAAGCCTATGGACAAAACCTTCAAATATAACTCAAGGCAACCATTAGTCCATAGAGATTGTCATCAATTTCCAAAACCAAACATGGGGGCACCGCATGTTCTTTCACAAGTCATACTGCTTACCAGCATGTCACACTTTGGTTCGGCGGTATTGTTGGACGAAGCGGCCCGGACCGACATTACGCGTACGCTTACGCGAGACTGGTTCTACCAACGTGCTTTGCACACAAGTGGCTGGCGGGTGTCAGTTTCTCCAACTTTAGTTGAACCGAGTGTGGCTACGCCCGGTCCTTGAGAAGGTTAAAACAGCACTAACTTGACGAACTATCGTTGTGGTTTTGATGCGTAGGTAAGAACGGTTCTTGCTCAGCCTGTAGCAGCCACGTAAAACTTGCAACAACAAAGTAGAGGACGTCTAACTTGTTTTTGCAGGGCATGTTGTGATGTGATATGGTCAAGGCATGATGCTATATTTTATGTATGAGATGATCATGTTTTGTAACCGAGTTATGGGCAACTGGCAGGAGCCATATGGTTGTCGCTTTAATGTATGCAATGCAATCGCCCTGTAATTCCTTTACTTTATCACTAAGCGGTAGCGATAGTCGTAGAAGCAATAGTTGGTGAGACGACAACGATGCTACAATGGAGATCAAAGTGTCGCGTCGGTGACGATGGTGATCATGACGGTGCTTCGGAGATGGAGATCACAAGCACAAGATGATGATGGCCATATCATATCACTTATATTGATTGCATGTGATGTTTATCTTTTATGCATCTTATCTTGCTTTGATTGACGGTAGCATTATAAGATGATCTCTCACTAAATTTCAAGATAAAACTGTTCTCCCTGAGTATGCACCGTTGCCAAAGTTCGTCGTACCCAGACACCACGTGATGATCGGGTGTGATAAGCTCTACATACATATACAACAGGTGCAAGCCAGTTTTGCACACGCAGAATACTCAGGTTAAACTTGACGAGCCTAGCATATGCAGATATGGCCTCGGAACACTGAGACCGAAAGGTCGAGCGTGAATCATATAGTAGATATGATCAACATAGTGATGTTCACCATTGAAAACTACTCCATTTCACGTGATGATCGGTTATGGTTTAGTTGATTTGGATCACGTGATCACTTAGATGATTAGAGGGATGTCTATCTAAGTGGGAGTTCTTAAGTAATATGATTAATTGAACTTAAATTTATCATGAACTTAGTAACTGATAGTATTTTGCATGTCAATATTTGTTGTAGATAGATGGCTCGTGTTGTTGTTCCGTTGAATTTTAGTGCGTTCCTTGAGAAAGCAAAGTTGAAAGACGATGGTAGCAATTACACGGACTGGGTCCGTAACTTGAGGATTATCCTCATTGTTGCATAGAAGAATTACGTCCTGTAAGCACCGCTAGGTGCCAAATCTGCTGCAGGAGCAACACCAGATGTTATGAACGTCTGGCAGAGCAAAGCTGATGACTATTCGATAGTTCAGTGTGCCATGCTTTACGGCTTAGAACCGGGACTTCAACGATGTTTTGAACGTCATGGAGCATATGATATGTTCCAGGAGTTGAAGTTAATATTTCAAGCAAATGCCGGATTGAGAGATATGAAGTCTCCAATAAGTTCTACAGGTTGTAAGATGGAGGAGAATAGTTACATCGGTGAGCATATACTCGAGAATGCGGGTATAACAATCACTTGATTCAACTAGGAGTTAATCTTCCGGATGATAGCGTCATTGATGAATTCTTCAATCACTTCCACCAAGCTACAAGAGCTTCGTGATGAACTATAACATGCAAGGGATGGGTAAGGCGATTCCGAGCTCTTCGCAATGCTAAAGGTTGCGGAGGTAGAAATCAGAAGGAGCATCAAGTGTTGATGGTCAATAAGACCACCAGTTTCAAGAAAAAGGGCAAAGGGAAGAAGAAGGGAACTTCAAAAGAATAGCAAACAAGTTGCTGCTCAAGAGAAGAAACCCAAGTCTGGACCTAAGCACGAGGCCGAGTGCTTCTAGTGCAAGCGGTAGTCCTTTGAAGCGGAACTGCCCCAAGTATTTGGCGGATAAGAAGGATGGCAAGGTGAACAAAGGGGCTACAGATTAAGCGAACACTGGCTAAGGACGAGGTGATGATGCGTGTGGGAAATGGTTCCAAAGTCGATGTGATCGCCGTCGGCACGCTACCTCTACATCTACCTTCGGGATTAGTTTTAGACCTAAATATTTTTTTTTTGGTGCCAGCGTTGAGCATGAACATTATATCTGGATCTTGTTTGATGCGAGAAGGTTATTCATTTAAATCTGAGAATAATAGTTGTTCTATTTATATGAGTAATATCTTTTATGGTCATGCACCCTTGAAGAGTGGTCTATTTTTGATGAATCTCGATAGTAGTGATACACATATTCATAATGTTGAAGCCAAAAGATGCATAGTTGATAATGATAGTGCAACTTATTTGTGGCACTGCCGTTTGGGTCATATTGGTGTAAACCGCATGAAGAAACTCCATGCTGATGGACTTTTGGAATCACTTGATTATGAATCACTTGGTACTTGCTAACCATGCCTCATGGGCAAGATAACTAAAACGCCGTTCTCGGGAACTATGGAGCGAGCAACTGATTTGTTGGAGATTATACATATTGATGTATGTGGTCCAATGAATGTTGAGGCTCGCGGCGGGTATCGTTATTTTCTCACCTTCACAGATGATTTAAGCAGATATGGGTATATCTACTTAATGAAACATAAGTCTGAAACATTTGAAAAGTTCAAAGAATTTCAAAGTGAAGTTGAAAATCATCGTAACAAGAAAATAAAGTTTCTGCGATCTGATCGTGTAGGAGAATATTTGAGTTACGAGTTTGGTCTACATTTGAAACAATGCGGAATAGTTTCGCAACTCACGCCACCCGGAACACCACAGCGTAATGGTGTGTCCGAACATCGTAATCGTACTTTACTAGATATGTGTCACGCCCTCGATGCGGCTATATCTCCCACGTGTCGAAGCACGACTTAGAGGCATAACCGCATTGAAAGCAATGTCGCAAGTGAGGTAATCTTCACACAACCCATGTAATACATAAGGGAAAGAGATACATAGTTGGCTTACAATCGCCACTTCACACAAAACATGAGTAAAGCATTACATCATACAGATACAATCAGGTCCGACCACGGAACCAAAATAAAAGAAGACTACCCCAAATGCTACACAGATCCCCGATCGTCCCAACTGGGCTCCACTACTGATCAACTGAAACGAAACAACACAATGAACAAGATCTTCATCGAGCTCCTCCTTGAGCTCAAAGGCCACCTGCACGGTTTCATCGGCACCGCAAACTGGTTTTGGAAGAATCTGTGAGTCACGGGACTCAGCAATCTCACACCCGAGATCAAGACTATTTAAGCTTAAAGGTAGGACAGGGTAGTGAGGTGGAGCTGCAGCAAGCGACTAGCATATATGGTGGCTAACATACGCAAAAGAGAGCGAGAAGAGGAGGCAAAGCACGGTCGAACAACTATGATCAAGAAGTGATCCTAGAACAACCCACGTCAAGCATAACTCCAACACGTGTTCACTTCCGGACTCCCGAGAAGAGACCATCACGGTTACACACGCCGTTGGTGTAATTTAATTAAGATCAACCGGGTTTTCTACAACCGGACATTAACAAATTCCCATCGCCACATAACCGCGGGCACGGCTTTGAAAGATAATACCTGCAGGGTGTCCCAACAGCCCATGATAAGCTCTCGCGATCAACGAAGGATATTCCTTCTCCGGGAAGACCCGATCAGTCTCGGAATCCGGCTACAAGACATTTCACAGCAATAAAACAAGACCAGCAAAGCCGCCGGATGTGCCGACAAATCTCGATAGGAGCTGCACATATCTCGGTCTCGAGGCACACTCGGATGAGCAGTCCATACAACTAAAACCAGACCTCAAGTTGCCTTGAGGGGCGCTGCACAACACTCTAGTTCGGCCAGCACTCGAAGGAGCTTTGGTCCGGGGGCTAAAATAAAGATGACCCTCGGCTCCGAAACCCAAGGGAAAAAGGGCATAGGTGAGGCAAATGGTAAAACCAATGTTGGGCCTTCTTTGGAAAAGTCTTATTCAAAGCGAACTGTCAAGGGGTCCCATAAATCACCCGACCGCGTTAGGGACGCAAAAATCCGGGAACATAATACCGATATGACGGAAACTAGGCGGCAAGAGTGGAACAAAACACCGGGCATAAGGCCGAGCCTTCCACCCTTTACCAAGTATATAGATGCATTAATTAAATAAGATATATTGTGATATCCCAACAGTAAACATGTTCCAACAAGGAACAACATCTCCATGTTCCAACAAGGAACAAACTTCATCTTCACCGCAACTAACAACGCTATAAGAGGGCTGAGCAAAGCGGTAACATAGCCAAACAACGGTTTGCTAGGAAAGGATGGTTAGAGGCTTGACATGGCAACATGGGAGGCATGATATAGCAAGTGGTAGGCATCGTAGCATAGGCATAGCAAAAGAGCGAGCATCTAGCAAGCAAAGATAGAAGTGATTCGAGGGTATGGTCATCTTGCCGAAATCCCGCAAGGAAGAAGAAGCGAGTCCATGAAGAAGACAAGCGGACGTAGTCGAGCGAATCCTCACAACTCCGAACGAAACCGAAGCTAACGAGAGAAGCAAACCGGAAAGAAGCAAACAACATAGTAAACAACCATCACATAAACATGGCATGATCATAAACAAGTATGATGCATGTCCGGTTTAATGAGGCATGGCGATATGCACAAACAAAACTACAAGTTAAGTGGAGCTCAATATGCAACGAATTGCATATTGACGAAACTTCACAACATTTATTTAGTTCACTCTTGTTTAGGCTACCCAACAATATTAAATGTTATTAAACATGGCAAGGGGGTGAAGCATATGAAACTAACTATTTCGGCAAGATTAAATGAGGCCGGAAACAACAACAACAATTCCGGAAAAATCCTCATATACATATTTCGAATTTGGTGCTGTTCTGCCCTAAACACAATTTTTTAATGTTGTTAAACATGCAAAGTAATGCTACCATGTTAATCCATGCATTTTTCCACCCCATTTACATATATAATTTATTTAAAACCGAGCTACGGTTATTTAGTTATGAAATAAATCATTTTAGCATGGCATTTAAGCAAATTAATGCAAACAACAATTTTAAACATTTAAATTGTTGTTATCATGATGCGGATGACATGAGCAAGTTTAATGCAATATTATGAAATTGTTGACAAGAGCATTAAGAAGCATTAGTCATCGTGGCGGAAACGAAAAAAAGGGGTGCCACGGCAACGACAACGGAAATGGTGCCACGGCAACATTCCGGTTCCGATAACTCGATTGAGATATCGGTGCAAAGGAAAGTGTGGACGTGAGCGAGTCATGCAAGATGGTGGGGTGATCCCGATTACCGGGTTCCCACGGAACGGTGGCATGGCAAAAGAGGGGCATCGCAAGGATGATTCGATCACGGTCGGTCATCTCGGTGGTTATACCTTCGAAGCGTGCGTTCGGGGCGGAAAGCGTTTCGTAGAGGGAAGTAGACGTTCTCGCGATGATCGCCGAGGGAAGTAGTCGTACACGGCGTAGGGGAAGTAGTCGTTCATGTCCCGTGGATGTTCGGGGTCCACGGGTCTTGGTCGGCGATGTAGTGGTTCACGTTCGTTTTCGAAGAGGTACTTGACGGGTCCGATGGCTCCGGGGTTGTCGTGGTACTTGCGGGTCGTCGAGGTACACGGTTCATAGACGTCCGATGCGGTACTAGGTGAACCGAAGGTGTACTTGGCGGTCTCCAAACTTGCCGGTTGTGGTACACGTAATCTTGTGGAACTTCACACGACAAAACTCGGAAACCCTGGAAGGCAACTGAAGCTCCGGTCTTGGGGCGTCACAATATGGTGCGATCTATGATGTCTCTTACTGATTTACCGCTTTCGTTTTGGGGTTATGCTTTAGAGACGGCCGCATTCACGTTAAATAGGGCACCATCAAGATCCGTTGAGACGACGCCTTATGAATTGTGGTTTGGAAAGAAACCAAAGTTGTCGTTTCTTAAAGTTTGGGGCTGAGATGCTTATGTGAAAAAGCTTCAACCTGATAAGCTCGAACCCAAATCGGAGAAATGTGTCTTCATAGGATACCCAATGGAAACTGTTGGGTACACTTTCTATCACAGATCCGAAGGCAAGACATTCGTTGCTAAGAATGGATCCTTTCTAGAGAAGGAGTTTCTCTCGAAAGAAGTGAGTGGGAGGAAAGCAGAACTTGATGAGGTAACAGTACCTGCTCCCTTATTGGAAAATAGTTCATCACAGAAAATGGTTCATGTGACGTCTACACCAATTAGTGAGGAAGTTAATGATGATGATCATGAAACTCGAGATCAAGTTGTTCTTGAACCTCGTAGGTCAACCGAGTAAGATCCGCACAGTGGTATGGTAATCCTGTTCGGAGGTTATGTTACTAGACCATGACGAACCTACGAACTATGAAGAAGCGATGGTGAGCCCAGATTCATAAAATGGCTTGAGGCCATGAAATCTGAGATGGGATCCATGTATGAGAACAAAGTATGGACTTTGGTTGACTTGCCGATGATCGGCAAGCCATCGAGAATAAATGGATCTTCAAGAAGAAGACCGACGCCGACGGTAATGTTACTGTCTATAAAGCTCAACTTGTTGCAAAAGGTTTTCGACAAGTTCAAGGGATTGACTACGATGAGACCTTCTCACCCGTAGCGATGCTTAAGTCTGTCCGAATCATGTTAGCAATAGCCGCATTTTATGATTATGAAATTTGGCAAATGGATGTCAAAACTGCATTCCTGAATGGATTTCTGGAAGAAGAGTTGTATATGATGCAACCGGAAGGTTTTGTCGATCCAAAGGGAACTAACAAAGTGTGCAAGCTCCAGCGATCCATTTATGGACCGGTGCAAGCCTCTCGGAGTTGGAATAAACGTTTTTATAGTGTGATCAAAGCATATGGTTTTATACAGACTTTTGGAGAAGCCTGTATTTACAAGAAAGTGAGTGGGAGCTCTGTAGCATTTCTGATATTATATGTGGATGACATATTGTCGATTGGAAATGATATAGAATTTCTGGATAGCATAAAAGGATATTTGAATAAGAGTTTTTCAATGAAGGACCTCGGTGAAGCTGCTTATATATTGGGCATCAAGATCTATAGAGATAGATCGAGAAGCTTAATTGGACTTTCATAAAGCACATACCTTGACAAAGTTTTGAAGAAGTTCAAAATGGATCAAGCAAAGAAAGGGTTCTTGCCTGTGTTACAAGGTGTGAAGTTGAGTAAGACTCAATGCCCGACCATTGCAGAAGATAGAGAAAATGAAAGATGTTCCCTATGCTGCAGCCATAGGCTCTATCATGTATGTAATTCTATGTGCCAGACCTGATGTGTGCCTTGCTATTAGTTTAGCAGGGAGGTACCAAAGTAATCTAGGAGTGGATCACTGGACATCGGTCAAGAACATCCTGAAATACCTGAAAAGGACTAAGGATATGTTTCTCATTTATGGAGGTGACAAAGAGCTCATCGTAAATGGTTACGTCGATGCAAGCTTTGACACCGATCCGAACGATTCTAAATCGCAAACCGGATACGTGTTTTTATTGAACGGTGGAGCTGTCAGTTGGTGGAGTTCTAAACAAAGCGTCGTAGCGGGATCTACATGTGAAGCGGAGTACATAGCTGCTTTGGAAGCAGCAAATGAAGGAGTCTGGATGAAGGAGTTCATATCCGATCTAGGTGTCATACCTAGTGCATCGGGTCCAATGAAAATCTTTTGTGACAATACTGGTGCAATTGCTTTGGCAAAGGAATCCATATTTCACAAGAGAACCAAGCACATCAAGAGACGCTTCAACTCCATCCGGGATCAAGTCCAGGTGGGAGACATAGAGATTTGCAAGATACATACGGATCTGAATGTTGCAGACCCATTGACTAAGCCTCTTCCATGAGCAAAACATGATCAACACCAAGGCTCCATGGGTGTTAGAATCATTACTGTGTAATCTAGATTATTGACTCTAGTGCAAGTGGGAGACTGAAGGAAATATTCCCTAGAGGCAATAATAAAGTTATTATTTATTTCCTTATATCATGATAAATGTTTATTATTCATGCTAGAATTGTATTAACCGGAAACATGATACATGCGTGAATACATAGACAAAGCAGTGTCACTAGTATGCCTCTACTTGACTAGCTCGTTAATCAAAGATGGTTATGTTTCCTAGCCATAGACAAAGAGTTGTCATTTGATTAACGGATCACATCATTAGGAGAATGATGTGATTGACTTGACCCATTCCGTTAGCTTAGCACTTGATCGTTTAGTATGTTGCTATTGCT
Source organism: Aegilops longissima (assembly GCA_021605205.1). Taxonomy (NCBI): domain Eukaryota; kingdom Viridiplantae; phylum Streptophyta; class Magnoliopsida; order Poales; family Poaceae; genus Aegilops; species Aegilops longissima. Next base: position 116,029,979 of record CM038680.1, read on the forward strand.
TTCTTCATGACTTATACATGTTCCTATGACTATGAGATTATGCAACTCCGTTTACGGAGGAACACTTTGTGTGCTACCAAAGCGTCACAGCATGGCGGGTGATTATAAAGGTGCTCTCTGGTGTCTCGAAGGTACTTCTTGGGTTGGCGTATTTCGAGATTAGGATTTGTCACTCCGATTGTCGGAGAGGTATCTCTGGGCCCACTCAGTAATGCACATCACTTAAGCCTTGCAAGCATTGCAACTAATGAGTTAGTTGTGGGATGATGTATTAAGGAACGAGTAAAGAGACTTGCCGGTAACGATATTGAACTAGGTATTGAGATACGGACGATCGAATCTCGGGCAAGTAACATACCAATGACAAAGGCAACAACGTATGTTGTTATGCGGTTTGACCGATAAAGATCTTCATAGAATATGTGGGAGCCAATATGAGCATCCAGGTTCCGCTATTGGTTATTGACTGGAGACATGTCTCGGTCATGTCTACATAGTTCTTGAACCCGTAGGGTCCGCACGCTTTAAAATTCGATGACGGTTATATTATGAGTTTATGTGTTTTGATGTACCGAAGGTAGTTCGGAGTCCCGGATGTGATCACGGACATGACGAGGAGTCTCGAAATGGTCGAGACATGAAGATTGACATATTGGACGACTATATTCGGACACGGAATGGTTCCGGGGTTATCGGATATATCTGAGTACCGGGGTTACGGACCCCCGGAGGTTATTGGGCCTCATGGGCCCAAGTGGTGGAAGAGGAGAGGCAGCCAAGGGGCAGCCGCGTGCCCCTCCCCCCCCAAGTCTGAATTGGACAGAGGAGGCGCCCCCCATTTCCTTTCCCCTCTCTCCTTCCTCTCTCTCTCCTACTCCAACATGGAAGGGGGAGTCCTACTCCCGGTGGGAGTAGGACTCGTCATCTGACGCGCCAAGGGTGGCCGGCCCCCTCCCCCTCCTCCACTCCTTTATATACAGGGAGGGAGGCACCCCCTAGAGACACAACAATTGATCCCTTGGATCTCTTAGCGATGTGTGGTGCCCCCCTCCACCATAATCCATCTCGGTCATATCGTAGCGGTGCTTAGGCGAAGCCTTGCGTCGGTAGAACATCATCATCGTCACCATGCCGTCGTGCTGACAAAACTCTCCCTCAATGCTCGGCTGGACCAGAGTTCGAGGGACATCATCGAGTTGAACGTGTGCTGAACTCGGAGGTGTCGTGCGTTCGGTACTTTATCGGTCGGATCGTGAAGACGTACGACTACATCAACTGTGTTGTGTTAATGCTTCCGCTTTCGGTCTACGAGGGTACGTGGACACACTCTCCCCTCTTGTTGCTATGCATCACCATGATCTTGCGTGTGCGTGGGAAATTTTTTGAAATTACTATGTTCCCCAACAGGGTCGGGTCCCACGGCAGCGGCACCTCGGGAGGGATAAACCCTTCGTAGGTCGGCGCGGGAGCGGCATCGTAGCCGCTGTAGGCGAGTGCGGGCGCGGCAAAGAGCACCTGGTGGCTCGTCGGCCGAGGCCCGACGATGCCCGGAGCGGGAACCCGAGGAACCGGCATCGAGTACGCGTGGACGACGCCCGTCCACGGGTTGGTGTTGTAAGTCTAGGACGGGGTGGCCTGCTGCTGCTGCCGAGCCCCCCCGTTTCTTTGTTTGCGACCGCCCCCACGGCGGTTGTCGCGGCGCCCGCCTCTTCTGCGGCTCTTTGGGGGCAGCGGGTAGGGGTGAAGCGCGCGGAGGGGTAAACCCCGAGGCGCGAGGGGCGCCGGCTGGTGACGGGGAGCGCCCGTGAGCGGGGCGGCCGGTGGAGGGGCACCACGTGAGGTGCTGGCAGCGAGGGCGTGGTGCTGCGCGCGCTTCTTGACCCCCTTCATCCGGCGCTCCTCCAATCGCAAGTATGCCACGAACTTGGGGAAGGAGGGCTCCGATATGAGGGAGAGGTTGGAGGCGGCATTACCGAAGTCCTCGTTGAGGCCGGCGGTGAGCGTGCTGAGGAGGAGGTCGTCATCAACCTTGGCGCCAATGTCACGGAGCTCATCCGCCAACGTCTTCAGGCGGCGGCAGTAGTCATCGATAGACTGATCATCCTGATGACAGTCAAAAAATTCCTCCTACAAAGAAACGCGGCGTTGAAGCTTGTTGTCGGTGAAGAGGCCGTTGAGCTTGACCCACACGGCGCGGGCGTCATCACCATCGCTCACGACCGTGTGAAACAGGTCCTTCGAGATGGTGGTGAAGAACCACCAGATGAGTGTGGCGTCGATCGCGGTCCACTCGGAGTTGCCCACTGATAACCCACAAGTATAGGGGATCGCAACAGTCTTCGAGGGTAGAGTATTCAACCCAAATTTATTAATTTGACACAAGGGGAGCCAAAGAATATTCTGAAGTATTAGCAGTTGAGTTGTCAATTCAACCACACCTAGATAACTTAATATCTGCAGCAAAATATTTAGTAGCAAAGTAGTATGATAATAGTGGTAGCGGTGGCAAAAGTAACAGTGATAGTTTTGTAGTGATTGTAACAGTGGCAACGGAAAAGTAAAAAAGCGAAGCACAATATCTGAAAAGCTCGTAGGCATTGGATCGGTGATGGAGAATTATGTCGGATGCGATTATTCATGCAACAGTTATAACATAGGGTGACACAGAACTAGCTCCAATTCATCAATGTAATGTAGGCATGTATTCCGAATATAGTCATACGTGCTTATGGAAAAGAACTTGCATGACATCTTTTGTCCGACCCTCCCGTGGCAGCGGGGTCCTATTGGAAACTAAGGGATATTAAGGCCTCCTTTTAATATAGTACTGGACCAAAGCATTAACACATAGTGAATACATGAACTCCTCAAACTATAGTCATCACCGGGAGTGGTCCCGATTATTGTCACTTCGGGGTTGCCGGATCATAATACATAGTAGGTGACTATAGACTTGCAATATAGGATCAATAACTCACATATATTCATGAAAACATAATAGGTTCAGATGTGAAATCATGGCACTCGGGCCCTAGTGACAAGCATTAAGCATAGCAAAGTCATAGCAACATCAATCTCAGAACATAGTGGATACTAGGGATCAAACCCTAACAAAACTAACTCGATTACATGATAAATCTCATCCAACCCATCACCGTCCAGCAAGCCTACGATGGAATTACTCACGCACGACGGTGATCATCATGAAATTGGTGATGGAGGATGGTTGACGATGACGACGACGACAGATTCCCCTCTCCGGAGCCCCGAATGGACTCCAGATCAGCCCTCCCGAGAGAGATTAGGGCTTGGCGGCGGCTCCGTATCGTAAAACGCGATGAATCTTTTTTCTCTGATTTTTTTCTCCCCGAACGTGAATATATGGAGTTGGAGTTGAGGTCGGTGGAGCTCCAGGGGGCCCACGAGGCAGGGGGCACGCCCCCACCCTCGTGGACAGGGTGTGGGGCCCCTGGCCTTGATTCTTTCACCAGTATTTTTTATTATTTCAAAAAATAATCTCCGTGAAGTTTCAGGTCATTCCGAGAACTTTTGTTTCTGCTAAAAAATAACACCATGGCAATTCTGCTGAAAACAGCGTCAGTCCGGGTTAGTTCCTGTTGGTGCTAGGGTTGCCAAGGGAGTTGTAGCGAGATGCTGCTAATGCAGCTATTTCTGATGTCCGGACGATGCAGCGGAAGTGAAAAGATACAAGCTAGAGTCGAAAACAAGGGCAAAAGTGTTTGGAAAAGTAGATACGTTGGAGACGTATCAACTCCCCCAAGCTTAAACCTTTGCTTGTCCTCGAGCAATTCAGTTGACAAACTGAAAGTGATAAAGAAAAACTTTTACAAACTCTGTTTACTCTTGTTGTTGTAAATATGTAAAGCCAGCATTCAAGTTTTCAGCAAAGATTATGAACTAACCATATTCACAATAACACTTAGGTCTCATGTTTACTCATATCAATGGCATAATCAACTAGTGAGCAATAATAATAAATCTCGGATGACAACACTTTCTCAAAACAATCATAATATGATATAACAAGATGGTATCTTGCTAGCCCTTTCTGAGACCGCAAAACATAAATGTAGAGCACCTTTGAAGATCAAGGACTGGCTAAACATTGTAATTCATGGTAAAAGAGATCCAGTCATAGTCATACTCAATATAAATTAATAGTAATGGATGCAAATGACAACAGTGCTCTCCAACTAGTGCTTTTTAACTAAGAGGGTGATGACTCAACATAAAAGTAAATAGATAGGCCCTTCGCAGAGGGAAGCAGGGATTTGTAGAGGTGCCAGAGCTCGATTTTTTAAATAGAGATAAATAATATTTTGAGTGGCATACTTTCATTGTCAACATAACAACCGAGAGATCTCAATATCTTGCATGCTACTCACATTATAGGCAGTTCCCAAACAGAATGGTAAAGTTTATACTCCCCCTCCACCAACAAGCATCAATCCATGGCTTGCCCGAAACAACGGGTGCCTCCAACTAACAACAATCCTGGGGGAGTTTTATTTGCAATTATTTTGATTTGATTTGCTTAAAGCATGGGACTGGGCATCCCGGTGACCATCCATTTTCTCGTGAGTGAGTAGTGGAGTCCACTCCTCTTGAGAATAACCCGCCTAGCATGGAAGATACAGACATCCCTAGTTGATACAGTAGCTATTCGAGCATGCTAAACAGAATTTCATTTGAAGGTTTAGAGTTTGGCACATACAAATTTACTTGGAACGGCATGTAGATACCGCATATAGGAAGGTATAGTGGACTCATATGGAATAACTTTGGGGTTTATGGAATTGGATGCACAAGCAGTGTTCCCGCTTAGTACAAGTGAAGGCTAGCAAAAGACTGGGAAGCGACCAACTAGAGAGCGACAACAGTCATGAACATGCATTAAAATTAATAAACATTGAGTGCAAGCATGAGTAGTATATAATCCACCATGAACATAAATATCGTGAAGGCTATGTTGATTTTGTTTCAACTACATGCGTGAACATGTGCCCATGAAGTCACTCGAATCGTTCAAAAGAGGATACCACCCTATCATACCACATCACAACCATTTTAATAGCATGTTGGCACGCAAGGTAAACCATTATAAACTTCTAGCTAATTAAGCATGGCATAAGCAACTATAATCTCTAATTGTCATTGCAAACATGTTTATTCATAATAGGCTGAATCAGGGACATACAGGGGTAGGAAGAGAATGACCGGAGAGCTAAGCGAGAGTGAAGTGAAGCTAGCGTTTGCTTCGGGTAGGGTTTTTAATGGGGACAGAGTTGGGCCACTGTAGGCCATATGGGCCGGTCTAACGTGGCGGACTCACTCGGCGCGTGGGGGCCTCCCCACATTAGCGGTAGATATGGGTTGGATATATGGAGCGCGAGACAGCCCAGGCATATCGAACTGCTATGAGGAGCGCGATTGGGTCAGATTTTTTAAATCGGTCAGCGACCGGGCCATCTACTGGGTATAGAAAGGGTTTGGGGAGGCAGCTCTCTAAGAACAAACATTCCCGTGCAGTTGAAAGCGGGAGGTCCTATATGACGCTCTTTGCGTCAAGTTGCTGGTGTTTCGCACAGAGCCTCCACTTGGCGGGCTTGTTGGGCCGTTTTCTGTTTCTACTGTTGTTCGCTTCCCTTCTGTCCAAAAAAGAAATACCACGGTTGCAGGGATTCGAACCCAGGACCTAACACTATACAAAAAGTGGTACTACCAGTTGAGCTATCAGTCTTTTATGATTCTTCAGCAGCGCCAAGCTTAAAGAACCAAACAAGCAGCGCAGTCCAAAATATATATCTTGAATTTCAAAAGCATTTTTATTAAAAAACCGAAGGGATCTGTGACACACAAGCAAATTGCTGACTTGCAAAAAAAAATGAAATGTTTGCAAAAATCAGGAACATTTTTTTGAAACGGGAACTTTTTAAAACTCCAAGGCAGAAATTGAAAACGCGAACATATTTGAAAAATGTGAAAACAAGTTCATTTTCTGAAAATTTTAAACTGAACAATTTTCAAATATGCTGAAAAAAATGAAAACATGCACATTTTTTAAAATGGCGAACAATTTCTGGAAACGAGAACATTTCTGAACTGCCCAATTTTTTTTTAAAATTTGTGAACAAAAAGTTGAAACTGAACAATTTCAAAACTCCTGAAAAAATGAAAACATGCACATTTTCAAATTTGTGAACAAATTTTGAAAGCGGGAACATGTTTTGAACTGCCCGAACATTTTTTGAAATTTGTGAACAAAAATTTGATACTGAACGATTTCGAAACACCTGAAAAAATTAAAACGTGCACATTTTTTAAAATTGCGAACAATTTTGTGAAAACAGGAACATGTTTTGAACCGCCCGAACATTTTTTGAAATTTGTGAACAAAAATTTGAAACTGAACAATTTCGAAACTCAAAACTGAGAGTGTGCACATTTTTCTGAACTTTTTTTGAACAATTTTCAAAAATGGGAACAATTTTTGAAATTCCTGGGAAATTTTTGAACAAATTTTAAAAGCGGAAACATATCTCTTAAACCGAACATTTTTTAGTTTGTGAACAAAATTTGAAAAGACGAACACTTTTTTAAATTCTAAAAATTTATAAAATTTCTGAACAAAAATTTGAAAACAGGAACATTTTTTTTGCCTAGGCGAACAAAAAAATTAAAACTGGAGAAAATGATTTTGAAAAACATGAAACTTTTATGAAGTTGCAAACAAATTATGAAATTCTGAACAAAGTTTTAAACCACGAACATTTTTTGAATTTTTGAACAAATATTTAAAATGGGACATTTCATGAAATTATGAACATTTTTTGAAACAAAACGAACAAATTTTGCAAGTTATGAACAAAATTTGAAAACACGAACATTTTCTGTAAAATGAATAAAATTTGTAAAATGCGAACATTTTTGAAAAACAAAAAGAAATCTGAGAAGAAAATTAAAATGAAAAGAAAAGAAAAGAAAATCAGAGAAAAAAGAAACAAGTAAAGAAAATAAACAGTAAAGGAAACAGGGAGAGAAAAGGGAAAAATAAATAGAAAAAAAAAAGAAATCCGATTCAGGAACCTTCTAGAAGGTTCCCAAAACCGTAAAAAAACGGCTGGGAACCTTCACAGAAGGTTCCCAAAACCGGGAACGCTGAAAACGCGCAGACGGGCCGGCCCAAAACCGAACGATCGCCTGATCGCCTGTGCGAAGCAGTGTCTGTTTGCCGCAGAGAGCGGCGAATAGGGAATTCCGTTGAAAGCGAGCAGCGCGCACCTACTCGCGGCCACTGCGAGTGCTTTGGGCTGGCCCATATGGAGGGCGGGGCTCCCCTTCTTATTCATTTTTTTCTATTTTGTTCCTTTTTTCTTTCTATTTTTGATTTTTTATCCTATCACTAGGAAAAAGGCCCGTGCGTTGCAACGGGATCAAAATTTATGATACTCAAACAATTCCTATTCAATCACTATGTTTTTTATCAAAAACAATAAGTATTGTCAAATATCTTTAAAATGTATCCATTGTCATTTTTTCCAGAGAAATAGTTTGACTTGCGAGTCGTTCAACACCAGAATGAGGGATAAAACAGCTACAATCCAAATTCCCAAAATGTGCACAGCCCGTAGTAATCTCATTATAAATTTAATTATTGCTAACCATAGCAATGCATTCCTTTGGGCTTTGGTTTTGCGCTCTCATGTATCCCTTTAATTAGAGGTCCTTCCTTATTTGGACTGCTCTCCCTCCTTATTTTATTTTCCTTCCTAATTTTCTGGAAACCCCTTCTAATTATTAGCTTTTGCTTTCCCTCCTTATTTTCCTGCCGCATGGACTGAATTTCTTTCCTTATTTTTGTTTGTCATGTTGAGGTTTATACATAAAAGGCGTGGACAGATCCCTTCCATATATTCCTGGTACAAGGATTTAATTGTTTTTCAATTTATTTCTCATCTCTTACTTCCTTCCTTCTTTCTTCAACACAGACTCAGTATATTCTATCATTCCTTACTTCTTTGCGTGTCGACCCACAAGCAGTCATCCATGCACCACCGTCCCACAAGTCACCCAACAATTCCTTCCGATTAGAGCCGTTTCACTGTCGCTTCTTTTCCTGTTCTATGGAGGGAGTTAATTCCTTTATTCCAAAATGTGCACAACACCCTCTATTAAAGCTGCATGTTGGTGCCCTAACAACACTTAAAGTATATAAATTGTTGATTTTTTTCTAGAAAAAGGCGAGGTGGGACTTTTAAATAGTTGGCGAACCAGCTATTGAAACAAAGGCGTCATCAGTGCACCTGGTTAGACACCTCATTCGTAGGACGGGAGGGGGAGTTCCTATGTGACGCATTTTGCGTCAAAATGCTGCACTTTCGCACTGGCACGTCGTCGGTGCGCTGATTGGGCCAGCCCATTGCAGTGCGCTGCAAATACCAGGTGATAAATTGCAAAAAATAGTAGGGTGCGACGGTTGGGAATCAAACTCAGCACTGGTGAATCGCACGCGCACCCTACTAGCCACTAGGATGGACGAGCTCATTTGACCAAACTGCAGCGGGTACCTACAAGAACTAAAGAAAGTATAAGACTGTTTGAAAAACATACTTTACGATTTCCCAAATAGCAAAAACAAAAGGTGAATATTTTATCAAACGCGAACACTATTAGTTTTATTTTACAAATTTGAGAAAACTCAAACATTTTTTCAACACACAAACGAATTTTGGAGACGCGAACATATTTTTTTGGAACGGAAACATTTTTTAAACTACCCAAAAAACTGAACAGGAACAATTTTTCAAATTTCAAAACAAAATTTGGAAACACAAACAACTTTTGAATTTCCCAAATATTCTTGGAATTTGTGACATTTCTTTAAAGCACAAACATTTTCTAAATCTTAAGAACAAATTTTGAAACAGAGAACAAATTTGGAAGCACGAACAATTTTTGCATGTTGAGAACAAATTTGGAAGCTCGAACAATTTTTTAAAGCATGAACAATTTTTGAATCTTGAGAACAAATTTTGAAATGGAGAACAAATTTGGAAGCACGAACAATTTTTGAAAGCACGAACAATTTTTGAATGTTGAGAACAAATTTTGAAATGGAGAACAATTTTTTAAGCGCGAACAATTTTTGAATGTTGAGAACAAATTTTGAAATGGAGAACAGATTTAGAAGCGCGGACAATTTTTTAAAGCATGAACAATTTTTGAGTGTTGAAAACAAATTTTGAAATGGAGAACAAATTTGGAAGCACGAACAATTTTTGAAAGCACGAACAATTTTTGAATCTTGAGAACAAATTTGGAAGCACGAACAATTTTTGAAAGCACGAACAATTTTTGAATGTTGAGAACAAATTTTGAAATGGAGAATAATTTTTTAAGCGCGAACAATTTTTGAATGTTGAGAACAAATTTTAAAATGGAGAACAGATTTAGAAGCACGGACAGTTTTTTAAAGCACGAACAATTTTAGAATGTTGAGAACAAATTTTGAAATGGAGAACAAATGTGGAAGCTCGAACAATTTGAAAGCATGAACAATTTTTGAATCTTGAGAACAAATTTTTTAAAAGAATGTTCGTGCTTTTAAAAGAACATTTTTGGAAAGTTGCAAACAATTTTTGAAACGGAAACATTTTTTGAAATCGCGAACATTTTTTTAAAAGTTGTCAAAATTTTGAGCAAAAACATTCTGAACAATTTTGTTAACACAAAATATTTTTTGAAAATTCCGAACATTTTTTGAATTTATGAACAAAATTTGAAAACATGAACATTTTTCAAATTTTGAACATTTTTGTAAAAGCTTGAACATTTTTTTGAGAGAGAAAACATAAACTTGAAAAACAAAAAAGAAAATAAAAATAAAAATAAACAGAAATAGAAAAAGAAAGGAAAATAAAAAAAACCGGTTTAGGAACCTTCTAGAAGGTTCCCAAAACCGGAAAAAACCCAGCTGGGAACCTCTAGAAGGTTCCCGAAACCGGGAGCGCAGGAACGGTTTAACGGGCCGGCCCGTTGCGTCGCTGCTCGGTCGCTCGCCTGTGCGAAGCGCCGGCAGTTTGACGCAACGTGCGGCAAATAGGATATTCCGACGGGAGGTGCCAAGGTCGATCCTGGCATTGAGCAATTTTTTTTCTCGATGGCCCAACACTCATACCGGCCCAGGCGACCCATATCTGTATATCTACAAAGCAGGCTGAGGCCCAGACACGCAGCAACGGACTTAAAATTGAGATCTGCGTTTAGTACCACCTCGTACACGAGAAAAATAGGACGGACGGACCACCAGCGCATGACCAAAACTAACAGAAAAAAAACTAATCGCGGGATGAAACCAAGAATCTCACCTTGCTTTATTAGTAGGTATAGATATAGATATAGATATAGATATAGATATAGATATAGAAAATGTTCGGATTTGAAAGTAAAAAAATCAAATTTCAAAAAATATTCAATTTGAAAAATTCTCGGATTAAAAATTGTTATTTAATTCCAAAAACGTTCATGATTTCAAAAATTGTCCGTGATTTCAAAAAATGTCCTTGAATTGAATGTTGTTTTTGAATTTGAAAATGTCTCAAATTCAAAAATGTTCATGAATTTTAGAAAATGTTTGCGAATTCCAAAAATGGTCACAAAATTGAAATGATGTCCGCAAATACAAAAATATTCATGAATACAAAATTGATCACAAATACAGATAAATTTCATAAATTTGAAAAATATGTGCGAATTTAAGAACATTTCTTGAATTCAAACACTGTTCAAAAATTCAAAATATGTTAGTGAATTTGAAAAAATGATCTCAATTTTAAAAAAATCTCTTAATTTGAGTAGTATTGAATGCATTTTTTTGCATTTTTATATTGTTGTTTTTAATTTTATAAAATTAAAGAATATAAAAGAACAAGAAAAATAAAATGACTAAACCATAACAAATCGAAAGAAAAACAACTATAGGAGGAAAATAAAAATGGTAACAAGGAGTCTATGCTACTTGGGCCGGCCCAAATTCATGTGGCGACCACAGGGCGGTACGCATTCGGTCGCTAACCGTCGTCTCTGCGCTCTAAATAGGATCCGCCTAGGATTTCCCCAAACCGTAACCTTTCGGATTCGGCGCATAAAACAACCGTTGGGACCTCCTACTCGTCGCTTCAGGCGCCAGGGAAGCTCCCTGGCGCCCATAAGCCGATGCTATGGGGCCGGCCCACTACGAGTAGTGCCAGCGAATCCTATTATCACGGAAAGAAAACCCCAAAAAACTGCTGATATGAGGATTCAAACTCGTACAGTTGCATTCTTTTACACGTTAGGTTAACAGCTTGACCAACCTGCAACTATTGACCACGAGAAGGGTGAAAATAATTAAGAGCGATCTGTAGCCGCGCTGTAGCGAAGTTCGGGAGTTATTTCAAAAAATGTTCACGAACATTCAGAAAATTTAAGAATTTGTTTTCAAAAGGAAAAAGTTCATCAAGTTGAAAAGGTTCATGTGTTAAAAAAAAGTTCACAAATTCAAAAGTAGTTCATCGATTTTCAAAAAATGTTCATCTATAAAATGAAAAAGTTCATCGATTTGAAAAGAGGTTCATCGAATTTGGAAAAAAATTTAATCTATAAAATGAAAAAGTTCATCAATTTGAAAAAAGGTTCATCGAATTTGGAAAAAGCTCATCCAAATTGAAAAAAGTTCGTCGATTTGAAAAAAGTTCATCCATTTTTTAATAAAAGTGCACCAAATTTCAAAAATGTTCATTCAATTTGAAAAAAAAACAGTTCATGAACTTTCAAATAAATCCAAAATTTTGAAAAAAGTTCATCGAATTTTAAAATAAGTTCATCAATTTTTCAAATAAGTTCATCAAAATGTTAAAAGTTCATTCATTTCAAAAAAGTTAATCGAGTTTGAAAAAAGTTCATTGAAATTTAAAAAAGTTCATCAATTTAAAAAAAAAGTTCATGAATTAGAAAAATGTATCGTCTATTTGTAAACATTTCACGCATTTAATAAAAAAGAAAAAATATCGGAAACAAAAAAAGAAAGGGGAAAAACACAGAGAACAATGGAGGGCATTTCCTGTATGTATAAAAAGACGGAAATGAGGTTTGTACTCATGAGTGAGGTTGGTGGCGTAGTGGTTACTAGAGTTAGTGGTCAACTGAGGTATCGGTGGTTCGATTCCTGGCTTCGCAACTCTCCATTTTTTTGTTTCAAAACAGGGGAGGCCGGTGGGGGGAATGGTAGATGGGCCAAGCCCAATTAGCGTCGCTGCAGGCGCCGGTTTGCGGAAACAACTATAACCGGCGCCTGTGGTGAATCCTATTTGGCGCTGCAGGCGCCCGTTCACGTGTATTTTGCTAACGGGCGCCTGCAACACTCCCAGCTGGGCCGGCCCATCTACCCTTTCTCTTTTCCGCTTTTTAAAACAACAAAATTAGAGAGCTTGTCGTGTATCGGACCAGCGATCTCTAAGTGTTACCCTTCTTTTAATCTTTTCTTTTTCCTTTTACTTTTTTCATTTTTCTAGTTTCTGTTTTTATTTTTTCCCTTTTTATATTTTCTGTTTTTCTGTTTACCTTTTCTTTTTAAATTTTATGTGCTTTTCTCAAATCCGTTGAACTTTTTTAAAATTCGATGAACTTCTTTCTAGAAAATCAATGAACTTTTTTCAAATCCACTGAACTTTTTAAAAATCGATGAACTTTTATTCATACTCAATGAACTTTTTTCAATTATGATGAACTTTTTCAAATTTGATGAACTTTTTTCAGATTTGATGAACTTTTTCTAAATTTGGTGAACTTTCTTTCAGATTCGATGAACTTTTTTCAAATCGAATGAACTTTTTCCAAAGTCGATGAACTTTTATTGAAGATCAATGAACTTTTTTCATATTTGTGAGTTTTTTAATTCGTCAACCTTTTTAACTAATGAACCTTCTTTAACCATATTTGTTTTAATTCAGATAGCGCCTCTAGGATAGTTCTTAGTTAGTGCGTGTTACAATCAATCAGGAGTAGGCGAGTGGTCCACTGGTAGGCATTCTCCCGCACGAGACATGCGGCGTGAGTTTGATTCCCGACGCGCACACTTTGTTTGGTCGTTTTCGTGCTACAGTGTTTCTGCATGCTACGGGCCGGCCCACTAGGTTCTCCTGTGGGCGCCAATTCGCTTCGGAGCGCTTAAGGCGCCGACTAGGACCTCCCGGCGCCTGCAGCGCCAAATAGGAAATGCCGCAACCATTACTTTGATATTGCAAACGGGCGCACACCTCCCATCCACCTGGGCCGGCCCATTTAACTTTTTTTCTTGTTTATGTTAAACTTCAAAAAATAAGTGGGCGCCGTGAATCTAACTTGAGACCTCTTCCTTCAATTCGAATCGGAGTAACCAACTAGGACTCCTTATTGGGTATGCCCATTTAGTAGTTTTTCCTTTTTCTTCTTTCTGCTGTTCGCGCTTTGCCGGTTGGTTTTCTGAGCGGTTTGTATTTGGTTTTTTTCTTGTTCCTTTTCTTTTCATTGTTTGTTTTTTAAAAATCATGAAATTTTTGTTGAAAAGTACATAGTTTTTTAAAAGTTGATGAACTTTTTTCATAATTGTGAACTTCTTTTCAAATTTGATGATCTTTTTTTTCCAAAATCGACGACCATTTTTTAAATTTTTGATTTGTCAAAATCAACGAATTTAAAAAAAATCAATGAACTTGTTTGAAGTTTTGTGAAGTTTCTTCAAAATTAATGTTTTTTTGTTGAAATCATGTTTTTTTCTTCTAATTCATGTGCATTGAAAGTCAATGGTCAATGTCATGTCAGTAGTCAACTCCTCGCTGTCAACTGTCAGTGGGCCAGCGAGGCGAACGAAGTGCACGAGAACTATGGGTTGTGGTCTGCTAAGCTGGCGCCTGAGCGCCACATCCCCTAACTGGCGCTAAAGGCACCAATTAGGGATTCCCCAAATCCTATTATGCCCCAATGTGTGGTACATTTTATTTTTTATCAAACGCTATTTAAATGTTTTGCCCACGGATATAAAATATATTCATACATGTATGAGCAACTTGTCTGGAATGTATTTTGTAAATACATTAACATTTAGTAGATAAATATTTTTTTTGTACATGAACATTTCTCGAATATGCGATGCATATTTTTTATCAACACACTTTTTTCATTAACCTTTCCTTTTTCAATACTGGAATTTGACAACTTTTTAAAAACCTTTTTTATTAAAATGAAATCCAAATATTAGAAAAATCACGGTTTAAATGGGTCGGGCCCAAGACCCGCCCATGTAAGGCCGCTTTAGGTGTTTTCTTTAGCATCAGTACAGACATAAGCGCTCATATACACGCGCATACACTCATCCCTATGAACGCACACACGCACACCCTACCCCTACTAGTAGAGTGCCCGTGCGTTGCCACGGGCTCTTGAAATATTTACCAGAGTTACATGTTAAAATCCACACATACAAACAATATAACACAAACTGAAGTCCATTATTGCAATGTCACAAGCTGAGTGATGTTACAACTTAACATCTATTACAAAAATATTAATATCTAGATGATGTGTTTAAGAAATTCTTTGACAATATCAGGAAAGTCTACTCTAGCTTCATTCCCGCGATGTTTTAGCAAGTATAATAAAAAATGCTTCCTCAATTCATACCCATCCTGCAGGAAAAATAAATGTAGTTTGTATGAAAAATTCACGGAGAAGGTCTTAAAACATATAACCCACAATACTCACCGCGCAAACTGGCTTGACCAATTCTTTACCGTTCCACCAGAGCATAAAATGAAAAACAAAATAGCCAGACACATTCCTGGAAAACTTTCAATTAATATTATAAATAATGTAATGATAACAAAAGTAAATATTCTTATTATGAATTCATTACCCGTCTATACTCGTTGGAACACCGATCGAAATAAACGATGCCATTTAGATATATCGAATTCCACCCAGCAGCTTTATTTGAGTGCTTCTATGAAATCCTTGAAAAACTTTTTAATTTCAGTGAATGCCTCAAGTTTTATCCTCGACAATTGTGATGATTGAATAGGATCCATAATATGTAGACGACGTGCCTCTTTGTCGATGATGTACAGGATGTATCGGCCGATGGATGCATAGGGAAGATAAATCTACAAGTGGAGCTATTAGAAAAAAAAAACCATGATAACAATGGTCAAAATATTTTATTTACCTTATTGCAATATGAGATGTCGGTCTCCATCCCAGGACAGCTATCAAATAATGTTGCCAACGTCTGGATAGTTTCCTTCTCACAAAACTTCTGACCTCGTGTTGACTCTAGCAGCATGGACTAAGTAGAAGAAAAAAAATATTGTTTCAACATGTTGATACTAATGGCACCTAGAATGAAGAGTTACGGTAACTTACACAAAATCGTAGATCCATGTAGTGTATAGGAGGGTTTGTGAACAATACTCCCGCGTCACATGCCAGCATAAGCACGGCGGTGTTGAAGCAATCATTGTCCATGGGTGTTGGGGAACGTTGCAGAAAATTAAAATTTTCTTACGGTTTCATCAAGATCTATCTATGAGTTCATCTAAGCAACGAGTCAAGAGAAAGAGTTTGCATCTACATACCACTTGTAGATCGAGTACGGAAGCGTTCGAGGGAGTGGTGATGATGGAGACGTTCCCAACGTGATTCCGATCACCGATGACCAAGTGCTGAGCGGACAGCACCTCCGCGTTCAACACACGTGCGGGGACGCGGCGTCTCCTTCGTCTTGATCCAGCAAGGAGGAAGGAGAGGTTGAGAAGACAACTCAATGGCAGCACGACGGCGTGGTGCGGATGGAGTGATTGTTCTCCGGCGAGGCCGCCAAGCTTACGCGGAGGAGGAGAGGTGTTGGGGAGGGAGGGCTGCGCCTTCAATGGTGTGTCCATCCTCCCTTCACCCTCTATTTATAGGGAAGGGAGGAGGGGCGGCCCCTCTAGATGCATCTAGAGGGGCGGGCGGTGGCCAAGGGAGGGGGCTTGCCCCAAGCAAGCGGGCGCCTTAGGGTTCCCTCAACCCTAGGCGCATGGGCCAGGGAGGGTGCGCCCAGCCCACTCAGGCTGGCTGCCTCCCACGCAGCCCAAGTGCCCCCCAAAGGGGTGGCCCTCCGGTGGTCCTCCGGAACCTTTCGGTGGACCCTCCATAATACCGATATGACCGAAACCTTTCCGGTGTCCGTTTGACGACTTCCCATATATAAATATTTACCTCCGGACCATTCCGAACTCCTCGTGACGTCCGGGATCTCATCCGGACTCGAACAACATTCGATAATCACATACAAGTCTTCCTATTAACCCTAGCATCACCGAACCTTAAGTGTGTAGACCCTACGGGTTCGGAGACATGAACATGACCGGGCGCTCTCGGTCAATAACCAACATGGGATCTGGATACCCATGTTGGCTCCCACATGCTCCTCGATGATGTCATCGGATGAACCACGATGTCTAGGGTTCAAGCAACCCGTATTCTATTCCCTTTGTCGACGGTATGTTACTTGCGAGACTCGATCGTCGGTATCCCAATACCTCGCTCGGTCTCGTTACGCAAGTCACTTTACTCGCATCCGTAATGCATGATCCCGTGACGGACACTTGATCACTTTGAGCTCAATATGATGATGCACTACCGAGTGGGCCCGGTGATACCTCTCCGTCATACGGAGTGACAAATCCTGTCTCGATCCGTGTCAACCCAACAGACACTTTCGGAGATACCGTAATGCACCTTTATAGTCACCCGATTCGTTGTGACGTTTGGTACACCCAAAGCATTCCTACGGTATCCGGGAGTTACACGATCTCAAGGTCTAAGGAAGAGATACTTGACATTGGAAAAGCTCTAGCAAAACGAACTACACGATCTTGTGCTATGCTTAGGATTGGGTCTTGTCCATCACGTCATTCTCCTAATGACGTGATCCCGTTGTCAATGACATCGATGTCCATAGTCAGAAACCATGACTATCTGTTGACCAACGAGCTAGTCTTCTAGAGGCTTACTAGGGACGATTGTAGTCTATGTATTCACGTGTATCACGATTTCCGTATGATACTGCTTATAGCATGAATAAAAGACAACTATCATGAACAAGGAAATATAATAATAATGCTTTTATCATTGCCTCTAGGGCATATTTCCAACAGTCTCCCACTTGCACTAGAGTCAATAATCTAGTTACATTGTGATGAATCGAACACCCATAGAGTTCGGTGTTGATCATGTTTTGCCCATGAAGAGGTTTAGTCAACGGATCTGCGACATTCAGATCCGTGTGCACTTTACTAAATTTCTATGTCTCCATCTTGAACATTTTCACGGATGGAGTTGAAGCGACGCTTGATGTGCTCTGGTCTTCTTGTGAAACACGGCTCCTTGGCAAGGGCAATAGCTCCAAGTGTTGTCACAGAAGAGTTTGATCGGCCCCGACGCATTGGGTATGACTCTAGGTCGGTGATGAACTCCTTCACCCAAATTGCTTCATGCGCTGCCTCGAGGCTGCCATGTACTCCGCTTCACATGTAGATCCCGCCACGACGCTCGCTTTGGTTTTGCACCACCATCGCTCCACCATTCAACATATACACGATCCGGTTTGTGACTTAGAGTCATCCAGATCGTGTCGAAGCTAGCGCCGACGTAACCCTTCTGACGAGCTCTTCGTCACCTCCATAAACGAGAAACATGTCCTTTGTCCTTTTCGGTACTTCAGGATATTCTTGATCGCTGTCCGGTGTTCCTTGCAGGATTACTTTGGTACCTTCCTACCAAACTTACGGCAAGGTTTACATCAGGTCTGGTACACAACATGGCATACATAATAGATCCTATGGCTGAGGCATAGGGATGACACTCATCTCTTCTTTATCTTTTGTCGTGGTCGGGCATTGAGCTGAGCTCAATCTCACACCTTGCAACAGGCAAGAACCCTTCTTGACTGATCCATTTTGAACTTCTTCAAAATCTTATCAAGGTATGTGCTTTGTGAAATACCTATGAGGCGTCTCGATCTATCTCTATAGATCTTGATGCCTAATATATAAGCAGCTTCTCCAAGGTCCTTCATTGAAAAACACTTATTCAAGTAGGCCTTAATGTGTTGGGGAACGTAGCAGAAATTCAAAATTTTCTACGCATCACCAAGATCAATCTATGGAGAATCTAGCAACGAGGGAAGGAGAGTGCATCTACATACCCTTGTAGATCGCTAAGCGGAAGCGTTCAAGAGAACGGGGTTGAAGGAGTCGTACTCGTCGTGATCCAAATCACCGGAGATCCTAGTGCCGAACGGACGGCACCTCCGCGTTCAACACACGTACAGCCGGTGGACGCCTCCCACGCCTTGATCCAGCAAGGAGAGAGGGAGAGGTTGAGGAAGACTCCATCCAGCAGCAGCACAACGGCATGGTGGTGATGGAGGAGTGTGGCAATCCCGCAGGGCTTCGCCAAGCACCTAGGGAGAGGAGGAGGAGGAGAGGCAGGGCTGCGCCTGGAGAGGGAGGCTCTCATGTGTAATGGGCAGCCCCCAGGGCCTCATATATATAGGGGAAGGGGAGGGCTGCGCCCCCTCTAGGGTTCCCACCCCCTAGGGGGGCGGCCAGCCCTAGATGGGATCAAGGGGGGCGGCCAAGAGGAGGGGAGAGGGGAGGCGCCCACTAGATGGGCCCTAGGGCCCATCTCGCCTAGGGTTTGCCCTCCCACTCATCCTTGCGCTTGGGCCCCTTGTGGGCGCACCAGCCCCTTGGGGCTGGTTCCCTCCACACTTGGCCCACGCAACCTCCTGGGGTTGGTGGCCCCACTTGGTGGACCCAGGACCCTCCGGTGGTCCCAGACATTACCGATATCGCCTCAAACTTTTCCGGTCACCAAAACAGGACTTCCCATATATAAATCTTTACCTCCGGACCATTCCGAACTCCTCGTGACGTCCAGGATCTCATCCGGACTCAACAACATTCGTAACCACATACAAGCTTCCTATATAACCCTAGCGCCACCGAACCTTAGTGTGTAGACCCCACGGGTTGGAGACAAGCGCACATGACCGAGACGTTCTCGGTCAATAACCAACAGCGGGATCTGGATACCCATGTTGGCTCCCACATGTTCCACGATGATCTCATCGGATGAACCACGATGTCAAGGACTCAATCGATCCCGTATACAATTCCCTTTGTCTAGCGGTATTATACTTGCCCGAGATTCGATCGTCGGTATACCGATACCTTGTTCAATCTCGTTACGGCAAGTCTCTTTACTCGTTCCGTAACACATCATCCGTGATCAACCCCTTGGTCACATTGTGCACATTATGATGATGTCCTACCGAGTGGGCCCAGAGATACCTCTCCGCTCACCGGAGTGACAAATCCGATCTCGATCCGTGTCAACCCAATGGTCACTTTCGGAGATACCTGTAGTGCACCTTTATAGTCACCCGATTACGTTGTGACGTTTGATACACCCAAAGCACTCCTACGGTATCCGGAATTGCACGATCTCATGGTCTAAGGAAAAGATACTTGACATTAGAAAAGCTTTAGCATACTAACTACTACGATCTTTGTGCTAGGCTTAGGATTGGGTCTTGTCCATCACATCATTCTCCTAATGATGTGATCCCGTTATCAATGACATCCAATGTCCATGGTCGAAACCGTAACCATCTATTGATCAACGAGCTAGTTAACTAGAGGCTTACTAGGGACATGGTGTTGTCTATGTATCCACACATGTATTGCTGTTTCCGGTCAATACAATTATAGCATGAATAATAAACGATTATCATGAACAAGGAAATATAATAATAACTAATTTATTATTGCCTCTAGGGCATATTTCCAACAGTCTCCCACTTGCACTAGAGTCAATAATCTAGTTCACATCGCCATGTGATTAACACTGATAGGTCACATCGCCATGTGACCAACATCCAAAGAGTTCACTAGTGTCGTAAACTAGTTCACATCATCATGTGATTAAGACTCAATGAGTTCGGGTTTGATCATGTTTCGCTTGTGAGAGAGGTTTTAGTCAACGGATCAGAATATTCAGATCCGTATGTACTTCGCAATTCTCTATGTCATATTGTAAATGCTGCTTCCACGCTCCACTTGAAGCTATTCCAAATGGTTGCTCCACTATACGTATCCGGTTTGCTACTCAGAGTCATTCGGATAGGTGTTAAAGCTTGCATCGACGTAACCCTTTCCGCCAAACTCTTTATCACCTCCATAATCGAGAAACATGTCCTTATTCCTCTAAGGATAATTTTGACCGCTATCCGGTGATCCACTCCTTGATCACCTTTGTACTCTCTTGCCGATATGTAGCAAGGCACACATCAGTGCGATTACACAAGATAGCATACTATAGAGCCTACGTCGAAGCATAGGGGCGACCTTCGTCCTTTCTCTCTTTTCTGCCGTGGTCGAGCTTTAACTCTTAACTTCATACCTTACATCTCGTGCAAGAACTCCTTCTTTGATCGATCCATCTTGAACACCTTCAAGATCATGTCAAGGTATGTGCTCATTTGAAAGTACTATTGCGCTTTTGATCTATCCTCATAGATCTTGATGCTCAATGTTCAAGTAACTTAATCCAGGTTTTCACTTGAAAACACTTTAACCCTATATGCTTTGAGAAAATTCTACATCATTTCGATCATCAATATGTCAACAACATATACTCATCGAAATTCTATAGTGCTCCCACTCACTTCTTTGGAAATACAAGTTTCTCATAAACTTTGTATACACCCAAAATCTTTGATCATCAAAGCGCACATTCCAACTCCGAGATGCTTACTCCGGTCCTTAGAAAGGATCATTGGAGCCAGCATACCTTTTAGCATCCTTAGGATCGACAAAACTTTTCCGATTGTATCACATACAACCTTTCCTCATTAAAACCGGTAAGGAAACTCATTTTGACATCCATCGCCAGATTTCATAAATGCAGCTTATGCTAACATGATTCCGACGGACTTAAGCATCGCCACTGAATGAGAGAATCTCATCATAGTCAACTCCTTGAACTTGTGAAAACTCTTTGCCACAAGTCGAGCTTCATAGAAGGTGACATTACCGTCCACGTCCGTCTTCTTCTTAAAGATCCATTTATCTCAATGGCTTGCCGATCATCGGGCAAGTCCACCAAAGTCCATGCTTTGTTCTGATACATGGATCCTATCTCGGATTTCATGGTTTCTAACCATTTGTAGGAATTTGGGCCCACCATCGCTTCTCCATAGCTCGTAGGTTCAGTGTTGTCTAGCAACATGACCTTCTATACAGGATTACTGTACCACTCAGAAGTAGTACGCATCCTTGTCACCCTACGAGGTACGGTAGTGACTTGATCCGAAACTTCATGATCACTATCATAAGCTTCTACTTCAATTGGTGTAGGTGCCACGGAACAACTTCCGTGCCCTGCTACACACTAGTTGAAGTGACGGTTCAATAACCTCATCAAGTCTCCACCATCCTCCCACTCAACTTTTCGAGACGAACTTTTCCTCGAGAAAGGACCCGATTCAAGAAACAATCCCTATTGCTTTCGGATCTGAATTAGGAGGTATACCCAACCGCTTTGGGTGTCCTATGAAGATGCATTTTGTCGCTTTGGGTTCGAGCTTATCAACCTGAAACTTTTCCACATAAGCGCCGCAGCCCCAAACCTTTAAGAAATGACAGCTTAGGTTTCTCTAAACCATAGTTCATACGGTGTCATCTCAACGGAATTACGTGGTGCCCTATTAAAGTGAGTGCGGTTGTCTCTAATGCCTAACCCATGAACGATAGTGGTAATTCGATAAGAGACATCATGGTACGCACCATATCCAATAGGTTGCAACTATGATGTTCGGACACACCATCACACTATGGTGTTCCAGGCGGTATTAATTGTGAAACAATTTGCACAATGTCTTAATTGTGTGCCAAAACTCGTAACTTAGACATTCATCTCCTATGATCATATCACAGACATTCTATCCTCTTGTCACGAAGATCTTCAACTTCACTCTGAAATTACTTGAACCATTCAATAATTCAGACTCGTGCTTCATCAAGTAAATATACTCAATATCTACTCGAATCATCTCGTGAAGTCGAACATAACGATATTCATTGATGCCTCAAAGACTAATTGGACTGCACACATCAAAATGTGTTACTTCCAACAAGTTGCTATCTTGTTCCATCTTATTGAAACCGAGGCTTTTCAGTCATCTTGCCCATGTGGTATGATTTGCATATCTCAAGTGATTCAAAATCAAGTGAGTCCAAACGATCCATCTGCATGGAGTTTCTTCATGCGTATGCACCAATAGACATGGTTCGCATGTCTCAAACTTTTCAAAAACGAGTGAGTCCAAAGATCCAACAACATGGAGCTTCTTCATGCGTTTTACACCAATATGACTTACATGGCAGTGCCACAAGTAAGTGGTACTATCATTACTATCTTATACTTTTGGCATGAAAATGTGTATCACTACGATCGAGATTCAATAAACCATTTATTTAGGTACAAGACCATCGAAGGTATTATTCAAATAAACAGAGTAACCATTATTCTCCTTAGATGAATAACCGTATTGCGATAGACGTAATCCAATCATGTCTATGCTCAACGCAAACACCAAATGACAATTATTCAGGTTTAATACTAATCTTGATGGTAGAGGGAGTGTGCGATGTTTGATCACATCAAACTTGGAAACACTTCCAACACATATCGTCAGCTCACCTTTAGCTAGTCTCCGCTTATTCCGTAGCCTTTTATTTCGAGTTACTAACATTTAGCAACCGAACCGTATCTAATACCTCGGTGCTACTAGGAGTACTAGTAAAGTACACATTAACATAATGTATATCAAATATACTTCTATCGACCTTGCCAGCCTTCTCATCTACCAAGTATCTAGGGTGGTTCCTCTCCGATGGCTGTCCCCTTATTACAAAAGCACTTAGTCTCGGTTTGGGTTCAACCTTGGGTTTCTTCTTTGGAGCAAGAATCGATTTGCCGCTTCATGAAGTATCCTTCTTGCCCTTGCCCTTCTTGAAACTAGTGGTTTCACCAACCATCAACAATTGATGCTCCTTCTTGATTTCTACTTTCGCGATGTCAAACAACGCGAATACCTCAAGGATCATCATATCTATCCTGATATGTTATAGTTCATCACGAAGCTCTAGCAGCTTGGTGGCAATGACTTTGGAGAAACATCACTATTTAACTGGAAGATCAACTCCCACTCGATTCAAGTGATTGTTGCACTCGGACAATCTGAGCACAAGCTCAACGATTGAGCTTTTCTCCCTTAGTTTGCAGGCTAAGAAAATCGTCGGAGGTCTCTTACCTCTTGACGTGGGCACGAGCCTGAAATCCCAATTTCAGCCCTCAAACATCTTATATGTTCCGCGACGCTTCAAAACGTCTTTGGTGCCTCAACTCTAAACCGCTTAACCGAACTATCACGTAGTTATCAAAACGTGTATGTCCGATGTTCGCAACATCCACAAACGACGTTTGGGGTTTAGCACACCGAGCGGTGCATTAAGGACATAAGCTTTCTCTCGTCCGCATAATCGCCATCAACTTTCAACTATATTTTCTCTAGGAACATATCTAAACAGTGGAACTAAAGCGAGCTCACAACATAATTTGCAAAGATCTTTTGACTATGTTCAGGATAATTAAGTTCATCTTATGAACTCCCACTCAGATAGACATCCCTCCGGTCATCTAAGTGATTACATGATCCGAGTCAACTAGGCCGTGTCCGATCATCACGTGAGACGGACTAGTCATCATCGGTGAACATCTTCATGTTGATCGTATCTACTATACGACTCATGCTCGACCTTTCGGTCTCCGTGTTCGAGGCCATGTCGCACATGCTAGGCTCGCAAGTTAACCCCAAGTGTTTTGCTGTGTAAATCTGTCTTACACCCGTTGTATGTGAACGTAAGAATCCATCACACCCGATCATCACGTGGTGCTTAGAAGTTTACTTAACTGTAGCAACGGTGCACGTTAGGGAGAACACTTCTTGAAATTTGTGTAAGGATCATCTTATTTACTACCGTCGTTCTAAGTAAACAAGATGCATAAACATAATAAACATCACATGCAATTATATAGTAGTGACATGATATGGCCAATATCATATTGCTCCTTTGATCTCCATCTTGGGCTCCATGATCATCATTGTCACCGCATGACACCATGATCTCCATCATCATGATCTCCATCATCGTGTCTTCATGAAGTTGTCTCGCCAACTATTACTTCTACTACTATGGCTACCGGTTAGCAATAAAGTAAAGTAATTACATGGCGTTGTTCAATGACACGCAGGTCATACAATAAATAAAGACAACTCCTATGGCTCCTGCCGGTTGTCATACTCATCGACATGCAAGTCGTGAATCCTATTACAAGAACATGATCAATCTCATACATCACATATATTCATCACATTCCTTTTTGGCCATATCACATCACATAGCATACCCTGCAAAAACAAGTTAGACGTCCTCTAATTGTTGTTTGCATGTTTTACGTGGCTGCTATGGGTTTCTAGCAAGAACGTTTCTTACCTCATAAAACCACAACGTGATATGCCAATTGCTATTTACCCTTCATAAGGACCCTTTTCATCGAATCCGTTCCGACTAAAGTGGAGAGGCGGCACCCGCTAGCCACCTTATGCACCAAGTGCATGTCATCGGTGGAACCTGTCTCACGAAGAGTACGTGTAAGGTCGGTCCGGCCGCTTCATCCTACAATACCGTCAAACAAGATTGGACTAGTAACGGTAAGCATATTGAACAAAATCAACGCCCACAACTACTTTGTGTTCTACTCGTGCAAAGAATCTACGCAATAGACCTAGCTCATGATGCCTTTGTTGGGGAACGTGGCAGAAATTCAAAATTTTCACGCATCACCAAGATCAATCTATGGAGAATCTAGCAACGAGGGAAGGAGAGTGCATCTACATACCCTTGTAGATCGCTAAGCGGAAGCGTTCAAGAGAACGGGGTTGAAGGAGTCGTACTGCCGTGATCCAAATCACCGGAGATCCTAGTGCCGAACGGACGGCACCTCCGCGCTCAACACACGTGACAGCCGGTGGACGCCTCCCACGCCTTGATCCAGCAAGGAGAGAGGGAGAGGTTGAGGAAGACTCCATCCAGCAGCAGCACAACGGCATGGTGGTGATGGAGGAGTGTGGCAATCCCCAGGCTTCGCCAAGCACCTAGGGAGAGGAGGAGGAGAGAGGCAGGCTGCGCTGGAGAGGGAGGCTCTCATGTGTAATGGGCAGCCCCTGTGGCCTCATATATAGGGAAGGGAGGGCTGCGCCCCTCTAGGGTTCCCACCCCTAGGGGGCGGCCAGCCCTAGATGGGATCAAGGGGCGGCCAAGAGGAGGGAGAGGAGGCGCCCACTAGATGGGCCCTAGGGCCCATCTCGCCCTAGGGTTTGCCCTCCCACTCATCCTTGCGCTTGGGCCCCTTGTGGGCGCACCAGCCCCTTGGGGCTGGTTCCTCCACACTTGGCCCACGCAACCTCCTGGGGTTGGTGGCCCCACTTGGTGGACCTCGGACCCTCCGGTGGTCCCATACATTACCGATATCGCTCAAACTTTTCCGGTCACCAAAACAGGACTTCCCATATATAAATCTTTACCTCCGGACCATTCCGAACTCCTCGTGACGCCCAGGATCTCATCCGGACTCGAACAACATTCGTAACCACATACAAGCTTCCTATATAACCCTAGCGCCACCGAACCTTATGTGTAGACCCTACGGGTTCGGGAGACAAGCAGATATGACCGAGACGTTCTCCGTCAATAACCAACAGCGGATCTGGATACCCATGTTGGCTCCTACATGTTCCACGATGATCTCATCGGATGAACCACGATGTCAAGGACTCAATCGATCCCGTATACAATTCCCTTTGTCTAGCGGTATTATACTTGCCCGAGATTCGATCGTCGGTATACCGATACCTTGTTTAATCTCGTTACCGCAAGTCTCTTTACTCGTTCCGTAACACATCATCCCGTGATCAACCCCTTGGTCACATTGTGCACATTATGATGATGTCCTACCGAGTGGGCCCAGAGATACCTCTCCGCTCACCGGAGTGACAAATCCGATCTCGATCCGTGTCAACCCAATGGTCACTTTCGGAGATACCGTAGTGCACCTTTATAGTCACCCGATTACGTTGTGACGTTTGATACACCCAAAGCACTCC